>JAPWDM010000001.1:156480161-157080161 GCA_035578155.1 Brachynemurus nebulosus | reverse complement strand
TATTTTTTGAAACAATTAATCAAATACAGCATTGATTCAATTAATGGCCGCTACACACGATCAGTTTTAACTGACAGTTTTCACTGAACAGTTAAAACTGATCGTGTGTAGACTGAAAACTGACAGCTTTAATATAAACGTGTGTAGGCACAGGGACGTCAGTTTTAACTGTCAGTTAAAACTGATCGTGTGTATAGCGACCTTAATAAAACACTTTGCATAGATAGAAATGAAATTATATTTTTTTCTTTTTCAAAGTGAATATTGCGGATGTACAGGAAGATTACTTTAAACTGCGAACTGAACGCGTATAACAAATATTATGTTTGCAGTATATTTTAATGTAAAGTAATCAACAGTTAGGTAGACAAAAACTAAAACTATTATTCTACTTACATTTTTCATATTATTTTGTTATTTCGTATTAATATTATTGCTATTAAAAATAAACAAAAATGATGTAAAAAATCACCAAGTGCGTGTTGAACACGCATTAAGTCACGATTTCGTAGTCAGTGGTTACAATTCTCGAGATAAAATATTTCTTGATTTTATTAACTTTTAATTTATTAGTAACAATATAATTATCTGAACCTTTTACTTTCTGTATGACTTGAAAAAAAGTCAGTAAAGCCTAGTTTTAATTAGTAGAATTAGCAGGAAAGTATGCTAGCATACTTTTTAGCCAAGTTGTGTTACTCTACTAGTTCTGGTAGAGTAGCTGTCCACACAGAAATTTAAAGCATTAAAGTAGAGTAGTCAGATTGTATACAATTGAACTGACAATAATGAACCGTCACCGTTTGGCTCTGAGGAGGTGTTTGGAAAAATGTTGCTGGTATTTCGCTGCAGAAATGACTAGCTATTGAAGAAGGGAATAAAGTAATGAAAGTATGGATCAGAGATTTGATCAAGAGAAGGCATAGCTATGGAGAAGTGGTCTTCTTTTGAAGGAACTTGCTGAAAAGGATATACAGGGCCGGCAAGAGAAATAACGAACCCCTGAGCACAGCAAAAAAAATTTTTCGACAAAAATACGGTTGAAGAGCAAAAAAATTTTTTTTTTATCGTCAGGTTCTCTAATAGAGTATCCGGGACCCGTTTTTTGATCCGGGCCCTCGAACAACTGCCCCACCTGACCTCCCTCACGCCAGCTCGGAGGATATATAAGAGTATAAATTGTGTTCATTCATTTTTGTCACAACAAAACAAAATAGCTGAATTTCCAATCTGGAAATTGGCTAAAAACAAGACAAACATGTGGAGAATCCTCATACATTGTGCACTTGACTATAGTCTATACCCAACCTGTTTTCATTAGAGTAGTGATGGTAGAGTAGAGTAGAAATCAGTGGTGGGCGAATGCAAGTGGTAGAGTTATTATCCCACCGTGCAATCTTACTCTACTCTACCATAATTAAGTACTCTTACCATAATTAAGTACTCTACTCTACCGATAATTTTTACACTGGTGGAGTTAGAAGGATAGTTAGTACTTGCCCAAATTACTCTACCGCTAACTCTAGCAATGAAAACTAGGCTTAATAGTTTTTTAAAAACGACACTGTCTATTAAATTGCCCGACACTGATTACTAACTAGTCAATTGCGAGTAGACCATCTAATGCGATGACAGACGTGATGAATTTAATTGTGTGTTGTATTACAAAATCCTAAAAGACCAAGGAATGTATATTTTTTCTTTTTGACACTTGTATTTTTAAGCGAACTGACGCTGTAGTATCTGACTAGCAAAAAGATTGGGGACAGAAGCGTATACAGCCAAGCTCCTCAGGGGCTACCAAAAATATTTTCTTGTGGTATTGGGGGTCAGGCACACCAAAAATTATCCATGTCTCTTTAAAATTCACTTGATGAATAAAAAAAGACGTCCACTGACTCAATAATCCGAAATCTTACGATATAGTACCCAAAATTACATAATATTTAATGTATATTTTTAATTCCGGGGAGGAGGACATGACCCCTTAACTTCCTCTGTATACGCGCCTGATTGGGCAAATACACTCTTAAAAGCTCACAAGTAAAGCCCACATTGAGATCTTCTACACTAGTGATTCTCAAATTTTTTAGCCCGCGATCTCCCTGTGCACTTAAAAATTTCAAAGGACCTCAGAAATATGTATAAGTGGGTAGGAAATGTGTAGAAAATGTGTATGTAATCTATAATCAATTGTTTCTGCGACCCCTTAAAATAGTTTTCGCGACCCCCACTTTGAGAATCACTGTTCTACACTATTTGTTTCATTTGAAACTATATCCAGGATCTATGTATAATTTATATTTGAATTTAATTTTTTTCTTACAGATTATGTATATTTTGAAACATCGTCAACATCTCCTTATCAAATACGACGAATAGAAGAATTAAATAAAACGCCGTCTGGAAACGTTGAAGCCAAAGTAATGTGTTTCTACAGACGTCGTGATTTACCTAGCCCATTAATTCAACTTGCTGATAAACATCAAAGTAAGCAACATTTATCTTTTTTACTTTTAATTATTACTTTTGACATTTTTTTCGAAATTGTGTATACTGACAATTTAAAAAAAAGAATGATACCTAATTAAAATTACCGTAAATGTTTTTTAGAAATTTTTTATTTTAACAAGAATTTTTTTAATAAAATAAAAAATTTATTTTTTTATATACAATGGGATATTTGACAATTTTTTAAAAACCATCTTAGTGTGTTTATTACTTCTTACTAAACTCATAATACACATTTTTAAATTATTTTGTATTATATTTTTAATAAAAATCACCGATAAAATTTCAGTTTTTAAAAAGATCGCCAAAACGATACCTTCTGTCTCTTTCAAATCGTATGACGTCATTGGCTCTAAAACATTAAGTAGTAGTAGTAGGTCTAGTAATGAAAATTAATACCTAATGAAAAATTTCTTTCATAGTTACCAAAAAAGTAAACAATTTTTTTCCTAACTACAATATAATACCTACATATTCGAACGAGCTTGTGACGTAAGCTGCTTTTGCTTGATGTTTTTGATTACGTCATTTTTAACGTAAATTTTGTAATTTTATTTAATTAAAATTTTTATATTTTTGAATGAAATAACCTGTAGAAAAGCAATATTCAGTATCATTATGACTCGAGTAATTATTTAAAAATCAAAATAGATATTTTTTCAACTACTGTCAAATACCCCATTTTTCTTTAGTTGTTTGTTAAATGTATTTTCTGTCATATCACGAATAATTCTCAAAAATTGTTGAATATTTAACCTGTTAACCGGGAAATTAGCTATTGCTCAACTCGTTTCAGAATGGGGACATTTTGTTCGCAGCGATAAGTAATATCACACCTCAAATAATAAAAGAATATCGTTTTTAACTTATGGTTTTTATTTATTTTGATAAAATATTTTATATTTAAAATATAATTCAAATGTATTCAATGTACAAGGAATTAATTGAACAAATTATAATAATTATTTCGCAGTATGATATTGCTTGAAACAGTGTGGCATACACAAGGCAACACAGCAGTCAGGACACCAGAATCCATGGGACTGAAAGTGTTAATTTCCATGACGAAAAATGTCGTCATGCCCATTGCAGTAGGCTTTTATGTATGACGAAATATTTCGTCATACCCAGTTAACAGGTTAAAGATACACTACGTAATGGAGTTCTGAAAACTACAAAAATAACACACAAGAATTCTCATCTATTGTTTTTTGTTTCATAAATTTCTAGCTAGTTTTACTATATTTACATTGGCTCGGGAAAATTTTGAACAGTGGGTAACTTTCTGAAAAATCGGTGTGCTAGTCCTTTGCGGACCCTTAAATATCTCGATGTCTCCCTTTATAAGGTAGTGGCATAATAAATGCCATCAAAAATTTTATATCAGTATTACTGAAATTATGGAAGAAAATGCCTGCTTTGGAATGGATGGTGGCACCTATACTGCCACTACATTTTCCATATGTTTGCCAATGATTTTCCGAACCCAAAAAAATTCTTAAAAAAACTCATTAAAAAAATTACTTAGAAGCATACTAAAATTTCGTTTTTAAATGAGTTTTGGTTCTCGCGGCCTTAAAGAAAAAAGTTGACATATACTTAGCCAAGGTTTTAACTATCTAGAAAACCGGGAAAATCAAGGAATTTTCATTGGAATTAGGGAATTTTTTTCATCTGAAGTATTCAGATTATTTTCTAATAATAATTTTAATACTAGCACAGTGAAGTTTTCATCATATTCCAGATCCATTACATCTCTCTTTCCTCTACAGTAGAGGAATGTAGTATCCGAAATAAAAAAAATTTAAAAATTTGAACCTTTTTAGGATCTTGGGTGCCATTAGCGGTTTAATTGCCCTTTCAATTCCACTGGAAGTAAAATAATATTTTATTTGAAAAATTTCTTGTTTTTATATTTTCAAAATTGACGTCAAAATTCAAAACACTCCTGACTTTTTGTATTTCTTTAGGATTTTGGGCAGCCATTGATAGCCTCGCTACTGTTGATTCGATTGTATTTCGGGTTTTGTCGAAAATACAAAAAATGTATATTTTGACTTGAAAAAACTGGGAAAAATCAGAGAAATTTGGTCTTGAGATAAGGTATCCTTACTTTACGGTAAGAGTTACGAAATTTTAAAAGATAAATGGAAAGATATTTTATATAGGAAATATGTATAGTTTGTGACGAAAAATGTACGAAAATTAGTTAAGTTTGCCCAGGTCATTTTAAAACACGGTATAAACCTCAGGATGACCTCCAACATAAAGGTTGACCTCTAGGTCAAGAGAAAATTTTTTAATCAAATCCAAATTTTAATTTTAAATTTCTCAAATAGTATATTTTGAAAAAAATTTAAATTAAGTTAAGAAATAAGTCATTGCACCTTACAAAATATAAAAATGAGATTTACATTGGGTTCAGTGTTAAAAGACTCAAGAATTTGTTAATTGTAATTTAAAAAAAAAAAATACAACATTGACAGTCTTTCAATTCGTATATAAAAATTTTTTCTCTGAAATTTCTCCTTATTCAGAGTTGGGGAGGTGTCATTTTACAATGTTTCCCAAGACTTTTACTATGATATACTCCAAAATATAGGCTAAGATGATCACTGCCCTAGTAGACTCGGAAGCAATAAGTGTACATAGCAATAACTTTTTTCACTGTGTAATATTTATTTTAAAAAGTATCGGAGAAAATTCAGAAAATTTATGTTTTACCCACAGTAAACTTTACTCATTACTGTGTTGTGTATAAAATCGAATTTTAAAACAAGAATTGTTTTTTCCCGTACAAAGAAAACTGTAGAATTTGTTTTAAGGGAACAAAAAGCAAAACATGAGAATACAAATGTTGTGTAATCGGCCTAAAGATATTTAATATATATTTTGAGAAAAGTTTCGTGGTATTTGAAAGCAAATACTTTTCAATATGTTAAAACATTATTAAATTTTTGTTGCTTGAGAAATTCTTTTTCTTTTTTTGTCTTTGTGAAAAATACTGAAAAACGTACCATCAAGTTTCTAGTTATAAAAGCTTTTATTGTTTTAATTTTAACTTAAGTAAAGTACACTCTCGATATATGAGCCTAAATATTTATAAATACTTACAGGGCCGGATCCACAATTATTATGAGGGGGAGCAAACTTTATTTTTGGTGTCCTCCCCGAGTAAAAAATTCAAATTTCAAACCTCAAATTCAACATTTTGACGTCCTCAACTTGCACTTTTGCTGCCTCCTAACAACTACAGGGGGCACGGGCCCCGGCTGCTCTCCCCCTAGATCCGGCCCTAAATACTTAACGCTACAAGCTCAATTTTTGTTAGAAGTAACTAAATTGAAAATGTATAATTTTTGTATTAACACATTAATTTTTGTATTGTAAGTCGGAAACCGACTTCTCATGATATCCTTTAACTCTCCTTATAATATCTTCAATAAAGTTATTAGTATCATAACTAAATACTCTGCCACGGAGTGTGATACATAGGTTCCTCGTACTTTTGGCTAGAAATCAATGGAAAAAAGCTTGAATCGAATTTAATGAAATTTCTTTCATAAAGAAACAAATCATATAATTGACATTGTATCCCAATGAAGTCGATATCGTTTCTATTCGTGAGATATTGTGCAGGGAAAATATTCCAAATATGTACGAACGCTAGTTAGTAGGCACATCTATTTAAAAATAGATTTGCCAAGTTGGAAACAAAAAAATATATTGCATTTTGCATTTCTTGCACATGTTCTAAATACTTAATTGCTTTTTTTTAAACTTTATTAATTATGGTTAGGCAAAGCCATTCTTTCGCATCAAATGGTGCTAGTAGCAAGTTTCGAACCTGAAATACCCAATCACGTTGACGTAGGGTCAAATATTCCCGTAAATGTGATTAAGGGGAAAAAATTTACTTCATATATCGAGGGGAAATTGTATTGTTTTTTATATCCATAATTCAACTAGTAATGTATATCTACGGAAAATGATTAACAAGAAGTTGCATTTTTAAAGGGAAAATTCGATTTTTGAATAGATTTATTGGATTCATCTTTCCTTTAACAAAATGAGATGAATTATTTTACTTAGTGTTACAATTGTTATTCCCATAACGGTGAGAAAAATGGTTATTAATGATAGGGACTTTAGTATTATAATTGTTAACGGGGACTTTACCATTTTAATGTTAATCATCTTCCATAAAAGTTAGTATCTACCATAAATTAAGTATTATAATTTTTGATTTTTTTTTTTTTTTAAATTTCATTATTTAGATAATGATTTGTTACAGAGTGATTTTGATATTAATTTTTAATTTATGTATATGTATATAATACCAGTTATGTGTTCAGTTCTGTTATATAAATATTTTTTTTAAAGGAAATTTGCATTTTTTAAAAATCTGATTGAAAAATATTAATTAAATTATTGGAAAGTAGACATGATTTCATTTTTTTCTCGGAAATGAAAAAAATTTATTTTTATGTGTCTAATTATGTAATAATTGTACGCTTAAGTTCATCTTATCTATTAAAAATTAATCAGTTCTGATTTTACGTACCGTAAAACCGTCTAGACCCGGACACTTTTCACCAGTCTTCAAAGTAAATAATTTCATGCAACAATAACCATTTGTTCTTGACGTCATTAGAGAGATAAAAAGATCCTCTCAACAGCTGTACCAATAAAACCTATAGATTTCAACATTTACTATCTCATTTTACAGGATTACTATCCTACAGTTTTTCAAAGAAATAAAATGTGTGTCTAACTTAGACATGTAATTTTCGTCATAATTGTCATATTGTTTTAGTTTTGATATGTATGTGTTCAGAATTTTATCGCGAATCATTTAATGATGTTTGAAGTTATATTCGATGTATATATAAAAAAATACATGCTATATTATATGTATATCCGTTTAGACCCGGACACATCAGTTTATTATACTATGGCCGCGATTCGCACCAGTTGTAACTCCCACTATCCATACGTTAATATTCCCCCCAGAATTACGCGGTTTATGCCTCCTTCTGGTGTCATATCGTATGTTTACTTCATAGAGAGGCATACTATGCATTGCCCCCTGTCTTTTCCCACAAAATATTTTGAAGTCTTTGACAGGTTCAAAGACATCAGACGGTATAAACACTGTCCTAAACCTGACAGGAGAGGTTAGTTTGCATGTTGTTACATTATTTAAGTAAGTGTCCGGGTCAAGACCGATTTAGCGTGTAGACCCGGACGCTTACTAATTATTTTTTTTTTTATTTTTACTTATAATGAAACAAATGGGTCAGAGATATAACAAATAATATACACTCATTCTAATGGTAATACTTTTATTGGTGATATCTATGAAGGAAACATGTATAAATATAAAACTAACCAAAAAATGTAAAAAAGTGTCCGGGTCTAGACGATTTTACGGTATCCGCTTCTCAAAATAACAGAAGATATTGAAAAATTACGGTTTCTACTGTACCAAAATAAAGGTCGATTTATTAAATCAGTAGGAAATCAGTCTAAGAAATCCAGATGATCCATCAAATTTGTTGGAAATACCTGAATTTTAAATTTTCGTAAATATGTTTTGAACACTTAACCATATATCTTGATTAGGGGAATCGAGTTGTGTGCGCTTTCTTTTTAATTAGCCACTATTCTTTTCGAGTTTGGAATATTTATATTAAATATTTCAAATAATAAATTGAACGGGTGCGTTCATTAAGCCGAACAGTATACTGTTAAAATCATAATACTCATTAAAGTTTAAAAACTAGAAAAATTTGTATTTACATATATGATACAAGTTAGAGATGTAAAGAGAGCAGATACGGAAACGAATACTTTATTTATTTTCTGATGGAAACAGAAGTAGTCATTTTAGTAGTCAAATGACTTATATTGAATTCTAAATTTAATTACTTCTTAAGGGGGACTATTAGTGTGACCGCATTAAAAAAAGGTGATTTTTTAAAGAAAACTACTGTATGGAATGTTTTAATATTTTAAGGATATATTCGTTGATATATGTATAATAAATTCATGATAAAATTTTTGGGCAAAAAATTTAAAATTCAGGGAGTTATTCGCGATCTTCCAAGGCTCCAAAAAAAAGTTCCCCACTGCTGCAGTGATAGCGACCTTCACAGTACCTGAAATCAAAAAAACCAAAAAGCCTATAAAACTAGAAGCCTGTGCCGTGAACCTCAGTCGAAAAAAAAAGTTGAAATTTAACAAAATGGTGGTTTTTAAAAAAAAGTTTCAAAATTTGCGCGAAAATTTGGTGATTTTTGGCCTGCAAAAATTACATTTTTTATTCGATCGGAAAACTGGAGGTTCATGGTGCGAAGAAACATATATAAAAGAAACTGCAATAAGAATCAACTCGATCGGATGATTTGTCTTCGAGTTATAACTGCAGTAAATTTGGAAAATGTAGTTTTTCTTTATTTTACTTTTTAGTTTTAATCACTGAGAATTTTTACTAAAATTATTTACGATGTGCTCACTATCACGATCATAGTAAAACTAGATGAGTCGTTTAAATGTGCCAGGGTCTAGCTGTTCCACAACGTGTGACTGGCAGCCACGTCCAGAAACTCCCGAACTATCAACCTTCATACATTTCTCAATACCTCAAAGTTAACAATAAAAATCAGAATCCACTCTTCGGATGGCTGTAATTCAAAAACTATTTAAGATATGCACTTGAAATTTTAGTATGTTATTTTTAAAGGTGTAGACTATCGAAACATGCAAAAAATTTCCAATTTTTTGAAAGCGTCACACTAGTGGTCCCCTTTAATATCTGCTGAAAAGTTGTTTATTTATTTTAATTTTTTGCTTCCAATTATGCTGAAAATAGACTGATCTTACTACTTTCTTCCTTGTTTTCTTAAAACCTGTATCTATCTTTTAAAATCACGCGTCCACACTTCTTTCAAATATAGGCATTTAGGTTTAGGCTAAGCTTCCATTATAAAAAGTGTAGAAACGGAAGTCTAGTCTTGTGAAATGTATATTACACCTTGTTCTCACCGAAGCGGTAAGTAGTAAGTACAACGCATAAATATTTCATGTATTCACGACGCTATTGTATTTTTCTGTTTTTTTTTTTTTTTTTTTTTTTGTATTTTAATTACTACTTACAATTTCGACGTGAGCGAGCTGTCACAATATTAAATAGAATATGCTAAATGCGTGTTAGACGCGCGTTAAGTCAAGTATTCGTAGTCAATAGATAGAATTTTTCATAATTCTTGAGATAAGTTTTTATTTAATATCAAAATTAGCCTTTAATTTATTAATAATATGATTATCTGAACTTTTTACTTTCTATATTAGTTAAAACAATTTCAATAATATTTTTTTAGATAACGACACTGTTAAATTGCATAAGGTTCGACATTGACTAATACGATGACAGACATGACAATTGTACAGTGACTTTATACTCACTTGATGACTCGAGTATGCCAATGGAAGTAAATTTGCCATATTTAGACCAAATCTTGAATGGCAGTATATAAATTTCGTGTAAAAAACCTAAACTTTTCGATTTTTCCAAAAAGTTAAAAATGTCGATAACTCTACAACCACTGACCAAAATATGTTAACATCATGACGGTCATAACCTATACTGACAAAACGCTCAACTGGTAGAGTTCGCCATGTTTCACTTGAGTCTTATGACGTCAATGACCGTCAAAGTGTTACAATTTTGTTCCTTGTAATATCCCATAAAATTATAGAATTATTTTGAGCCTGGTTTCATTTTACTGGTCCCGGTAAATCTGGAGATATTCATTAATTTAGACGCCAACATACATAGTAGGCCCGGAACTAAAGAGCTTGCCCGGAACCATTCCCTCCGGATTTTTTGTTTTCTAAGGTCCTTAGCGTGGAAACCGCATATGTTCAAATTGTCTGATTATCATACTTTCTTCTCATTCTTAGCTTCCCTATATGGCATATATGGACGGGAAAGTAAAAGAGTAAGAAATATAATTCTATTTCATTCTTTTGAATGTTACTTTTAACGAACCACAGTTGTATATAGGTCAAATCAACTAAAAATGGTTTAACGTCGTTAACAAATCATGTAAAATTAGACGTACAATTTTAAGTTATTATGTTACTCCAATAGAAATATAACAGAGAATAGACAGAGAAAGCTAGATACGTCTGATTTTGCTTCATTTGTTTGATGATGTCAGACCAGTGGTGTGACTGAGGTGACTGGCGCCTCTAGAGACTGGAAAGTGGCGCCCCCTTTTTAATAAAAAGAGAGGGGCGAGCGTTCAGTAACTTAAAAAAATCCGCTCCTACCCACAATCATTTCATAATTACGTCTCCTCTCCTCTTTTGCACAAATTACAGCCATCTGGACTTCTGGGCATGACTCATCGAATTTCACGGAATTACGCAATAACGACGCCCAGTTCCTTTGTTTTCTAGACTTGTAAAAATGCTGGAAATCTTTTTACTTTCAACTCGTAGCCTAGTTTAAGACTAGAGCTTAATCATAAGGAAACCTCGCGAAGTCGAAAATTCAAAAAAATCTGAAACTTTGTCAGTATGTAGAGGGTGACTGCCTAATAATATAAAAAATATCAGTTGCTGCTAAAATGCGTTTTTACTTTTTAAGGGGTGAACCACCCCCTCAAAGTTGGAATTCAAAAATTTTAAAGTCGAAGAAATTTTATTTATATATACCTTAAGAAGGCCTAGTAAGAAATATAACATTATTTTTTACATTCACAAATTTTTAAGGGGTGAATTACCCCTTCAAGTGTGTACTTAAAATTTAAAAATTGGCGATATTTTGTTTATACATATTATACGGAATTCTAATAATAAATATAACATTATTTTTTGCTTTCACACATTTTTAAGGGTTGAAACCACCCTTTCAAGTGTGTACTTAAAAAATTTAAAAATTGACGAAATTTTAGACGTTAGATCTAGAATCTAGACCTCTTTAAGGTACGTATAAACAAAATTTCATCGATTTTTAAATTTTTGAGTTCCAATTTTGAGGGGATGGTTCACCCCTTAAAAACGCTTTTTAGCAGCAACTGATATTTTTTATTTTATTAGATAGTTTACCCTCTACATACTGGCAAAGTTTCAGATTTTTTTGAATTTTCGACTTCGCGAGGTTTCCTTGTCAGTCTATGAGTGTCAGTCTATCACTTTTTTTGAGTGTTCTTAGTATCAAAATCAGGTGATATTTATACCTTGACGATTAAACAAAACCGTTATAACGGCGCCCTCCCTGCTCCGGAGCCCCTCCTGCTGCGGCGTCTCTGGCGGGAGCCATTCCTGCCACCCGCTTGCTACGCCACTGTGTCAGACAATTTTTAGTTGATTTGACTGATACAATGATGATTGGCTGAAAAATTAGGATTTTTATAAACAAAATAAATTAAAGGAATTCAGTAAATCCAGACAGTTTTCGATTTTACATACATTGAAACAATGAAGAAAATCGTGATCCTACATAATGTGTTATGTATGTCTGTTAGAATTTGTTTTTATTGGTACGAAATTTACTAAAAGTCACGACCACTGAACAACCGCGCAAGTGAAACCACATGTGTAAGCCTACATAGTGGCCACATTACTGGAAAACCTGGAAATGTCAGGGAATTTTTACTTTCTGGAAAAGTCAGGGAATTTTACCAGAAGACTGGAAAAAATTGATTTTTATATTTAGGGATAAGACTTAACGTAGTTTCTCTGAGATAGTCAGGTACAAAAATATATTTCAGCAAAAAAATTTTCTTTTATCAAAAATTAAATAATGTATTAATATTCTTCAGTTATTATATTTGTATATCACTTGTTTTTTTTTTTTTAATTTCCGCGCGCTTATATTGTAGAAATTTAAAATAAATGTTGAAAAAGCGTTGTAAAAATGTTGTAAAATGATGTTTTTAAATTATATTTCAAAAACGGCGTGGTCAATAACTTTTATTTCTTATTAAATGTGGCTTGTAATTTTGTATTAAATAACATATTAAATTTTTATCAAATTCCTTTGACACGTTTTCATTTTATTAAAAAAAAAAAAAAATAGAGTTTTCCCATAAGAGCCCATGTTAAAATTACAAAACTTTGAAGTTGTTTTTCTCAAAATTGGGGTGGTCAATTTTTTTTCAGTAAGGGCTCGTATTATTGGTATTGGATTAAATAAACATCTAGAGACCAACTACCTTAAATCAATTTTTCACTTGTTTTGAGATTAGATTTAAAAATTAGCGCGTATTTCTTGCTTTTTTTTGCTCGTAATTTACTTTTTTACGTCAGAAATTTTTTTTAGCTTTCTTGCAATAAAGTAGGGGTGTCATTGTCACAGGGAATTTTTTAATAATATTTCTGGAAAACCTGGGAAAGTCAGGGAATTTGATCTTCAAAAATCTGTGGCCACCATAGCCTAGTAATATAGAACAAAACAGAGTTTTCTGAATTTAAGCAAAATACGTTATTTAGGAACATTTTTAATATTAATGCATTAAAAATTTACATTTTCATTTATGTCTGAAAGTAAGTAAGTCAGAAATCCGCTTAAAATATAATACACGACAGGTAGCAGCAAAGAAATTTTCCGTTCTTTTTTTTGGAAGAAGTTAATTTGCCAATGAAAAATAAGCAATAAATATTTATTAATATGCTATATATTACTTTGCTAGAACAAAGAAAGCATAAATAAACATATATATTATATAGGATGAAAGGAGCATAAGAGAACATTGTAAGGAGCATGATGAGAAATAAACATAACTGAATTGAACTGAACCGTACTAAAAGCTAGCACAGGAGCTCAGCCAGCTCTTCTATAACTCTACTTTGTTCTGTACCATATATACAAACGTATATATTATATCAGATTATTTGAAAAGATAGGAAATTTGAATGCGATGCGACACAAGATGTGTTTTCCACTGGATGAGTGGCGTGGCGAATTCATGGGCTGCTGCCGGGTGAACTGAGTTGGGAGGGGGGGGGGGGGGTAGTTGGTGGGTAAAAAGCTTCATGGTAGTACATGTACGTGGTTGTATATGTGTGTATGTGTATTTGTAAATGTGTGTGTGTTATATTTGTTGCTGGAATGGGTGATTGTGTTGGCGAGAATGGATGGTAATGGTATTGTGCATAAAGATCGATTCACACAAACGTATTTTTCATATAGAGCGTTGTGGAATAGTTGATGAAAAGAAAACAGTGTGAACTGTATATAGTCAGTTTTTGATTAACTGCACTTCATAGGTTAGTGATAAAGGTTTTTAAATTGATTAATCAAGTCATCAAGCGTGTTAAGTCACTAATACTAGATTGGTAGGTCGGTGTGTGGCTCTCACAGTCGATAAAGGATCGATCAAATTGATATTGTTGTTCGAATCATTGCTCACAAAAGTTATAAAATCATATCGTATACTTGCCATAAGAAGAAAACGTGAGAAATTGGCCAAAACGTGTATAGTAGAATCTCTGATTACGGATATTTCTCTTAACCGGACGTCTCCTATATAGTCGAACAAATTTTTTATGACGGTGGTATGCAATACTAAGGTCCGATTTACATTAACGCTCTGTTCTCACTCCGATATCACTCCGCTCCAGGTTCGATAAAATATTCTTACACAATAAACAATGAGTGTATTCACATCATCGCTCTGATATCGGTCCGATATCAGTCGCGGTTCGCTCCCGTTTCAATGCCACTCCAATATCAATACCACTCAGGTAATATTTTATTGGAACGATATCAGACTTGTTATGGCTTGTACCTATGGTGTAAACACTTTTTTGATTCCACTCCACTCCGCTTGCATTCAGTTGTTATGAAAAGATATTTGTATCGAACTGAGACCGAACTGGGAGTGTACCCAGAGTGGCATTATAATGTGAATAGAGAACGAATAGGTACCAGCATGATATCAGCACTGTAATGTGAACACAACAAGATTATATCGAATCGGGAGCGTAATGATATCGGAGTGAGAGTGGAGTGATAATGTAAGTCGGGCCTAAAACTAATGCATTCAGCACTCTCTTAAGCGGACCCTCTGTTAACCGAATGCGGACACAATATTTTTTGACGGAGACATATTATTTAGTCATTATTACCTCCATTAATCGAACGCAAGTACGTCTAGGTATAATGGGTTAGGTATAATTGTTCATGTTTTAACTTGTTAACAATGATTCTAATGTGACAATGTATTTGTAAACATTATATTTTTGTACAAGTACCTAAATTCGTTCATAAAATTGATTTGAATTAAAAAATTAAAAAAAAATTTTGAATTAAAAAATTAATTATGAACACTACATTTTTTAATGCTATTATTTACTCCGCCCTTGTTAAACGGACACCTCTGTTAGCCGGACAAATTTTTGCGTGACACTGCTATCTGGTTAACAGAGGTTCTACTGTATTGATTTTTTTTTGACCCAAAATCAATATCTACTTGATTTTTATTGTTCAGAAGTAATACAATAAAGTTACATTACATTTGCAAGCAATAATCCGGGCGACCGTCTTAGTCTAACTCGTATTTAATACTCCTGAAGATTTTTTTGTAATGTCCCTTTATAGTTCTTGATGCTTAAAAAAATTCTAGCCTTCAACCAACTCCTTATTCGGCACCTGGGTCATAAAACAAATTTGAAATGATACTGCTTTTGACATTTACTGACCTTACCTTAAAAGTGATTCTCCATTGTTGCTCCGAGAAAATGTTGAGCCAGTATTTACTTAGTACAGTCCACGCCAGCGGAATTTGCATACTTTGATCTAAGTCGGACGTTTGTCTTTTTATCGCCAAAAAGACTAGGTAGCGATGATTGTTTAATCTATGTCATTGAATTACGGGATGAATTTATTACGTTGAAATAGTATTTTAATCGTAAATGAAGAAAATACTGAGTACGATAAGAGACTGTATTGATTTTAGTGCTAGAAAATGTTATGCAAAATTCAAAGTTTAAATGATGTCTTTAAAATTTTTTAGGCGACCATTTCATAACCCGATAGCTTCGTTAGTTAGACCAAATAATTTATCACCGGAAAGCGGGTTATTTACGTGAATCGTTCATTACAAGTTTCCGATCTTCTAAATGTAATTAATACCAAAATTTTTTAAAATTTGGGAA
This sequence comes from Brachynemurus nebulosus, assembly GCA_035578155.1. NCBI lineage: Eukaryota > Metazoa > Arthropoda > Insecta > Neuroptera > Myrmeleontidae > Brachynemurus > Brachynemurus nebulosus. The sequence continues at coordinate 157,064,480 of JAPWDM010000001.1, read as the reverse complement.
ATTTAATTTTGTTAAGTGAAAACACGAATTGTTATGAGATGAGGTTTCTTAGATTTTTGTAACTAATATAGTTTGACAATTATTTTTTGTCCTGTAATTTATATTTTTGAATGCATCTAGATCATATCAGTTAAAAGAATTAACGTATGTTATGACTAGGGTTGCCACCCGAACTTTTTTAAAAAGTATTGTACTTTTTTTTAGTCAAACGTACTTTGTACTTTAGAAAGTAATAAAAGTACGCTAAAATACTTTTTTTTTTTATGGGAAAAAAAAACGAGCAAAAAAAAAACGTTAAATTCCAAATTTTTCCATAAATAATATAAAAATTTAATGCGTACTTTTTTTTACTAACTGTACTTTTTATTTTTGCTAAAAAACCGAAAAATACTTTTTTTGCCTTAAAAAAGGTGGCAATCCTAGTTATGACGTAGGTCTTTTTTATGATCTTTACACAAGTAATTATAAAAGAGGTATAGGTTAAATGATAGACAAATGAATGCATCATGTATAAATCTATAGACTTAATATACCAATGTATAAATGAAGCCTCAAGATACGCTCCAAATACGAACAATTGCCACTTTGATGCTACAAATGCTACTATATTGATAACAAAATTAACTTTTTTGAGAAAAAACTGTAAAATTTTGAATAAAAAAACTGAACTGGTTTTATTTTCAAAATGTAATTTATATAATTTTGTCTTGTAATAAATATGATCCTGTTTATTGAATAATAGGCAGCACATTATCATCACACCCCGCTCGGTACTTCAGTGAAATACTCGCAAAAACTGGCTTTATGCGCTGTTTATTCTACTATAATATAATAGTATTTATTGGTTTATGGGTCAAATTAACTAAAAATGGTATAACGTTATGAAACAAGTGCAATTTTTTGCTTTTTATCATTTTTATATTAGAGAGACTATAGTAACTTAAGTTATTCATTAAATTTTTCTTCATCTGTTAATAACATCATACAATTTTTATTAGTTAATTTAACCCACATTTTATTTTTATTATTAATTTTTAAGTCCAAAGACTTATTTTTAGAATGAATCCATAAGACAATAAAGAATTGTCAGATTTATACATTGTTTTTCTTTATATTTTTTAACGAATTTCCAAAATATTATAACAGGTATATTGGTGAAATTCAAAAAATTTTCAAAATTATCATTTTGTTTTTATACATGGCGTAACAAAGATAAGTTTCGTAGTTCAAAGGGCAGTCAGGTCTCTAATTAAATTTTGGTAGTAAGTCACACCATTCATTTTTTTATTTCTCCAAGTTCAAAATTTCTTCTGCACAAAAATTACCTAGTTTTTGCAAATAGATGTACAGTAACGTCCAAACAAATTCGAACATAATAAATAAAACAAATTTACTTAAAAAAAATGTACTCTTGGCAAAGTGTTTTGAAAATTTTATTTTTTGAACCAAAATACATACTTGTTTTATACCTGATAGAAAGTTATTAAAATTAAGTCTTGGATAATTCACTATATTATGCAGGATACTGCGACAAGGAATCGATCCTTTTCATGTCTCAGGCTAAATATGCACGGAACCTTCTTTTTTAAGCGTCAAAATACCCCGTGGTTACATTTCATTGGCATTTGATACAATTAGACGATATGTTGAGGGAACCCCACACTCGGGACTGCTTTGATGTAGATAGTGACGGTCCTATTAGAAGTACCTTGTTCCAATTAGTATTGGAAATCAAATATTCTAATCAGAAATAGACCTTGATTTGAGCAGATTCTAAAAATTTTCCAAAAGTAGCATAGTTATCTCTTTTGACGGTACATGGTTTACGTACAAGCATTCGTAAAATGTTTCTCGTAGATAGCTTTTAAATATCGCCATTAAAGAAAGATACATGAATAATCTTCGTATCGTCAGTACTCTAATACTATCTCATCCTTTTTTACTGCTATTTTTTTAACATTCCGGTGACGTGAACTGTACGTTAAGTTTAAAACAACCATTTAATATTTGTATAGTGTGAAATCATATAGGCTATTATGATGAAATTGTTTTTCATGACATCATATACCTATAGCTGCGTTATCTGGTTTGGTGAATAAATACGTACAACAACGATATAATCGAATATTTTGTGAAAGATAAGACGGTAAACCTCTCATAATTATTATTGATAGCTTAATTATTTTTATATTGTTTTCGTAATTTTTTACCGTAAATGTACCAAACTATAGCGTAAATGATTCGCTAAGCATTATGTCTCACCAAAAAAACAAAAGAAATAGCATTTATGTTACAAGAATTGCATTTTTAACATGTGAAAAGGACTATGTTTATTACACTTTTGCCTCGTTTTAAGCAACAATAAAAAAGACTGAAATAGAATAATATACCTTAGTCTTTTTAGATAATAAAATTCGCATATACGTAAAAAGAGTAAGGCATATGATTCTATTTCAATTTTTGATGTTGCTTACATCGAGTCAAAAGTGTACTTATGTAACAAAGTAGAGATGCCACTGTCACTTTTTCAAATTAGTTTTGATTGACCGAAGGTAAATTTATAGAGATATTGACTCAAGCTTAGAATTGCGTAGTTGTCCCAGTTTTTGTCGCTTTAGGTATAAAGGTAATGTTATGTTTATTTTGCTACTCTTAGCCCATAAAATTGGTATCATTAATTTATGATTAATATTATATATATTTCATGTCGATTATTTATATATATATATATATATATATATATATATATATATATATATATATATATATATATATATATATATATATACTGGGTGCGTTTTATTTTTATTACAACCAAACCGTTGATTTAATCGAAAAATTCTTCAAATAAGAGTTGTAGATATCGACGGCGGCAACCGATTGCTATAGTCAGGAGCTTTGTAGCTTCTGTGGTTTTCGAGCTATGATACAAACTTATAGAGTTTTAAATGAGACTATATATTAATTTTTCGATAAAACTGATCTAATGCATTAATTAACAACACAAATGAGCAAAAAAAATTTTGTTACCCAAGTTTAATTTTTTATTTTTCTTCAATGTATTAATTAGGCGGTAAAAATATGCATATTTATTTGAGACTGCTTCAACCGGTAGTGTTCTGGTTGGTTATATTTCAATTACATCCAAGAACAGAAGCTTTTCCAGTACCATTTCTATCATACAAATTTGGTTGCAATAAAAATGGCAACTCTTAAAAAACTCACATGGTATATATATATATATATATATATATATATATATATATATATATATATATATATATATATATATATATATATATATATATATATATATATATATATATATATATATAATGTCGATTTTTAAGAGAAATTCGAAGGGCAACATTTTTATGTGTCGATATTGTATATTTGTTCCATAACCTTTCTCCATTTTTTACGCAACTGGAAGATTTCATCCTTCCAGAAATTCTCAGGTTTATTGGTGAAAAACTTCTGAAGGTGGTTTTTTTTATATCGATCGAAGTGTTTAAGTTTTTGAGGATTTTGCAAAGATTTAATAAGTGAAAGTCTGAAAGTGAATTGTCTGGTGAATAGAACCGGGTGGGATAGCACATCGCAGCCAAGCTCCAAATTTTTTACCAGGTAGTCAGAGAGGTCTGGTATTATCCTGGGTACAATCTTCAAAAAGGTCGAGAGCTCAAACCCCTTTTTTCTAAAGATGTGTTGAAATATCACCTTTAAGAATACAGACACAAGTCGTGGGTTTTCAATAACTTTGACATATTTGGACATGCTCCAATATCATCTACTAAAAATCGATATGAATTTTCCGGACAAATCAATATAATATTTCGTTGAATAATCTTATAACAAGAGTGCAAATGTTTTTTTCTTTTGGACAGTACTCATATTTTTTAGAATAAGTTGAAAATTAGCCGTTAGCCTGAAATCTGGGTTTTATAAAAGTATGCATATTTCACACTAAAGAAGTGCCAATATTATACAGATGTCTTAATTTTAGAAATCCTATGCTTTCAACTTGAGAACTTATTTCAGAGTAGCTTATAAGTTCAAAATGAAATGCAAACGAATAGAAGGGAAGCTTCTTCAGACCTCTCCTTTTCCAGTTGAAAGAGGTGGATAAGAAATAAAGATAGGGGAAGGTCGCCCAAAGGGGGTAAGCGCTTGTATATCGTTGTATCGAATATTTTTGTCAGGTCGTGTGTATACCGAGATTAACCGAATATCAACCAATGTCAGTCAGTTGCACTTGAACGCTTGTGTCGTTTAATGTCCTAGTTAAGCGTCATCAAATTTTTTTGTTGGTTTTGTTAAAAATTTTGACGATAAATATTCTGTGACTAGTCACAAACCTTTTTATTTGTAACCTTTTTGGTATTACCGTATTATTATGTTATCATCATTTGACTTTTAATGTAGAAAAAGACAGACATGTGTCGGCTTTCATTTTGAAATTATTTGAAGTTAACAAAATTAAGTCTTTTTGGGCAAAGCGGGTAGGGGCAAAATTGGTAGACAAAATAGAAGCATCTTAATGGAAAATACTGTTGGAAGGGGAACAAAAAAATATTTCTGCCTTGTTTGTGGTGCCTTTTTACGACGGAATGAGGGAAAAATCTTAAAAAAAATATTTCTGCCTTGTTTGTGGTGATTTTGATGTGAGACCACCTGAAGTAATATACTTCAATGTGGAGGTTGTAAGGAAAGTTACAGTTAATTGTTAAAAATTGATTATTTTTGTCTATTTTCAATTTTTTTGACTTAATTTATTATTATTATTAATTAAGGAAGTTTATATTAAAAAATAATAACAGTATTTATATACATAATTAATGTACTTAGCCGCTTTGCCCTAAGAGGATTACCCGTTTTAGAATACCTATACGGACAAAGCGGGTTTTTGCAGAGGTTTTGTATTTTCTTTATTAAAAATAAATATCGTATATAAAAATTTCTTAAGCGAAGTTTCATTTTAAAGTTCGATAACTAATCTATCTGATAATATAAAAAAGATCTGCTTATCGAGGTCAAAAGCCACTTTTTTGGGCGTTTAATCTTAGCTTACCTGCTTTGGGCTACCTTCCCCTACAGCCGTCAAGTGTTAGATTTTATAATAGGAGAAATTATCGTTGCAAAAAAAATCCAAAAGCAGTTTTCAATCTCAGTATTCAAAAGAACTTGCAAAAGAAAAAATAGTATTTTTTAAGTAAAAAATATTTTTTTTCAGTTTCATAGCTTTTTATTGGAGTAGAACATCTTTACGGACTAAAATGTTTAATATTATCAACCTATAACTATTATTGTCCGTTATTCATTCATTACCGGTATCGATAGTTTAAAATTTGATATACATAATACCGTATATTTTGTCTTTTCACAGACTAAAATAGTGGGAAAACTTGGATCATAGTTGAGCATATTTACGATATTATAGGCCAATCAATTAAAAATGGGCTGACGTCATTAATAAATGAAACTAAATTAGACGAACCTAGAACTTGAATTTACTATAGTTACTCTAATATAAAAATTACAAAAAAAGAAGAGACAGAAAAGTAGGTTCATCTAATTTTGCTTCATCAAACGTTGTTGCATTTGTTTGACGTCATCAAACAAATGCAACAACATTTGTTTGATGACGTCAAACCATTGTTAGTTGATTTGGCCTATATTTCTTATTTAAATCAAGATCAGTTATCATTTTAAACTTGCTTCGAAATTTTTTGCTAGGTTAATTACACAATTTAGAAATCTAATTGAATTTCTCGTAACACAGATTTAGTATACTGTATTGTTGATTTCTAATATTTAGATTCTATTTTATAAAAATTTTCAAATAATTTACGAGATAATGCATGTTTCTTCAAATTTTTTAAATTTCCGTTATATTAACTTATTATAGCCCGATGTATGATCAATCATATACTGATTTAAAATGATTAACTTTTGGTTGAATTGTTTTTTTTTTTTTTTTTGTTTTTTTTTTTTTGCCAGATTCAGTATTAAAATGTAAACAAATTTAATAGATTTAAGCATAAATTTATGATAATATTCTAATTTGATAACAATTAATAAACCACTACTTTACATAAATTCCACTTTTAATTTTTGTAACACGTTTCAATCCATATAATCATTATTAAACAACTAGATTACGTAAATTGGTTTTAGGTACAGTTGAACCCAACTTTTAGAAGCTAAAATTTTGGTTTTAATTTATTTATACTTTAATAAAAACGACATTTTTTTTTAATTCTACAAAAATATTGGACTGTATTTTGGAATCACTTTGTATTGACCATTGAAAATTGGAGCGCCATTTTTAGTAGATTGTTGTTTTTAATGGATAGAATATTATTGATCTAATGCTCTATTAATCTAATATTACATCTAGAATTTAGAAAATACGTAAGATTGTATTGAGAACAGAATGAAAATAAAAATTTTAAGAAACCTCAAAGTAATTCAAAATTGATTATAATAAGTTTAAATATGAAATTTTATAATTCGTGTCATGTGGCCTAAAATCATTAAATCAAATCAGAATGTATACAAAGAAACATGACTTTGTGTCATAAGAATTCTGCAAATTTCAAGTTTATCCTCCAAACGGTTTCTGATATGTATATAGTATCAAACACTACATACAGGATGATCCAAATTCAGTCAACACTTCATTTTTGAAGCGGTCAAATTGTTTTATTTTTAATTTAAAATACAGTTGAACCTTTTTTATGCGATTTTTTTAATGCGATTTTTTTAATGCGGTTTAAATATTAATTACAATAATTTTCTTTGATAAAATAACTTACTGACTGTTCTTAAGCATTTAATCAGTAAGTTCTTTTTTTACAAATGTATTTATCCTAATTTTTACAATATTATAATACCCCTGTCGCAGCATCTGCATAACATAGTGAATTTCCAAAGACTGGATACTGGCGGATCTCATATAACAACTTGCATCCATTTAAAATAATTTAGTTCTCTAACAGTGAAAAAATTTTCAAAATCGGTAAAATCGGTTGAGTAGTTAATTTTTGGCGCTTTTCGCATCTGCAGGATCTCATATAGTATAGCATATATGTATTTAAAAGAAATTAAAATTTTAAAGGTGAAAAAATTTTCAAAATCGATTGAGTAGTTTTATTTTTGGCGCTTTGGGACCCCCGGATCCTCACAGACCTCATACATCATAACTTATATCCATTTAAAATAGTTTATCTCTCTAACAATGAACAAATTTTCAAAATCAATGATGACGCGTTCTTGAAAAGTTAGTTAATTTATATTTTGAAAAATGAGACAAATATAAATATTGTTATTGTAATGATAAAAACAATGAAGCATTTATTGTAAAGAAATTCAGCAAATTTCTTAATTTTTCTTAAAATTTAGTTCATTTAGAACAATATTTTAAAAGCTTGTCTCATGTATTTTTTTACGCTCTTTTCGATGGTGTAAAAAAAATTAAAAAAATTTTTGAATTCTGACCAAATTTTGCAAAAAAACCACTAAAATTGGCGAAAATTGGCCAAAATTTTGGCATGATCTGGCTGACGAACTCATCCAAGCTATTGGGAATTTTGACCCACACACCAAATTTCGTAACAATTGGAGGCTTCCTTCGAGAGTTATCGCGCAGACACATATATACACATGTGTCCCAGGCTCAGGTCTTTTCATGGCATTCGCTCTAATAAGTGTATTTCCAAATACGAAATTCACTTAAAAATGAATAAAAATGTTCTCATGTGTAATTTAATACTTTATCTTGTTTAGAAAAACTTCTATGCTAATCGTTCTCATGTGTAATTTAACACTTTATCTTGTTTAGAAAAACTTCTATGCTAATCGTGACGTTTTAAGCGTTCTGAGTCATGTAGTTTGTATGAAACTTTTTTATGCAGTCCCGATCCATCGCACAAAAAGTTTTTTTTACAATGCGGACCAAACTATGGTTTTTATAGCTATTTATGAAGTTGTTGAATTTTTTTCTTGTGCGATTTTATTTTCGGCTTTTAGGAGGGACCTCAAAACAAATTTCTATCATAGTTCCGGACTCAAGTCACACCATAACAGTGGCTGTAATAGCTGAATTTCCGATTCGAAAATTTGCTAAAACTGGTTTTTGAAGAAATAATTGAAATGTTATTTAACATTGAAAATGAAAGTGATATTCAATTAGGGTGAATGCGGGAGAGATGGCGCACATTTTGAAAACACTTGATAATTCTTAAAGTATGCATTTAATTGATTTGAAATTTGGTACACAATAAATGTAAACATTGTTCTTTAAAATTATTTATAAATAATTTTAAATTTTGAGTCATAAAGGATTCATAATTAACATTTTTGTAGAGCCTGCAAAGCGGTATCTCTCCCACACTATGGGAGAGATGCCCATAGAACACTAGAAGCCAACTAACATAAAAAAAGTGTAATTCGCTCGGAGTCATTTGACACCAGTCACAGCTTAAGGCATGTAGTCACTTATTGACCGTCGTCGAGTTCGCACTGCATTGTATCAACAATATACCCATTGTTACTTGAACACGTTGAACAGCTCTCTCTGGTAATACGTGTGGTGAGGTAGTATGCGTGAATACACATACTACTACAAAAAACCAAACTAATACACTGCAAACAGTGTGTATGTACACAAACAGAGTACGTCACAAACTCATTACAAGTGGAACAGACACAAAACCAATCTAGTTTGTCCCCTTGGAGATGCCGCATCAAAGAAGGTGAGACGCCGCATAGCTCATATTAAAAATTTTGCATTTTATACACATCTCCATACATGGTACATGCCATATGTAACCATTTTTGGCACTTTATACATCTTTACCAGTCAACTTTTTTTGTTTCTGAGTACCTTTCAAAACATTCAATACACAGATAATCATCATTATTTTCGTTATCTTTACTAATATGAGGGCTCTTCCCGATCCATTAATGGATCTTTTATATTTACGTGGCGTAATTTACAGTCCAAAAAAAATTGCATAATTAAGGTATAAGTCTATGTTTTTAACATGTAATATGATGCGGCATCTCTCCTTTTTGTTGGGATAGATGCCGCATGTTGCTATAGCAAGCATAGTGCGGAATTCCAGCCTAAAATTTTATACAGTACTAAATTAAATAATATACCTAAATTAATAATAAAACTCATTTTCATTAAAACAATGAAATATACATTCTTAAATTCTAATCAATTAAATGCTTGATAAAATATTATGTTAAAAAACTTACTTTTCAATAATAAAAAGTTGGATAATTACTAAACTGATGGACTAATTATTAATGTTGCCGTATACAGCTTAAATAAGTAACTTATTTTAAACATATAATCCATTAATAGCGCTATCTTTCAATTAATGGATGAACTATGGCTACTGCGGCATCTCTTCCGACGCGGCACATCTCCCGTACTTACCCTAATTCAGTCAAATTACAACGTGCACAATGACTATGTTGCGTTGGCGTGGAAAATTTTTTCTACACGTGCGTCTTAAACTCGCACGTGTTAATCTACCTTCATATTTTGTATTATATACAAAAGGGTGAGAGTTTGAGTGAGATTGTTGGTGGTGTGGTGGGTCAGAATGAAATAACGTTCCATTCTACGTTCTGTTCCATCCAAGCCACACACATACACCCATACACCACCACCCATGTACACATTTATTCTATATGCCATGCCACCTCACCACCGACCGACTCTGTATGGTTTTGTAATACACTTCGAATGTGGAATGGGCGATACAGGGTGTCATTTCTAAATGAAACTTGTTCGCTCGCGTTAGGTAGTAGTGGTGGTGGTAGGGGTTTGAAGTGCTACGATCGATATGCTGCCACACGAAAGACAGGAGGAGGCCCTCTGCTGTGACCATCTCTCAGGGACCCGTTTCTGCTGTTATCAATTCGAACAAAGATTACTACTGTACTTATATATAAATTAAATAATACTACACGTATCAATGGAAAAAAGAAAATTTGTATTACTTATTTTTTTACTAGCTTAAATAGATATTAGTTACTTAAGGCTGGGTTACATGCACTTGCGTCAAGAAAAAATAACAGAATTGGGTTTTTTCCTCAACTGAAATTAAAATTTATTCAAATAAAACTTATATCGTCATTTAATTTCATTATTTTAAATACCTACCGTCAGTTGGGACGAATCTGGATGATTTTTTCAGTTTTTTGGCAATAAATTGTTTAGAATTTATCTAAAAAATTCTAAAAAAATAATTTAAATGCTCTAATATCACGAGCATATAGAGCAGTAATAAAAATATCAAAATTGGTACTGCAACATTTTTTTTTCTTTTGGTTATATAGTGTTTAGATTCGCCCCTATGAGTGCTACGGACGAATCTGGACAGTGCTTTAGTTGCAATATAAATCACATTCAGTCATGCATATGGGTAAAATCGGACATGAAAAGATAAAAACAGTTGAATTTCTAATCTGGAAATTCGCTAAGATAAATAACTGCATCAGCGAATGACTTTTGATGGGTGGAATAAAAAATTTTGGATTTAAATGAATTTTATTTCGATTTACCTTTCAGTGTATCATACAAGGTCGATTAGGGAACGTGGAAATATTCAGTAGCTTGTCTGAGCGATTTTCTTTTATTTTTAATATCGGAAAGCAGGGGCGCAACAACTACATATCTACAGGGTGTCCAACAAAAATTTAAATTATCAAATCTTTGGATAAAGCAGTTTTCCGATAACAATGGAAAATGTTGTAATAAAATGTCGCCTCCGAAAATTTGATTTTCAAATAAAAAATAAACTTTAAAATTTTACTTTTTAATATAATTAAAATAAATTGAAGGGAAAATTTCCAGGTAATTTTAGGGGGTCCGGACCCCTTGGACCTCCCCGGTTGTTGCGCCCCTGTTGAAAAGAGCCCATTTTATGTTATCTAGACTACCGTTTATGTAGTTTATACCCACTATCTTTTTATATTGACGCACCATGGCACAGAGGAGAGTATTTAGATCTAATTTCTGGCCAAAATTATATTAATGTATTTTTGCACTATCAATTGGCAAAAGATACAATTTAGAAGTAAATAAACGGTTTATTATTAAAAAAAATCATATAAAGAATTAGTTAAAATCGTCATCTTTTATTGTCATTTCTATAACTTTTTCTTCGAAAAATGAAATTATTTATCCAAATTCTTCATGGAGCATTGTCTAATAAAACCATAAAATTCTTCTCGGGAGAAAGCTTTCATCTCCCCTGATAAATCTGAAAGTGAAAATACGAAATTAGAAATGTGACAATTGAAATTCAGCATTGTTAGAAACTCAACAATTGAAGTGCATATTTTTACTTAAAAATGAGCCTTAAAAAAATGGTGCAAGTATGCGCAAAATTTTCCTTCATGGACCTAATGTAGAACAGTTAAACTTTGTACTACTAAGTATAATAAATTTTGCGCGATCTAACCCGACACATGAACAAAAAGCTTCAAGTTTAAAATATTCTATATAAATTACGTTATTTTGTTAAGAGTAGCATAAACTACTAATATTTAAGTGTATTAGATAATAGCATTAAAATTAAACATTAATAAATATAAGTATATACCTCCATCTTCAATATCCGTCATGAATTTTCACTTAATATTACCAACAGACATCGCAAACGTAAATTAAAAATACCGTATATTGAAAGTAACAAAAATAATAAAGTGAGTAGTTTTTTAAACAATGGATTGCGATTGTCGTAGACAGATCGGCGCGGTAGTCTGGTAGTTTAATTGTTCTGTTTATGACGCAATGGTAATCTAAGTACATAAAAAAGCAACTTTAAAAACCCAAAGTAATAGAATTGACAATATCGACTTTTGGCCAGGTTTGACCATACAATACTTCACTGTGCATGGTGTATGAATTCGCCTGAGCTATAGACAATTTTTTCTTAATCAATTTATAAAAATAAAAAAAAAAAGTCGTCAAGTGCGTGTCGGGCACGCATTATAACAGTTACGTGGTCAATCGCTAATATTTCACAATTTTTAGGATCAAATGTAGGAAATTGAATAGTACATATCGACGGCTTACTGCTAGAACCACGTATGTCGATTTTTCACTGTTTTGAGATAATTAGATATAAATGTTCAGAATCATCTTATACTGATCATAGGCTAATAAAAATTTCCTTTTATTTATCCGAATGAAAGTTATTTAACAATAACAAAACCTCGTATCTCCAAATTTCAAATTATGTTATAATTTAATGGTATGTTACCATACGAGGGTCGGTATAGAAGTGCTCAGTCGTTTAGTCGAATTTTTCACAGAAAAAATTAGAATGTATACAGTCTATACGATAAGAACGGGATGAGGCGAGAATAGAGGCGCTATCCGTTTTCGGACCCGTAGAACACGATTCTGAAGAAAAAAATGTCATATCTTTACGTCGCCAATAAGTGGCACAACAGTTTAGTTTTAAAAACACACCACTTGGCTGTTCTAGCCTTCTTTTTTTTCTCATTATGTCACGAAGTACCTTTCTACACCAATCAACAACTCCTCCGGAACCTGAACGTACCCCATGTCAATTAAAATCACATTAAACAATAGACACAAAAAAAAAAAAAATAAAAAATAAAAAAAAATACTTATATTTCTATTAACATATGTAAAAAAACATTATATTTCTATTAACATGTATTTAAAATGTATTTCGCATTCGAATTATAAACAGTAAAAATAGTTTACACTAGTATTTTATGAACTGTCAAAATGACATTTGTCAAGAGGCGCCAAAATACGAAAAATCATGTTGAGCTAATAAAAATTAAAATTAAAATTATCAAAACTCAGTAGGAGATGCGCGAGTGAGTAAATGGCAGGTTAAATTAGAAAAAGACGGAACATCAATGACCTGCTCACGAGTAACAAAAAATTGACTCGAAAAAAAATTCACTTTTAATATAGCTTTGCCATAAGCAAGTTCGAGTTACGTTCTTATATAATAATCTAACAATTACCTTAAAATTCTAAAATGTTCCGGAATGTTGCATAATCAATTCAAGTTATTGTGTTAAATTATATCTCAAATATTTTAATTTGGTGAAAAATCTTGAACTCGTTGTATCAAATCAACCGCGAATCCACTAGCGTTGTAATCAGGTATGACACTGGTCATACCTGAACGTTCCGAATTTCAATTATCAAAAAACTAGGTGTTTTTCTTGGTTCCGCCTTACTGAAACTTTATCGTTGTGTGATTCATTTACTTTTAATAAATTATTAGTTTTTAAGGAAAATAATGGGGCGCTAATCATCATTGTAAAAGCCGATTTTCATATTTTTTGCAATTTTGTCACTGTCAATTAAATTACCATACGTGCATTAGCGATAACTTAGTTACCGACTCAGACAGCTGCCATTTTCTCATTCATCCCGTTGTCACATGACCCCCGAACTGATGGTCGTCGCCATTTTGGGCACGATTTTTTCAGCAACAGATGTTTCGTATTTTGGCCAAACTGTTAATTAATTTACTGTTTTTTTTTTTGCAATCATTATCTCCACACCTTTTTTGAGCTCATTGCATTTGATTGGTCTGTCCGTCTCTGAATTTTCACCGAACTCTTACCGGCGAATTGTCCGCCCTTTTTTGAATTGGTCCATCCAGGCGTTACTCTGGAATTCTCGCAATTCGGGATTACTCCAGTTCATAACGTGAAACCTTATGGCATCCTTCCATTTACTGTACAAAGCAAAATAGAGAAGGCTTAGTTAGATTATAATATTATAATTGTAGTAATAGGTAGTTTAAATAGTCGTAAGTTTGGTTAATGTATTAAGTTAGGTAATTCGTTTTTATTTATTTAATGTAAATAAATTGTTAAAAGGAAAATCCGAAAATTTTATTAATTCACCTACCTTATAGTTTCACACCATATTTTCAGCAAGGCATCTGCAATAATACCGCCCCAAATCAAGATTATCATCCAATTTTTACACACTTCGAAAATTAAGAACGTCACGTTACGAACCATATCGGCGAATGAGTCCACAAACAATCAGCGCGTTGATTTTGGCCGAGCGCCAAATTTTGGATTCACCACGAGTATCTAACAACAGCGGTACGCTTAAAGTTATATACCCAAAGGGGGCTAGACATCTAAACTGTTAAGATCGTCGACCCTAACACTTAAAAGAGGGAAATAGGGCTCACACTACAAATAAAAGCTTCCACTGTTTATTTAAGATCGTTTTATTTCTTTATTTAAATAGGCCTACTTCGCCTCAGGTAATATACAACAAGTATTAAGCTAATTATGCAATTGACATAACATATGTATTTTGTCGAAAAAAATACGAGCGTTTATCATCATTCAATATAACAAAGTAATAATAGGTATATTCTGAAAATGTAAAAAAAAATCGATTTTTTGAAAATTCTAACTAGGTATAACCCCTTAAAGTACAAAAAAATGATTTATGCTAGTACATACACATCTGATTTTCGATAGAAAGGCTGTAGATATATAAATAATGAAACATCAAACAATCAAACATCACTTTAATAATATGATCACTTTAATAATTTAAGAAACACTTAAACACAAAATCACTTTAAATGTTGTATGAACGTCTATACAATACGAAGAAGCTTTCTTTGATTTGCAATTCCGTGATTTTTTGGTGAAGTTGGTTTTTTGTTTCATCCAAATCTCGTACGAAGTTGAATACGAAAAAATTGAATTCTTCTGATTTTTTCGGTGTTATCTGTAATAATAATAAACAATCTGTAATAATAATAATTACCAACGAAACATTAGAACAACAATATTTTAAAATTTCACTTTATAGTTAAATTCAGATACTTACCAGTTTTAAATTAGCATTTTTCTGAAACTTCAAATACCGCCCCAAGAACATTCCAAAAAAACATATGCAATTAAGATAGGTGCATATACGGTGCACACATTATTTCTAAATTTAAGGTAGTAAAAAAGTATTAAATATAAACTAATATTTTTTATTATTTCAATATTAATTTGTCAAAATAAAAATCTGACAGACGTTTTGCATCTAAATAATCTCCATTTTGAACATGCGCATTAACATTTGAAGCGTAAATGACAAATATGTATGTATGTTGTCTTGATCCTTTGTCGCTTATGTTATGTGAATAATGAATGTGTGGACAGATATTAAAATGACAAAATTAATGGAAATTAAATTGAATTTGTAAAATTTTATTAAAGATTACATTTATTAATTAATATTTTTATAGTAATATAGTATTAATATGTAGTAATATACAATTTTACTTAATTTTTTGTTTCAAAAATCAGTCAGAACTTACATAAATGACTTGCTAATGATAAGGCGTCACCATGATTTTTTTTAATTTTTTGTACGGTACTGATTAAAGGAAAATATTTTTGGCAATTAACAAAAAAACTAATTAATTTTTTAAATTTTATACGTTTGATTATTAAATATTTAGTAGGGCCCGTTCAAATTTGTTTATTTTTGTATAAAATTTAAAAAATTGCCCCTAATAGGACGCCCTACGTTTCATCCGTGCCGCACCACACGCAATTGGCTCCTTTTTTGGTTTCCGGTTAAAACGATCGCATTAGTTACGTGGTTATTTGTCGACCACGTAACTAAAAATTAGGCACAATACAGCTTTCATTTTTGGTACATATATTGTCAAAAAAACGCCAAACATTTTGTTGCCAGTTCCTACTTTAAATATATATAACTGTTTTTTTTTTTGTACAGCAGTTTCTTTATAAGATTTCAAAACGCGCGTTATTTTTAAAAATTATAAACAATGCGCCTGTAAAATAACAAAATACAAAGATGTCACGTTCACCGCTTTTCTTTGATGACAAAAGCTGCGGTTACATTGGATACGAATTCATACGAAAATTGATTCGTACGAGCTCGTACGAAATTCATTCGTACGACTATGTGGTTACATTGGATACGGAATCGTAATACGAATTCGTATTTAAATTTAAATTGAAAACCGTTAGTACATATTGCATGATATCAAACAATGGATCCAGTTACCAAATCTTATTTATTAGAATCACCGTTTCCAAAATTTCTAATTATAGAAAACAAACAATTTTGTGTAAACGATTATTGGGTAATTCCATGGTCACTTACATTACAATTTGATTTAAAATTGGGATTAAAATCTTTTGAATTTTCGTATTTAATGAGTAAATCCACTAAAATTTAGTCAAATTAAATCAAATACGATTTGAACTTTTAAACAAAGGAAATCAAACAACAAAATATGCATATAATTTTTTTTTATACAAGATAAAGTAGGTGGTCACTTACATTACTCAAAAAGGAACATAATTTTTCATCTTTTATATAATGTGAATTTTCTGCTCTTTTTTGATAACAAACAGCTTCATTTAAATAAATTTAAACAAATAATGTTTCAATAAATTATTTAATAAGAAATTTCATAACTTATTATATATTTTTGATAAAAATGTAACTTTTAGTCGGTCACTTACATTACACCCTCTTTGGTCACTTACATTACAGTCACTTTAAAACAAGTTTTATTAAAAAGTAAGTAGTTTATTAGCTTGATTTTTTGGAAAATATGATAGATAACAAAGATAAAAGTTTATTTTTAGTAATTAAAAAAACGTCTGTCGGTTTTGATAGCCTCCATTACTTGAATTCGTATCTAGACAAAAAATCAAAATAATACTCAAAACGAGTATAATAATTATTTCAGCAGAAAGAAAAATGTAAATTTAGCTGTATTTTAATATTCACTTGAAAAAAATCATAAGTTACGGTAATTTTTTTTATTAAGTAAAAAATTTTTAAGCTAAATTTACAGAATAAAGACAATTACAGGTAAAAATAAAATAAGAAAACGTAATCAGTTATTTAGTCTTTTGAGTATCAAGTAGGCATGATATTGATTAATTATTTTCATTTTATAATTTTTACTAAAATTCCATCGTTTCATGGAATTGCCCATTTATTATTCATGTAGAGCAAAAATACCCCTGTCGCTGCATCCTGCATAACATAGCGAGTTTCCGATTATAAAAATTAGTTTTTCCCGGTAACCAGTTTATACACAATGATGGTTTAAAATCTTTTTTATCTGATTTTTCTCATCTTTCTAATGGTGTAAAAAAATGTTGCAAAAATTTTTGAAATTGGGAAAATTTTAGCAAAAAGAAATTTTTTTCACAAAAAATGCTCAAAAAAACATGCTTACGGCATCAGACGTGTCTGACTAACGAATTTCCAACATTTTCACCAAATTTCGTAAAAATAGGACATTTCATTCGAAAGTTATCGTGCGAAAATATATATATATATATATATATATATATATATATATATATATATATATATATATACACATATGTATATATATACATATATATATATGTGTATATATATATATATATATATATATATATATATATATATATATATATATATATATTAGTGAATATTATTTTCGGTTTCTAGGGACCTCAAAATAAATTTTTGCCATAGCCCCGGACTCAAGTCGCGTCATCACAGTGGCTGTAATAGCTGAATTCCATTCTGGAAATTCTCCAAAAATCTTGCCATAAATGCGATGCTCGGAACATGGTTTTTTGGGCATTTTTCGTGAAAAAAATTAAATTTTGCAAAAATTTCCCCAAATTCAAAAATTTTTGTAACATTTTTTTACACCATTGAAAAAATCACATAAAAAAGGTTTTTGAACAATAATTATTCTGTCAACTAATTTCCGACAAAAACTAATTTTTGTAAACGGAAATTCGTTATGTTATGCAGGATGCTGCGACAGAGGTATTTTATATGCTACATATTACATTAAATCTATAATAATCACTGCTTGTACGGAACACTATTGGCGCAAGTACAACTTGCACTTGGCGGCTTTTTTAATTCGTAATTATGTACATGCCATAGAAACATGAATAGTATTCATATATCAATGGTACATGCATAGGTCTTTGAGGAATATGTACATATATAGTATCTTACTACATACATATTGGTATGTACATACTAACTCTATAAGTCGTTATTTGACTTCAGTAACGAAATATAGTATATGGATAATTCATATCAAATATCTCCTTATTGAAAAACCATGTTCCTGACGTCAGACACGTCTGGCCGAAGAACTCATCCAAGATTTTTGGACTTCCAACGTTCTCACCAAATTTCGTAATCCTAGGACATTTCGTTCGAGAGTTATCGTGCGGACACATATATATATATATATATATATATATATATATATATATATATATATATATATAAATACATATATATATACATATATATATATATATATATATATATATATATATATATATATATATATATAAATTTTAGTGAAGGTTATTTTCGGGTTCTAGGGACCTCAAAACAAATTTCTGCCATAGTCCCGGGCTCAGGTCGCGTTATGACAGCGGCTGAAATAGCGTGTATCCATTCTGGAAACTCGCTAAAAGCTGAGTTCTGGAATTACTTTGAGGAAATTTTTCAAGACAAACAGAAATTTTTAGAATATTTGAACATGTCGCAAGTCACATTCAATTAAATTTTTAAAATCTACTGAATTTCAGCTTCAATATTTAGTTAATTAATTTTTCATTACATATAGTTAAAATGTTTTTGTTAGGTTAGGTTAGCTTTATTATATTGTAATATATTTAATTAAAAAATTATGTAAACATTTCCTCTGCCACCTTATTCCACAATTTTTTATTTAACTTTCTATTATGATAATATTTATGCTTTTGATCCCTTGAAGACCGCCTTTGTTCATCAAAAATAATTATTTTTTCTATATCCATTGCATTTTTTTCGTACGAATTTGCATAAAAAAATAAAATATTTTGGTCGTATCAAAAAGTCGTACGAAAGAGTCGTAAGCAGTGTAACCACGCATATCTAAATGTATGCATTTGTTTAATTCGTATTAACTCGGATAAGTTCGTACGAATAAATTTTCGGATGAATTCGTATCCAGTGTAACCACTACCTAACTCATAAATGACAAAATTCAGTAGCATAAATTGATCTATGACCTTGTACGGTCATAACACTGACGAAGAAATATCGAAAGGCAGCTCTGTCTAGATTCGTCCCTATTGTCTAGGTTCGCCCCAACTGATCGTACTCAAATTAATTTTTGTTATGAAAAATATTGAAATTCGGAAATTTCATAGCCGAAATTCTAAAACGTCTCCTTTTGGATGGCTTGCGGTAATCATGGTTCTCTTCAAAAACTATTGTTTTAAAGTTTTGTACACTTGTTTGTTATTATGGAGGCCGGTCCATGTAGGGGCTATCCATAAATTACGTACGTATACAGACAGGGGGTGGGGAGGATAGTGACTTAGCGTGATGAAGCGTGACGACCGGGAGAAGGTCCAAGAAAAAGTCTGAGAAAAGGTTTGAAAAAATTTATCCTACAGTTGACGAACAAAGAAACAATACTCTTCAAAAAATATAGTCGGCAGATTACAGTTAGTGAGCAAAAAATCTATTTTTATTATATGTCGAATCGATCCTTTGGGAGAGGGGGTCAAGTCACCTAAAATTTGGCAACATCTGGCGTAATATTAGATGGAGGTTCGACAAAGTGTGATGCAGCGTGACGACGGGGAAGGGAGGGTCAAAAATGATCAAATTTTATGTGACGTAGTTTATGGAGAGCCCTTGAACAAAAGCTTTATTTATTTATTTCAAATGTAACACTTTTACCAAAAAGTCATCTTTTTACGATAAAATTTTTTGTTCACGAATCGGTCACTATAATAAAAAATATAAGCGGGTAGAATTCCAAGACAGTCGATACAGAAGTTTTTGAAGAATTATACTCATCGTACTTATTTTGGTTTTTTTAATATTTATTCGAGAAAAACGCATTTAAAGTTTTGAATGTAATTTTTATGAGTAAATAAACACTGATCTTTTTTGTAACTTAAACAGAATCATCAGTCCCAGGGCCAATCCCACATAGACGTTTTATTCAAGCCGAAGCTACGCGATAGGGACCTAGAAATTGTGTTCGATATCACTTTCTTTATAAATTTTCATAACTTCCTAAATTATGCTCCGATTCTTATAACTAAAGTTAACTTTTTAATTCAGACTTGC
Organism: Brachynemurus nebulosus; assembly: GCA_035578155.1. Lineage (NCBI taxonomy): Eukaryota > Metazoa > Arthropoda > Insecta > Neuroptera > Myrmeleontidae > Brachynemurus > Brachynemurus nebulosus. Next base: position 157,044,283 of record JAPWDM010000001.1, on the reverse strand, counting down.
AAAAATTTTTTGTGTTCTGGCTACTTTTTGAAAATTGTTATGCTTGCTGCCATGAATCTTTTCGAAAAAAAAGCGTTTTGAGTTGGGGCTGTACCCACGCCGTCATTTTATTTTTTAAATTGGGGAAAAAAATTTATTTATGTACCTCAGATCACGTCCGATATACTCTAAAACGTTTTATGTTGATTGCATTATTCGTTATCGAGAAAAGACTTCTCCAATAAAACCTTCTTTTCTGGTATTTTAAAGTGACGTAAAACTTTAACAACCTAAAATTTCGCAATCATAAAAATCAGACTGTATAAAGCTAACCACTAAGTAACCGAAACTATAATAAATCTGGGTACTTTTTTACTTTTTAGACTTCGAATTATGTCATAGGATCTACGATATTCTTCAAGATAGTATACAAGATGATTTTATTCGAAGGAATGGTAAAAAATGAAAATATTCCCTTGACCTCTTTTTTTTTTCGAAAAATATGTGTTTGTCAGTGAGAATAACGTATTTACGTTTGTTTTCGAGTTACAGCAAAAAAAATTTACCATTTTCATGTAATGGCAATATGTGATAGAATAATTTACAATGTGACTAGAAAATATGGCTTAATCGATTTTTCCCAAAAAAGTTGCACGAGGGTGGGGGCTGGTGAAGGATATTGGGGGTGATATAAATTTATGTCAATGACAACTACATAACTGTATAAGTATATAATGTGTGTCCCAGATAACATTTGGGGATTTCACTTATTATAAAAAACGAAGTTTTTATTGAATTCAGCGTGTGTATATATTACTACTAGACTGATATTAAAGTGGCTCCCATTTTACTATTATTTCATTTTGTTGTCTTTTAACTTACTATTAAACATAAAATTTAAGAAAAGAGGAACATAAGTTAAATTACATGAGGTTCCTTCTAAAGCAGTTGAGAACCGGTATCTTTATTTAGTTACAGTAACCAGTAAGGAATTAATATGACGCACAATATAGTACTAGTAATATATTTTTAACAGTTCAAAAAGTACACTTTTTATTTATTTAGCTATTACAGCCACTGTTAGTGATGAGCAAAATTAGTCTTGGTCTTGCATTTTTTTTGCGAGACCAAGACCAAGACTATAAGTATGGCTGCAAGACCAATACCAAGACTCAAGTGAGCAAGACCAAGACAAAAGCAAGAAAAAGGCAAGACTCTTGCTAAACTATTTAAATAGTTTGAAAGTATAATTAATACCGTAAAGAGAGAAAATTCTGAGTTTAGAAGGAAAAAATTCGCTAATAAAAAAAAATGCAAGAAAGTGCAAGATTTTTGGCAAGACCAAGACCAATACCAAGACTGCATTTTGCAAGACTAAGACCAAGACCGAGACTCAAACTGCTCTAGCAAGACCAAGATTCTTAATGCAAGAACAAGACCAAGACTGCCAAGTGTTGGTCTTGGTCTTGGTCTTGCAGTAGCTCATCACTAGCCACTGCTGTCATGATGCGACTTGATCGCAGGACTGTGATAGAAATTTGTTTTGAAGTCTATAGAAGCCGAAAATGACGTTCACTAATATATATATATATATATATATATATATATATATATATATATATATATATATATATATATATATATATATATATACAGGGTGGTCCAGAATTATGTACCGTAATTGCTGGAGCTGATAGTATGTTCAAAAATAATGGTACCTTTTCATCTACACTTTTTCCAAAACTCAATAATAAGGGAGATAAAGCAGAGGGGTAAAATGTAGAGGGGTGGAACGAAACTGACTTCTTTTTTTTAAAAATTTTTAAGGCGCTTTTGATTACTGGATTCATATTCTAGGGGCGCGTATGAACATTAAGATAATTAAATTTATGGTATCGATTATTCGATCACTTATGTTAAGGGATAATTTGGAAATAGATACTTCTACTTTAAATTACTCGAAAACGGTAATATTTATCGAAATATAACAAGTATACCTTTTTTGCGTGAAATTGTCTGAGGAATTATATTATCAGGGACTTTGTTTAAATAATTGCAAATTAAAAAAGAAAAGATGTGATAACTCACACCTACCACCCAAAACCACCCCTTAGTCATGAGTGGTGGAATAAGTGTTGAGATAAACTTAATCCTTCTAATGCAAAATGAATGCCCCTAAAATATCAATCCGTTATTCAAAAGCGTTTAGAAAATATTTAAGAAATAATGGTTTTCGTTTCACCCCTTTACAGAGTTGTATATCCCTTATTATTGAGTTTTGAAAAAAAGTGTACATGAAACGGTACTATTATTTTTGAACGTACTACGAGCTCTACCAATTACGGTACATAATTCTGGGCCACCTTGTATATATTCGCACGACAACTCTCGAACAAAATATCCTATTTTTACGAAATGTGGGTGAAAACATTCAAAGTCCTAAACCCTTACATGAATTCTTCAGCCAGACACGTTTGATGCCCAAAATCTAAGAAAATAAACTTTTTGCAAAAATTTTAAAAAACTTAAATTTTTTTATACCATAGTAAAGAGCGGCAAATCATATAAAATACTTTCTTGAGCCATTGTTTTATGTAAGCGAATTTTCGAGGAAAAATGATTTTTGTAAATTCGTTTGCGGTACTGCACATTTCTTGAACAAATTTGGTTATTGACTTTTGATCTAAGAACCTAATTTATATAAAAGTAGGTCACCGAATAGATTATAATAGAAAAGTAATTCGCATAGCAAAGGAGTTGAACGATTTTTCAAAGAATTTTAATGAAACTTCTCTAGATATTTATTTAATTCAATACCAGTAGTACGAGCCTATTCCGATTAAAATTGACTTGGATCTAAATTGATCTTTTTTTTGGAATACAATGAAAACGTGTCAAAGGAATTTGATAAAAATTTAATGTTATAAAATACAAAGTTACAAATCATATTTAATAAAAATAAAAATTATTGACCACGCCGTTTTTTAAATATAAATTATGGAAATCATTTGACAACATTTTGTCAACAACGCTTTTATATTGCTACAACATAAGCGCGCGAGGATTCAAACAAACAAATTGTATACAAATATAATAATTGAAGAATATTGTACATTATTTAATTTTTGATAAAAGAAAAATTCATCGCTGAGCTATACTTTTGTACGTGACTGTCTCGGACCAACTACCTTAAGATATATTCCATATAAAATTTAAACGAAAAAGTATTTAACTATAATATAGTCAGGTTTGTAGATTTTTTAGATTTGAGATTGTAGAGGATCTGGCACGCGGTTCAGATTTCTGCAGTTCACGAGTCACATTGGCCCGCGAGCCGCGCTTTAGGAACTTCTGTTATAGACTATTAAATGTTTTCTTTCTCCTATTTAGGGTTCTAGTATGAAAAGCCTTTTATAGTTGTTCAAGTTTTTTTTTACTGTTTCTCATTTTTAAGTTCCATTTACTAAATATTGAATCTTAAGCTGGCACTCTTTAATTTTTCAGTTGTAAATACTAAAATCTGGAAAAATACATACATACAATAAACACTTGATAGAAACTTTCAGTTAAAATTTTATACAATTTCCCATATTTTATCTTGGAAATTTGTGAAAAGCTTTACGATATGCTAATTTAATGCATTTTCGCTCGCATTTTTATTGATATTATATAGATGTCAATTTTGAAAAAAAAAAGGTCAAAGAATTTGTGTCTTTTGGAACTTATAAATGAAAAAAGTTGACAACTTCATAATTACAGCTATTTTAATCGATTCTAATCAACCACTACACGACTACTGTAACAGCATTAAAACCTTTAGTAGTTGCCTTGAACCAATCAAGGTACATAATATACTGAGGTCATGCATGTAATTATAGACATGTGCCTTATATCAGATTTAAGAATAAATTATAACATCATAAAATTAATTTTCAAAATTTTTATTTCACTTAATTGATCACATCAATCAGTTTTCATGACATTAAGACGTTGACGGTCATAACCTATAATAACAAAACGTCTAACTGGTACACTATTTTAACGACTAATTAGTGATGCCAAGCCAAGGTGCAGTTAGTCGATTAATCAAGTTGTTTTTCAGACAAAATTAGCCATTAGTCGAAAATATCGAATACAGAGTAGTCGACTAATCGACTAAATTTTTAGCTGAATTCATGAATAGAGTAACGTATGTAACTCTTCCAAAACGTTGAAAAAGTTAGTTGTTTTTCAGAAAAAATTAGTCATTAGTCAAAAATATCGAGTATAGAGTAGTCGACTAATCGACTAAATTTTTAGTCGACATTTAATATTTTTTTTAGGAAAAATAAAAATATGGCATATCACAACGTGTTCAGGCGATCCACTAGGTGATTTTTGGTGATTTTGGTGAAAAAAGGTGATTTTTGGGAATTTTTTTAAAGAAAACTACTGTATGGAATGTTTTAATATTTTCAGGATATATTCGTTGATATATATTAAATTCATGATAAAATTTTTGGACCAAAAAATTGAAAGTTCAGTGAGTTATTCAAGATCTCCCAAGGCTCCAAAAAAAAGTTCCCCCACTGCTGCAGTGATAGCGGCCTTCACACTGCCTGAAATTAAAAAAAACAAAAAGCCTATTAAACTAGAAGGTATGGTCTGTACCGTGAACCTCATTCGAAAAAAAAAAGTTGAAATTTAACAAAATGGCGGAGTTTTAAAAAAAAGTTTCAAATTTTGCACAAAAATTTGATGATTTTTGGTCTGCAAAAATTACATTTTTTATTCGATCGGAAAACTGGAGGTTCATGGCATGAAGAAACATATATAAAAGAAGCTACAATAAGAATCAAATCTGTCGAATGGTTTGCCTTGGAGTTATAACTGCAGCAAATTTGAAAAATGTAGTTTTTCGTAATTTTACCTTTTAGCTTTAATCACTGAGAATTTTTACTAGAATTATTTACGATGTACTCACTATAACGGTCATAGTAAAACTAGATAAGTCGTTTAAATGTGCCCAGGGTCTAGCTTCTCCATAACATGTGATTGGCAGCCACGTCCAGAAACTCCCGAACTATCAACCTCCATACATTTCTCAATACCTCAAAGTTAACAATGAAAATCAGAATCCGCTCTTCGGATGGCTGTAACTCAAAAACTATTTGAGATATGCACTTGAAATTTTAGTATGTTATTTTTAAAGGTGTAGACTGTAGACTATCGAAACATGCAGAAAACAAATTTTCAAATTTTTTGGAAACGTAACACTAGGAGTCCCCCTTAATCGCATAAAAGTGAAAAATCATACAAACAGATAATTTTTTTAGATTTCATTTTTTGGAGTCCAATAAATAAAGTTATCAAATTAATCGTCTTTAGTCAATTAGAAAAGAATTAATCATTTTGACCATTTAGTCGAGGGTAAAATAGTCGACTAAACAGATTAATCGATTAATTATCCGACATCACCAGAACTAATACACTATATATGGAATTGTTGACGCTGTAGTCAGTACGGTGCCTGTGACCGTCAACGCGTGAAAAATAACTAAATAAAACTAAAAATTTTAAGCGCTCTTGTAGACGTCTGAGCGCTGATAAACAAATGATCGGTACAACAAGCGAAAATAGTGTCTAAAAACGGTGCCAGAAGGTACAAAGAAACCCTCTGTAAAATTTGATTGTTCTACTTAAACTCAAACTCAAGCCGGCTATGTAGATATTGATTTTGGACAAAAAAATTAATACATGTTCTGGTTAATTTGTTACAGCCTAAGAGCGTTCTTCACAATGTGTTATGTCATAACACTATGCGTTCCATTTATTACTTACTACAATAGAACCTCTGAATACGGACACCTCTCTTAACCGGACCTCTCCTATAGCCGGACAATTTTTTTTATGACTGTGGCATACTATACTAAAACCAACGTATTCAGCACTCTCTTAAGCGGATCCACTGTTAACTTGACGTGGACACAATATTTTTTGACAGAAGACATTTTACTTAGTACATTATTACCTCCATTAACCGGACGCGAATACGTCTAGTGTGTATGTATACCTATATGGGTTAGGTACAATTATTCATGTTTTAACTTGTAAACAATGATTCTATGTGACGATGCAATTGTAAACGTTGTACAGTAGACTCTCGTTAATTCAAACTTTCGATAATTCGAAACTATAATTCAAAGGTATCACAAGTTTCCTTTAAAATCTCTTTATATTTCGAACTAAAACAATAGATTTTTATACACTTGCTAATTCGAACGAAACACGCGACAATTCAAAGTGCAGAGAGAAAGAGACAGAAATATTGTAAGTACATTTTGAGAAAAATTCAAGTTCATTCATCGCAAATGCTTAAAAAATTAAAATTGTTACCTGCGATAATTCGAACCTCTATAATTCGTAATATTTTAAGATTCCCTCGAGTTTCGAATTAACGAGAGTCGACTGTATTTTGGTATAAGTACATGGCCGAATTTACCCCAAGTGCCGCCCTGACAAAAATTTAAAAAAAATTCTTATAAACTTTCCCACTTTTTTACCTTTTCCTATCATGCAAAGAAAAAAACAGCTCCCATTTCTTATTTTTCTATCAAAAAATAAGTGATGGCCAAAAAAAATTATCACGTGTGTTCCAAATTTTAGCACCCGGGGCCAGTGCCCCGCGTGCCCCTAGTGTAAATCCGGTACTGTATAAGTACCTATAAATTCGTTAATAAAATTGATTTGAATTAAAAAATTAAAAAAAAATTTAGAATAAAAAAAAGTTATGAATACTACATTATTCAATGCTATTATTTATTCTGTCCCTGTTAAGCGGACACCTCTGTTAGCCGGACAAATTTTTGCGTGACACTGCTGTCCGGTTAACAGAGGTTCTACTGTATTATGTTATATTTGATAAAGAACATCACAAATTCTATATAACAGTTACAATATCCTGGACATTATGGTTTACCTGGGCTTACCATTACTTTCTGTCTATAGTTACTATGGCAACCAATCAGTCTTGAGGGAATATCGGCACTAACCATTATTGAGGAAGAAACATTAGTGGAATCTTAGTACTTTGAGGTCAGTTTTCTAATCGCTTAACGATTACATACGCCAGTGTTGGTTCCTGTTTAATTTAAATATGATTGATTCATATTTGTTGTTGATTAGTTTACATAGGGACGTTGAATTTATTAACATAAGTCAGTGGACTGATTGCATTCACATATGTCTGCATGGATAAATTAGTAAATTAGAAACAAATTACATTGAAATGTTACATGATGTATATGGGTTAACAGTCAATATTACTTTAGGCTAACAGAAATTACTGGTCATGTTAAGTGTACTCGTTACTGAAAACGTTTAATATGATTTACACAGGTCACTGATTTCAATATTAGAAAATGAGCTTTATTTTTTACTTGTTTTTACCGCGGCTTCAACATCAAGTTGACTTTCTTTTTATTAACAATATGTAAAGTTCGAATAAAATCTGGGCTGCATTTTTTTAATAGTTAATTGTCGTAATTTCATTGTTTCGTTTCAAATACAGTAGAGCCTCTGTTAACCGGACAGCAGTGTCACGCAAAAATTTGTCCAGCTAACAGACGTGTCCGCCTAACACGGACAAGTAGCATTTATAACTAATTTTTTAAATCAAAATTTTTTTAAATTTTCTAGTACAAATTAATTTTATGAACGAATTTAGGTACTTATACAAAAATATAATGTTTTATTGATAACAAGTTAAAACATGAACAATTATACTTAATCCATATAGGTATACATATGTAAGCACTAGACGTACTCGCGTCCGGTTAAAAAAGGTAATACAGTGTAAACTCCATATAACGAAATTGAAGGGACCGGGTATTTTATTACGTTATAAAAAGTTTTCGGTATATGGAGAGTAAAAGAAAACAATATAATTTTACGAATAAAACTTACGAATTTAGTAAGTGGTTTTAATTTTGACTGAATTAAATGACACTTTTTCGTCAATAGACAAACTCTTTCTTTTACTTGCCATGTTTACAGTTAAAAAGTTTGAAAGCAACTAAGAATATGATAACGTAAAGACAGCAATAAGACAGTAGTACAGAAGTACAGTAGACAAAAACATGTGCTAGGCAATTACAGCAAACAAATAAACGGATTTCTAAGAATCCCTTTGTGCATACGAAATATTTACGACTCTGTATCACTATTTTGTTTGAAAGTCAATGAAATAAAATTTTTTTTGGCTTGAAAAATGACGCATTTTTCGCTATTGAGAGTGGCTATTACGTTATAAAGAGTGTTTCAATATACGAATGAAACCAAACAAACCTTTGTAATTTCTACGTTTTAAGGAGTTTTTCGTTAAATAGCAGTTCGTTATATAGAGTTTACACTGTAATATAATAAATAATATGCCTTCGTCAAAAAATATTGTGTCGTATCCGATTAACAGAGCGTCCGCTTAAGAGAGTGCGAAATGCATTAAATTTTTTTAGTATAGCATGCCACCGTCATAAAAAATTTGTTCGGCTATAGGAGAGATCCGGTTAAGAGAGATGTTCGTAATCAGAGCTTCTACTGTACATTTTCTATCGGGAATGAGATGTTTTCCTGTGGTAAGAAATAGCCTTTGTCCCACGTCTTCCGACTATGACTATGTAAAATTTCAAACAGATTTAAAATAGTTGAGATCTATAGGTAATATAGACGTGCAAATGTGAAAGTAGTTTGTTTGTTTGTTTGTTTGTCTTGTTTACAGGCTTTAACAGCTTAACCAACCAACGTAAAACTTTGCATAGAGATAGCTTGGGAAATGGAGACGGTTATGAGCTATTTTTTACCCTAGGAAAAATTATATTCCAGTGGGGAAATTCTCCAAAGAAATAGCAACTTTCAGTTATTATGACACGATATAAGTATACTCCATACGTATTATAATAATGTCATAATTTCAGACACCACGCGTGCGGAGCCGCGAGTAAATGCTAGTTTTTTTTTTTTATATAATAGTGTAAACCAGGTACGTGTAACTTACAAGGAAAGGTTCCCAGGTGTCCGCCTCCGATTTCAATGCCGCTGAAATATGTTATTCTACGTCGAAATCTAAGAAACACGTATTTTTTTATCGACGGAAAAACGGTTTGAAGGTTTAACACACTCACAGTGGGTAATAATGTCACAATAAGTGGTTCTGAAGTTGGACTATCGTATGTAAGGTTTTTATAAGGTTTGTTTTTTAATGGATATTATAGTTTTCGTTATCGGAAATTATCGATACCGAAAATAACGATATTTTCAAAATAAGTGGAAACCTAATAAAAACCTTACATACGATAGTCCAACTTCAGAACGACTTATTGTGACATTACCCACTGTCAGTGTGTTAATATTAAAAAAAATGAGTATGTGAACTAGTATGTAATTTAAGAGGGTGACTCACCCCCTCTCCAATGTCGCTCAAACTGAATTTTCAAATCGAAAATTTCATTTCTACGTTATTCAAATTTTTTTAAACTATTTTCCAGCAAGAACAACTTCTTGAACTATCCAAGTAGTACGATTATTCGACAGTCACCCCCTAGTTAACTACCCCTAGACTTAATATTAAGACATTGAGCGAAAACAGATCAATTAGATTTTTTGACGTAGATTTCAAATCTGTAAAAAAAATTTTTATATTGTTTAATTTTCATCCCCTTTTTGCAAAATTAACCCCAAATTTTAACCCCCAACCACCCCTGTTGATGTACATTGAACAAATTGCATACCAATAGGTAGCTCTTTAAAAAAGAGCAATATCGCCAATTTAAACTTTTGCTCTATCTCTTACCGTTTTCGAGATATTTGAAAAATTAAATTTTTACCCCAATTTCTGAAGGGCGATTTCACCCCTTCAAACCGTTTTTCCGCCGATAAAAAAAATGCGTATCTCTTAGATTTCGACGTAGAATAACATATTTCATCGGCATTTAAATCGGAGGCGGACACCTGAGAACCTTTTCTTGTTAGTCAAGACTGCGGGCCGAATAACAAATTTATCACATCAAATCACGAGCCGGATTTATAATTTTAGTTTATGAAGAACAGTGTAAAGAGAAACTCATAGTTTTATTTCAAGGAAATGATATTAAGAATGTTTAAATTTTATGAAGAAGGATTGTTACACGCGGGGGCGTATAGAGCTGAGCTTCTTGGAGGGACGGGGTCACGCGGAAAATAATAGGATTAAAAAATTTCTGAGGCAAAAATAACAAAAAAAATTATAAATTGAACTTCTTCGATACCGTTGACGACAAAAAAAAACGTCAATTGGTAAATTTACCGATATGGTGTTTAAAATTAAATAATATCTAGTGTATATATTTAATTCTCCGGGGGGGGGGTCATAACCCCTCCCCCCCGTATATGCGCTTGGTTATAAGGGCCCGATATAATCAAGTTGGGGGCAGGACCCGGCCCGCGGACCATATTTTGCACATACCTGGTATGCCTAATCTTTTTACACTTGCTGGCTGATTAATAAGATTAATGTTAAAAAAGATTTTTTAATTAATTTTTTTTTATATAACATTTTATTTATGAACCTTGAACTCAAAACAACCAGAATGATTGACTTTTTTTTGGTAACACACGCAGATTTCAAATATTTCACGAATTACATCACAAAATACCGTTTAGAAATGAATATTGAGATCGGTTTACACACAGCAAAGGTGACAGCAACTTAATTTGGCTATCGAAAGTGTAACAAATGATAATAGGTGTATGTATTGATCTAACTCATTTTTTTAATTATACTTTCAAAGTAATTATATGTAGATTTCTTTTATAATTATGTATTTAAAAAATTGGTTAATGCTTGCAGATATGTTTTGCGAAATTTATATTCTATTAAACAGAAAATAAAATTCAAGATTTGATTGAATAGGGGAAGTTCGGGCAAAACGGAATACTTACGACAAGAACTCTTATTTGCAGAAAATTGTTTTATTCATAAAATTTTTAATTAAATAGTTTTACTCTTATCTATAATAATCATTTGTGTTTTTGAGCTTAATCAGTTAACTTTTTTGACAAAGGGGAACTAAATAAAAAGTGTCAAATTTCCCATTTTCCCCCAAATTCGGGGTAAAATTGGAAATGCTTCAAGGCAAAATGAACAATTCCGTTTATTCAGGGATACAGCGTGAGCAAATATGCACCTCGTCGTCGTCGTCATCTACTCCTGCGTAGGAATTATGTGCCCAAGAACCAAACGATCTGCACGCAATCCAAACTTCATCTGATTGCGTATTAAAATTAACTTATTGCAATGGACTCGAATCCATAGATTTATTTTGTCTTTTTTTTTTTAATCTTTTTCCTTACGCGTCTTTCTTATTCTCCGTATAAACGGACAAAATGAGATACTTATGTGTACTATCCCATTTTGCCCCATGTGATATATTTTTTATGATGCTTGGTTGTTCTAATCTAAAAGAATATTACTCAAAAAATACTGGAACAGGTATTGGTTAATACTACTCCTATGTAATAACTTAAAAGTAAAAAAAATGTATGTAACTCATGTACTTTCGTTTCTGTACATCAATAACAAACGAGTGATCCGAATTAGAATACACAGAATTTTTTTTTTTTTTATAACAATGACACTAAAAACTTACAGCAACACATTCTTTTCACACTGACTCAAGGGAGGCGACTGAATAACGAACGAATGGCATTTTTGTCGACTCGCAAATATGTACTTGTCATGCGCACAAGCACTTTTCCCGTTATGCCCCGAGCCTCATTTTGCCCCAACTTTCCCTATTTATTCCAGTCAAAGTAAACGGAAAAAAGTTTAAACTTTGGAAAAATTGGTATATGTCTGAAAATTGGTACAGACTTCAAATATATCATATATCATTAACAAAATATCTCAAGTCCTAATCGATCTCACTTGTGCTCAAAATTTTATTCAAAGGTAAAAAGAAATTTTCCGTAAGTATATTGTAAACGGTAAAATCTATCACAAAAATGCATTTATTAATGCATTTGTTAAAAGCTTTTATTTAACTTGATATGTTAGTATGTTGGTTTAGATCAAATCTTGGAATCAAAATTTAGACAGGTTCTAATTGAGCTAGAGGTTTCAAATTTTACATACGTGTCTAACCTTGATGACAATGCAATATTGTATAATTAGTTTTGTCCTACATTGCCCCCCAAAAAATTGTTGATTTTTAGTCCTGTGCAACTTTTTGACATTTAGAATTGTCAAATATTTGTCCATTGATTTTACATTGCAATTTTTTGTTTCCATAGTTATGCTTGATTAAGGTAAATTAACCGATTAAAATATAGGTAAAAAATTACTTCTTTAATTTTTCTTTTCAAATTAATTGTAATCAGACTAAAAAGTAGAAAATAAAGTAAAAAAAATGTTTTTTAAGTAAAAGCTTTTATTTAAAAATGGGCTAAAAAAAATAAAATAACCTTTGAGTGAAGTTTGAAGCAATATGCAACATAATTTATAAAAGCTTGAGGCGTTTAATTAAGTTTGGTAACTACTGAAATGTAAAATAGCTCTTATACCCACAACAGAAATAATTAATGATAACGCCTCAAGCTTTTATAAATTATGTTGCATATTGCTTCAAACTTCACTCAAAGGTTATTTTATTTTTTTTTAGCCCATTTTTAAATAAAAGCTTTTACTTAAAAAACATTTTTTTTTACTTTAATTTAGTAATTCTGCGATTCTTTATAAAAAAAAAAGGTCTCCATACGTTTTCTCCGACGTGCTTATCCGTCATGAGATATCTTTATTTCAAAAATTCGAACCATCGAGATCAAGTAGGTACCTATCTTGGCTCACTTTTTTTGTTTCCCTTATAGGAAATCGTGTAATCCACGATCTTATTGTATTTTAATGATGTGAAAAGTTATTTTACTGAATCCTACTACACTATTACTGAGTAAATGAGCTTTTACCGCGAAATCTTGCTGAAAGAACTTATTTCAATCGTTGTGAAGGTTCTTCTGCTAAAATTGAACTTTTCGGAGTAATAATTTCAATGATATATTTCAGTGATTCTCAAAGGGGGGGGGGGGTCGCAGAAACAATTGAATACAGGTGACATACTCATTTTCTACAAATTTCATACTCATTTCTATTTATTTTGGGAGTCCTTTGAAATTTTTTAAGTGTAAATGGGGTTCGCGGACCAAAAAGTTTCAGAACCACTAATATAAATTATTTGGAGAGTGTTAGGATAATCTAACGTAGTATTTCTCAATCTTTTTTCAGTCACTACCTAGTAAAATCTCTAATAATTTTGTACGGACCGGTCATATATAGGATGACATACGTTATATTATGACGATTATCAGTTTTCTAAATTACATTTATACATATTTGACATGAAATGTCATTTTCTGTTCACTTGGCTGATCATGTAATTTAGATACATGTCGACACTTTCTTAAGAATTACAGAAAGGTTTAAAAGTAATTATTTAATTATAAATCGAATTCTTGAAGCCTGGAATAATTTCTACCTTTAATTGGAAGTAACATTAAGTCGTGTAATATGAAATGTCGTTTTCCGACCACTTAGTCTACCATGTCATTCAGAAAATATTGATACTTTCTTAACCATTAGAGAAATGTTAATGTTAGATTTCTTGTAGCCCGGAATCATTTCCGCCATTAATTAGAATAACGTTAGGTCATGTAATATGACATGTCGTTTTCCGACCACTTTGTCTGCAGTGTAACTCAAAAAAATATCAACACGTTTTTAAGCATTAGAAATATGTTTAAAAGTAACTTTTTATTTTTAAATACAATTCTTATAGTTTGGAGTCATTCCCGCCAATAATTTGAAAAATATTAGGTTGTGTAATATGAAATGTCGTTTTACGACCACTTAATCGACCATGGAATTAAAAAAAAATATCGACACTTTTTTCAGCATTAGGGAAATGTTTAAAAGAAATTATTTAATTTTTGTGTGAATGGTGTGATATTAAGTTCAAATTTGGCAAATTTTGATAAAAATTTCGGCTTGTAGCGATCTCAAAACAAATTGCTATAATTCCGAAAACAAGTCTCACCACGATAGGGGCTATCATAGCTGAATTTTCCATTTGGAAATTCGCTAAAATGAAAGAATTTATAAATATTCTGTTTAGCTGGCATAAAAATATGAGACATATAATTTTATGTATATATTATATTCTGTCGCAAAAAAGAAACTTATTTTTCTCCTTTGCCGAACCACTTCTTTCAATTTTTAGTCGATTAACTACGAATGTTAACTATAGTTTATTAAGGCGGTATGTTAATCTAGAGGCTCGATTTTGAGATGATTTTTCGGGCGTAATAAGAAAAATAAAAATAAAAAATATAAACAGCAAACATTTTTATCCATTTTTAACAGTTTTTTTATTGATATTTGAAAAGTATAAAAATGTATAACAATTTTAAAAAAATTCAAAATTGAAATCGGTACAGGCCGGCAAAGTGGGGACTCAAAAAAAAGGTGTCTCCTGGTTGACGTGATTCCAACCCTCCTAATGATCTGAAACATAAAATTTTAGTGAATTCTTAATAAACAAGGATGTAGAATTAGTTAGACGTAGCTGATTTAAAAAAAATAAATTTTTTCAGAAAATGGCGTCCATTTTAAAAAAAAATTCTTTCGCCTCCTTTTTTCAACTTTGAAAATTTTTTAAAAATAGGAAATTCCAAAAAACCCCTACGTTGGACCAATTTGGATAATACACACACCGGCATAATTAGCGGAACATAAAAAAAAATATAAAAAGCTATTTAATAAACAAAGTTGGCGGTTTTTTTTCATTTTTACTTAAAAGAATATTGAAGTAACGAATCAATTGACTTTCCATAAAATTGTTTTTATTTATTATTGATGCAATTCTTTTTAAGAGGTCTGTCACTTTCGAATTCAAATGCCGATTATTCTCAATGTGGTCGAGCTTCAAACTGTCGGAATTGAAGAATAGCAAAGACTGTCCCAGGAAACTATAGATAACGTCATTCTAAGTATAGAAAAACGAATGGAAGCTTTGATAAGAGGACGAGAGGAACCAGGCGGGATTAAAACGTTGTGTTTCATTTTCTATTTGTTAAATTATTCTTAGACAACATAAGAGTCCAAAAATTTGCCAAATTATATGGTTACTTGTTTTACTACCGAAAATAAAGGTATATCGACGTGTGAACATGTAATTTTAAGTGAATAATTAAATAAGATTAACATTTTCTTGAAATTAAATGGTTTGTTTTTTACAGATATTTTGTATGTTCCGCTAATTCTGCCGGTGTGTGTAGTATTGAGAAGGTCTGCACCAAATTTCAAGTAAATCGGTGCATTAGAACTTGAGATATCATGTCAACCGTATCGAAAAAGTAGTTTCGAGTAATTTATATTAAAAATTTGAATTTAACACTGAAAAGATACACCGTCAATAAGATACAAGATAATTCCGTACATAATTCGAATTTCCGTAAATCCTTTTAGAGACTTATTCTTAAAGGTCTGAACTTTGAAAATACGAAAAAAAAAAAGAAAAATCATTTTTTTCGAATTTCTAGACTAGAATACCCCCATTTCTCAAGTTTCTCAAGTAAATATCGTAGGACTTTACACAAAATGCTGTCAATTCTTTCCGAAAATTCGCTATAAATTCGACAAAAGTGATCAATTTAAAATGAATATTATTTGCGACACATAGTATAGTTATCTTTTAAATTTGTAAATTAGCCGTACAATTAATTTGTCTGATCTCATTTGAGGAATTGGCCTTGGACGAATCGCGTAATAATCGGACTCTTCGGTCGAAAATCGTTGCTAAGCGCCTGATTAAAACCTTTTATCTCTTTGTCTTTCTGTCTATCTGTTTAAATGCAGCTATTTGCCTGATAGTTATTGGTTGTTTGATGGAATTATGTTTAGCCGGTTATTAGTTCTCATCACAGTTTGTGTAAAAATCTCAACTATTATAGCTACAAACTTCGAATTTCCTTGAAAATTTAATGATAACTAGAACAGTAATATCTGGATATTTGCCTTTACGGCTAAAACCAAATTTTTATTCCAATTTTGTAAATTTCATTTGCAAATACAAAGAAGTGTTTTATGTAAGAACAGCGATTCTACTGATAATGATATCAAAAAGGATTAATTAGAGATAGGACTTCGAGATTAGAGAATTGAAATATAATATTATACAAACAGAAACATTAATAAATGAAATGCTTTGAATATTTGAAAAAATTAATGAATTTACCTTCGAGTTGATTAATGAATTTACCTTCGAGTTGAAAAATGTTAAAAAAATAAGTTTACTGTTTATGGAATCACTAAACAGTAAGTATAAAATACATTACATTAACGAAAAGTGATTTCAACGACCATAAAATTACTAGTCATTAAAAAGAACTATAAAATCTATTTTATAAAGAGTATACCTACCTAAAGAAAACTGAAAACATTATGTACATTGTTAAATTGGCATTAGCGGTTACATCTAAACCATAAAAGGAAGTGCTAGGTAATAGTTTCCGTTTTTATTTACAAATTAATTTTAATTTCTTTTATTGTAAACGTTTGCCTACTTTTACAATTAATCCAATAATTGTTTTGATTTATATGCAGATTAGATGAGGCATTCAACACAATAATATTGATCTAAATTTCTCTATCGTATTTATCAGAAAAATGAGTTTAGTCTTAAAATTTTCAAAAATTATTTTTTATTACGGATTAGAATAAATTTTCGAAAGCAAAGAAAGGATTTAAGTCCTATTACGTGATTTATTTGGATTAACTTATATTAATGAGTCCTTCAGCCAGACACGTCTGATGCTTGGAACATGGTTTTTTGAGTATTTTTTGTGAAAAAGAAATTAGTATTTTTGATAAAATTTCAAATTGAAAGGTTCTTGCCACATTTTTGTATACCATTGGAAAGAGGGAAAAAATCACATGAAAAAGGTTATGGTGAAAAAAAAATTTTAATTTTGTCAAATTTTCACTTAAATATAGATACAGAATATATTTATTTATCACTTAGGCTATGGTCACAGTGCATCCGACTTTGTCAGAATTTTTAACACTGGCGTGCACGGCAGTTAACGGTCGAATATAACGTAATCTTCTTACCCGTCTCATATAAACGTCTCACTGTTACCTGCTTCAAGAAAAATGCCTACAAATTGGCTTTACGCTTTGTCTAGTGGTATAATATAATAGTGTTCATTGGTCTATCTCTATGGTTGACATATTATTTTAAATTACAAAGCAACGCTATTTAAATTTAAGTTAAATTTCTTTAAATTGTGCTTGTTGATTGGTTTAAAAGCGGGAACAAAATAATTTTTTAGGCCCTTGGGACTAAAAGTGACACTTTACTCCCTATTATGAGGGACTAAATCATGTCTTTTAGTCTCGGAATTGCAAAAAAATAATTTTTGTAAGCGGAAATTCAATATGTTGTGCTTATTCAGGACTTAATACGTGTCTAACATGCACTTGATGAATTTGAATTTGAATTTTTTATTTTTTATTTTAAATGGATTTAAACAATATTAAGCGTTTCTCGTTTTCATCAACTTTTTGATCTGTAATACTGTTGTGTGTATCTATCTATCTGTCTACTCATCTATTGTTACTTATGTATTATAATATACGTACATATCTAATAGTAATGATACTTTCTAAATATTATGTGAATTGTAAATGTAATTATCCATAATTAATGGTAGGTTGGTGATAGGGTTGCCAACTCTACCAATGAATATTTCGGGATTTAATGGGAAAAAAATCGGGACGGAACAAGTAAAATTGGGACTCTTAAAAAAAAGACGTTTTTAATCATTAATAAACAAAAGGTAAAAATTTCCACTAGAAATTTAAACACTGTACAGAACTACTTATTAGGTACATACAATACGTTCAGTTTTTTTTCTTAAAAGTATATTTACTTTAAGATTTGGCGTATTTCAAAAGATTTTTATTTTTAATTACGTAATCGTAAAATTTTTACAAGATCGTAAAATCAAGCTTTTTAATTTTTAGATTTTTAATTTTTTTTTTTTTTTTTTTTTTTTTTGCTTATTAACTGTATTGTTTTTGGAGAAAAACACTTTTCATAAAGTTGACTGTCTTTGGCATTGATTATTTTTAGGCTACTCGAACGCCGCTTACGTATTTCATGTACGTCAAATAATTTCTCCCATTTTTTTGAGGGATTTTAATGAGTTAATCTAGCAACATTGTAAGCTGTATGAGTTATAAATCAGTAGGCAGAGTACACTTTATCAGTAGGTACAGCTAAGTATACTTCCTTAGCCGTTATAACATGCAAGCGCGATTATTTGGAAACAACAATAGCGAGACTGACGGAACTAAAAATGGAAAAAAACAGTAGATGTTAAAAATCGGGACAATTAGCGTCCCGCCACTACTGTTGTCGGGACGCGGGACACGTTGGCCTAAGATCGGGACATCCCGATTAAATCGGGACAATTGGCAACCCTAGTTGGTAGGTATCACAACAACAGCACAGCCAACCAACGATAAATTTAAAATAAAAATCGATATTGTATTTTATAGATCAAAGTTATAAATTAAATACGCTCTGAAATATATTATTTAATAATCAATTTCACATAATTACTATTGTTCAAAAAGATTGAAAATGTTATTTTTCAACGACGCGTGGCAGTTGTGCGATGCTTGCTTTGAACGGGACGGGACGGGTAGGAGAAATGAATATTAACTATTGTATTAATTATTGTCACACTAGAACAAATTTCACGTGGCATGTCCATCTACAGAATGTTATTATTTCGGTTCTATAGAAATTTTATTAACATACGAGGTGTGTTCAAAAAGTAAGGTGACTTTATGTTTTTATCAAAGACCTTTTATTTATTCATCAATATTCATGTTGTTCCCTTTAAAGTAATCCCCCTAAGATACAATACACTTGTGCCAACACATTTTCTAATCCTCGAAGCACTTCTGATATGCACTTTTTGGTATAGCCTTGAGCTCTTCCGGCGATGCAGTTTTTATCTCCTTAATCGTTGCAAATCTCCATCCTTTCATGGGTTTTGTCAGTTTTGGGAATAGAAAAGAGTCGCAGGGGCTAAATACGGTGAATATAGTAGCTGAGGCATGATTATGGTGTTGTTTTTGGGTAAAAAACCAAGCACAAGCAACGATAAGTGAGCAAGTGCTTATCGTGATGAAAAAGCCATGAATTGTTTTCCCAAAATTCCGGACGTTTTTTTTCATATCGCTTCTCGCAAACGGTGTATGACTTCAAGTTAATACTCAACAACTTCTCTAATAGTGATTCGACGATTTCCCAATACCATTTTCTTCACTTTTTCAACGTTTTCATCAGTTCTTGACGTGCTAGGGTGTCCAGAGCGAGGTTCTTGGAAGAGCTTGTAATACTTATAAACATTTTTTTTTACTCAGAGTAGACTCACCGTATACCACTGTTAACATTTCGAGTATTTTGAAGCACTTAATTGCATTTTTCACACAAAATTTAATGCAAATCCTTTGATCCATTTTTTTCGACAGCAGAAAATCGCCGAGCACACCAAACACTTCTAACCTTTATGCCTCTCACAAATGAGCAAGGAATGCTATATAGCTGAAACTGTGAACATATGTTCGGGACGAGTGTACTAACGCAACAAAATAAAAAAATCGAAAAGCGAATGTACGTAGCCCGAGAAATTTGAAAAGTCACACACACACCTCGTATGTACAAATATGTTCCCTGTTTAAGAGAAAATAGATAAATTTGGTTGCATTGGAAATTACCTCGTTATGAAAACTTGAGATTCGGGAGTGTTACATTTCTATTTTTATTTATATAATACAAAAATACCCCTGTCGCAGCATCCTGCATTACATAGCGAATTTCCGTTTATAAAAATTAGTTTTTCTCGGAAACTAGTTAACATAGAACAATAGTTTAAAGACCTTTTTTATGTATTTTTTTCTCCTCTTTTAAATGGTGTAAAAAAATTTCGCAAAGATTGTTGATTAAGTGGAAATTTTGGCAAAAAACTAATTTTTGCAAGAACAAAAACCATGTTCCTGGCATCCGACGTGTCTGGCTAACGAACTTGTCCAACGGTTTGGCATTTCCAACATTTTCACCAAATTTCGTAAACCTAGGACATTTCGTTCAAGAGTTATCGTGCGGACATGTATATATATATATATATATATATATATATATATATATATATATATATATATATATATATATATATATATATATATATATATATACATAAATTTTAGTGAATATTATTTTCGGTTTCTAGGGACCTCAAAACAAATTTCTACCATAATCCCGGCCTCAAGTCGCGTCATGACAGTGGCTGTAATAGCTGAATTTTATTCTGGAAATTCGCTAAAAGTGGGACCCGAAATAATAAAACGGGTCCTGCCGGGAATGCGACTAATTTTTAGAAAGATGGGTGGGAGTGAAAATTTTACTACGAAAATGGGAGTGAACGGGAGTGCTATATAAAATTTCTACTTCAGAGGACCCAATCAAGTTTTCTGTTACGTAAATATCGAGTAA
This sequence comes from Brachynemurus nebulosus, assembly GCA_035578155.1. NCBI lineage: Eukaryota > Metazoa > Arthropoda > Insecta > Neuroptera > Myrmeleontidae > Brachynemurus > Brachynemurus nebulosus. The sequence goes on along the minus strand of JAPWDM010000001.1, from coordinate 157,023,677 downwards.
AAAAAATGTGCTCCAAGTATAGTATTTTTTATTGTGTTGCTAACGTAAATTATAAACTCAATTATGATTCACCCATATTACTAGTTGGATTTTAATATAGTTTTACACAAAAATTTAGAATAGGACTCTTAAGGAGGTAGGGTACTTGACTGCAATTGAGAAATGATTCTAAATGCTTTGTTCTTACGTATAAATTAGTTAATTTTTGTTAAATTTTTAAAAATCTTCAAAAAAACATTGTTCAATTTTAAATGAACAAATTGGCAGGAAAAACGATTTGGCGTAGTGACGTATGCAATGACGTCACGATTTAACTCAAACAGATGTTGCTTTCATTCATATCAACACTTGTCAACATGGTTTCAAATTTGTACACAATATTCAGCAGTCATCATGCTCAGTTTTAGTGGTATTTACAACTTTCTACTTTGTTATCTTCTTCATTTATCACACTGTAAGATTTTCATGAAGCCCTACAAATATTAAATACACTTTAAGAAAACAGTTTGACGTAACTTTAAAATTGTAGCAAAAAATAAAAGCATTTTTAACATAATATTTAAAACAAGTTGATAAGGATATTTTACGTATTAAGTGACGATGTATTCCTTCCATCAATCTTTTTTGAGTGCAAAATTAATTGCAAACCAAAAAGTTCAAAATAAATTACAAAGAAAAACAACTTCTCTTGGTCAATTAGAATTGTAAAAATGTCACAATGAAAATGCAATTTGTCATAGACAAACCGTAACTAGAGTAATAAGATCTGCTATTAAAAAATGACGTCATTTTCAAATATCACTGCGTTTTTAACCATTTAAATGAAGGCTAAAAAATATTTTTATTTGTCACTACTAAAATTGAATATATTTAAGGACAATACATAAAATTATTCAACATTTAAAACAAATTTTGAATACAGTCAAGTACCGTATTCCAAAAGAAAAAACATATCTTTTGATTACAAATTTGTGACGCTTACTGGCAGTATATTTCTTAATTACGTATTAGTGATATCGAACGGAGGGGTAGTTAGTCGATTAATTGACTTAAGTTGTTTTTAGCAAAATTAGTCATTAATCGAAAATACTAACCTCAAAATAATCAATTAATCGGTTAAATTTTTATGCCTCGGTCAAATTTTTATGCCTATATAACGGTCGCTTACTATCTTGGTTAAACTGTTTAGTCGAAATCAGTGCGTTTCACGATTTCAAACCATTCGCTTAGTTGTTATCGACTTCACACAATAAAATGTACCGTAAGACGTAAGATGGAACGGCTATCACCACCTAGTGACCCTAGATGAAGCTTTGGTAGTTTTCTAATTTAACCACTCATAGTATGCAGGTATTTTTGAATATCACTAAAATTTGCTAAAATAAATACTAAATATCACTAAAATAAATATGAATGAGTGAGTGCCAAGAGTTTGCAAGACCTAATCGCATAAACAACCGGAAATGAGACCGTAACTAACACTCACTAGAACAAGGGTTCTCAAAGTCCGACATGCGAGTCTTAAAAATGGTGAAAAAGATTATTTTAAGATTTTTTTTTTTTTTTGATGATCCTCAAGCCTTTTATGAATTTGCAATCTGGACTTATCGAATGGCCAAAAAAGTGTTGAAATCCTTATAGACTGCGTATACACACACACACACACACACACACACACACACACACACACACACACACACACACACACACACACACACACACACACACACACACACACACACACACACACACACACACACACACACACACACACACACACACACACACACACACACACACACACACACACACACACACACACACACACACACACACACACACACACACACACACACACACACACACACACACACACACACACACACACACACACACACACACACACACACAGTATTATTGACAATAATTCAAATATTATCAATAGTATTGTGAACTATATTATGATGTTGGACAATATTATTCATTGTGCTTTTACATGTAATGTTCTATTTTTGTCAACTTACAAGAGGTCACACTGTGGGTCACCGATTTGGTCGAGTCTCCGTGTATTTAAAGAGATTCTTTAGTGTAGTAAATCTCAAAACCTTACGCCCCTTTCACATTATACGGTTTTCGCCGTACGGTAAAAAACCGTACGACTTTTTGCCGTGATATTGTTGCTTTCACATTGCACGGTTTTTTGCCGTTGTAAACTGAATATCTTCATTTAATTTGCAACATTATACAAGTAACAAGTGTGATTAAAGTTAATTCTATAAATCAGAGGAAATAGAAAGTAGAATTATTTATTATCACACAGTTTGAAGACCTGAAAAATGACAAAAATAAGTTTTTCAACTATTTTCGGATGTTTACAGACTCCTTTGCTTAATTTCTTGGCGAACTTAACATCAAAACACACAATTTCGAAATTACATACAATCTATTAAAATACTGGTTATCACATTCAACATTAGTTTCATCCATTTCACAAATAAAATTAATAATTAACATGAAATTCAACAAAATATTGTTAATGCCGTACGTTAAAAAACCGTGTAATGTGAAAGCATCCATTTAATTACATACACTACTGAGTTAAAAACGCCGTACGGCAACCGTCAAGTCCAGTGGCAAGAGACGGCTGCTACACGGCACGGCAACGGCATTTTGCCGTGACCGTGTAATGTGAAAGGTCCAATGCTCTTCTTCACTCCACTAAAAAAATGCGACCGTACGGTTTTTTGCCGTACGGCGAAAACCGTATAATGTGAAAGGAGCGTTAGGGTGCAACACTCGGAAATAAGGGAGAAATTTCTCTCGAAAATTTTTGGCTTACAACTAGGACAAGTTCCAAAAATTTAAAATTGTTCTTATTTGCTTAAAGAAAAACGCGAAATCTCATCTCGTGAAGATGCAATACAAACCCACTCACTAATACACCATCAATTATCAGGAGCAATTTTTCAAAAAATGATCAAATATGCGTGGTTTGCATCGAAAGGTTCGGATTAGACATTTTTCAAAATGTAAATGATATATTTTTTCCTTTTGATAAATTAAAAAAGAATTTTGCTATCTCAAATGTTGCATTCATTTCTTATAGTAAATGCCACTTAAATTTATGTTTTATTTTTGTTTTTATGATGAGTATCATCCAAAAAACTGTACATCTGAACAAGAAAATCAATAAAAACTACTGTTTTATTCTTGAATATCCACCGAATTTTATCATTAAGAAAAAAAGCGTAATTCCACAAGTCTATGTTATTTATAATCCGAATTATGTTAGCAAATGAATATTTTTATGAAAAAAGGTAGAAAAATAAGCTGCTCACTTTGCCAAGACAACTTTCAAAAGTTCGAATTTTTGGAACTTGTACTACTGGTAAGCCTAAAACTTTCAAAAAAAATTTCTTCCTTATTTTCGAGTATTGCACCCTAGTAGGGCTTTGGGGATTTACTACACTGGTGAACTTCTTTAAATACACGGAGACTCGGCTAAATCGGTGACCCACACAGTGTGACCTCTCCTTGCTAGTTATAGTTTTAGCATCAGCTTTTATGTCTTTTCCGTTTTTTCCCCTACTTACTATATATTTTACATTTTGATCCAACGCAAAACTTTTAGAATCTGTACTGCAGAAGTTTGACCAGCTTGTTGCTGAAGGATTTACTTCAAATAATTTCGGGCTGTAAATTAATCTTTATCGTGTGTGAATCCAAAGAGCTCTTAATCGAAGCCACATATCAATAAATAACTAACTATAGAGATATCCATTGAAAACGTTTCCAAATTCATCAGAGGAAGTTTACTGTTTTTCTTTATAGTTAAATAAAAGCTCTGTCAATTTACGAATATATTATATAATACGTAGAAAGGGTTATATCACCGTGTTTTCAAATATTTATAACAAAAACGTAATACACCTATACGCTACAAGTGTAAAGTAAGCCACATGCGTTTTCTTTATCTTAGTAGCTTGCGGTTGTCATGACGACCTCTATATGATTGATCAACCGGTTGTATAGAGTGTATTTCTCTCATCATATAGGTAGATTGTAATGTAAAATAGCAAAGACAAACAGGAGGCATATGTAGAAAGCATAGCAAGCGGTATAATATACTATACTAGGCTAGTATGTAATATTACTACGACGTTGTTTCGTCCGTATAGATCTGGTAACAAAACCTTCATCATTACACGACACAGACCTTGCGCCAGGTGCGCCACCTTTCCACATATATGTTTTTGTATATATGTATATGTATATATTTATGCATATGTGTGTGTTTTATATTATAGATTAATAATGGGTCAGTATTAATTTATGATCGATATTTTTCACTTTCATCCGTATCATATTGTTAGTTGTAACCATTTTATACGTTTATGTCCCAACATGAAAACGAGAGGTTACTTAGAGGATTAACTGATGCTAGGTTATTATGAATCAAATTAGATTACTTTTATTTTTACACTTCTTCTACCAACAGAATCAAACACAATTAGTAAAAGCACATTTTTTTTTTCAAGACAAAAATAAATTGTACTCCTGAAAGTACAGTTTTCTCTAGCTGAACCCAAATTACATAGTTCTTGGAAAAAGAATTTCGAGCACTCTACAGCATGCAGTATAATTACCTTAAAACCAACAGAATTCTTCAAGCACATAAGATTTGCCTCGGAAATGTCAGGGGGATATTTTTTAAAAACATACTATTGGTTTTGAATAAAAAAAATTTTTTCCCCAAAAAAATTGATCTTTATTGACGACAGAAAGATTCTCACCCGCGCCTCTGGTGGTAAAATTAGAAGCTCAATCCAGTAAAAATATGTGTGTATATTTAATTGACGATATAAAATCTAGTAATCGGACATATTTTACTTAATAGAACTTCTGATTTTACCACCAGAGGCGTGCGCATAATCTTTGCGTCACCAATCACAACCGTAGTTGCTAATTAAATTAATAAAAAGAAAAAGAAAATCCTAGACATTTCTCTCAGAAATCTATCTGAGAAACTACGGTTGAAATTTGAAGTCGATGGATCGAAAATTGTTTGAGTTATACCGCAAACCCTATTTGAAAACATGATTTCAAGAAAAACGTGTAGTTATAAGGTTCTAAATAGCAATTTAGTAACGCTAACCGGAATTTATCCATAAACAGCGATGCCAGTCCCGACAAAAAATCGTGTGGATTTGATTCTGAACGGATAAAAATATCTAGGTGATTTACGCCTTAAACGAAACCGTTATTTTATGATACAAAAATTAAGATTAGTTTTGGTTGATCTAAATGATTTTAGTTAATTTATTCTAAGTGAATAATTCAAACAGAAAGTGAACTAAGTGTTAAGTCTCAAATATGATTGTAATGTAGGTTCTCGAAATACGTGTGATACGAGAGTTACCTGTAATGCAAAAATTTTGGATTTAATATTGTAAGATTTAGTTGTTATACCTACAGTATCTTTAAGGGGATTAAGGGTAGTCAGCAAGGTGAAAAAATTAAGTATTTGAAATAATTTTTTTTTACAGTAGTTTAATTATTTTATAAAACAAATAATACTGGCTTATTATATTATGTTTTAATTTTATTTTACAAATATTAAACAAACAAAAAATTTATTGTAGATCACGTTATCGCCATATATCACACCGCTGACTACCCCTAACCCCTTAATATCGCGAAAATGGATATGGTATTAATTATGAAATTATTAAGTACTTGTAAATATTTTAGAATTTTTTTTGTAAAGTTAATAAAACTGAAAGTAGCTGTTTAAGTCTTTATTGCTATTGTTTGGAAAGTTATGCTTTCCTTTTTTGAATAATTTTTCTAGATTGAAAAATATATAATTTATTAATTTTCAAAAATGAACAATATTGTTGCATTGTCAGTCTTTTGAGTAAGAAAAGAAAAATTGTTGAAAACGAAATTATTCTTCAAATTATTTTCTCATCTCTCGTACCTATTTAACAAATACATACTTTCTATTTTGACTGATTTTCGAAATACATAAGTAGATATTTTTCACGTACGATATTTCAAAATGTTTTTAGGTAGTCGTAAGTTCCAAATATGTCATAACCTAATTTACTCCTACACAAGTAAATAAATTATCTTAACGTAAATGTTTTCATTCGCAGAAAAGAATTAATGAACATTTCTTTTTAACAAAAAAAGTGTTAGTTTTTACACTCCGTTTTCTAAGTGATGGGACAAGGTATCATTAATGTACGTACAGTTCAGGTAATTTTTCAATCATTTTCAATCGATTGTATTATTATTATAGAAAATTGTCTTTGATTTCACAGTACAACCTGTTCAAGTGAAAAACACCATCGCTGTTATATTGGACAAATATTACAATTTGTCTCTTTTTAACACAATATACTATGTAGTAACAGTATACTCTATTCAATACTCTTTAGCATTATAATTAGCCTATTTCCCTCTTTCCCCCACTCTAATATTATTGATCATCCAAACTTGGACAAGCTGTATATTTTAATCATACTAATACTTAAAGTTTGTGAGTCTGTTACTATGTTAGACTAATCTCGGGAACTACTCAACCAATTTCAAAAATTCGTACATTACAAAAGTTAAAATTATCCCTGTGGTCTCTAAAAGGGCCCAAAGTAAATGGCTAGACGGATCGTTACAAAATTTTGTTCAGTACTACTGAGTTTTCGAGAAAAATGGACGTTAAATTAAAATTTGATCCTTGGAGTTCTAAAAAGGATAAAAAATAAACAACTTAATCGATTTTGATAAAATTTTTCTTAAATACTACTAAGATTCTGAAAAAAAAAATTAACATGAAGGTAAAATTCAAAAAAAAAAAAAGAAAAAAACTAAAAAACCTCAACCCCATAAAGAACTAAAAATCAACGGCTAGACGGATCTTGCCCTTTAGCTCAAATATTATTGAGACTCCAAAACAAATTGACGCGAATTAAGAAACGTTCTTCAAAGCCCTGTAGGACCTCAAAAAGGGTCCGAAATTGAAGTGCTTCTAAATCTGTCAGTACGAGTATCTGCATAGAGATCTTAAAGTGTAGAAAATAACCATGTTATTCAAATATGAAAATGGTTACTTAAGAGTCGTTTGGCGAGCGGAATCCGAGTACTATAAGTAAATAATTTTTTACAGAATTCCGAAGTTCTAATTTAAAAGTAATTTGACCCATATAATTCCGATAATTTTATGCGAGTGAAACTGTGAACCATAGCTAGTAAAAGTATGCTGCTCTAAAATTCTAACCGATATTGGATACTTGATAAAAAGAAGTGGGTTAGATATTGGAATATTCCAACATAATTATAACCAAATTAAAATTAGGAATTCCGTAATTTTTCTGCTACTAGAAGAATTTGTCTATCAGTAAAACCTCAATATGTTAGGATTTCGTAATAAAACCACGAAATCTTTATATTCGTCATGTCTGTCGTCACATTAGGTGGGATCCACTCGCATTTAACCACTTTTAAATAATCCGTGTCAACTTTACGTAATTTAATAGACAGTGTTGTTTTTAAGAAACTGTTATTAATTTTTTATTAAACTCATATAGAAAGGAAAGGGTTTAGATCATCATATTAACAAATTAAAGGCTAATTTTAATATTAAATAAAAACAAGAATTCTGAGAATTGGGAAAAATTCTAACTATAGTAGTGGACTACGAAATCCTGACAATGCGTGTCTAATACGCATCTGCTGAATTTGTATTTATGAATATTTTAATCGCGTTTTTCATCAGTTTTTGATGCTAGAGTTAGATTTTGCAATTTTTATAAATTTACAAACTAAATAGGTTCTTTAACATCTCAAAAACTACTGAAAATAATAACAAACGACACTTTCAGCTTGTCACCCAATTTGTGTGAATCGTCGTTCCATCGAATCGGTCCGTAAGCACCGATAGAATCGGTGTCGAAGCTCCGTAACGTCGTCTTTATTTAACCCTTTCATTAAGGTGACCAGACGTCCCGTTAAAAACGGGACAGTCCCGTTTTTCGGAGACATGTCCCGGTGTCCCGATCAAACTTCTCGGGACGCTCATTTGTCCCGTTTTGGCAATATTTGATCTTACACGCTATTTTATGAAAAGTTTTATTCATTATTTGAAATAATTTTTAGCTGCCTTTAAAATCCTTTACTTGGGCTCTTTCGTCTTTTCCCAAATGTTATTCATATTCTGATGATAAAATTAACTTGTTTATTATTCTAAATAAAATATTATCACTGATCTAAGAGGTTTGGCTATGATTTCTTTGATAATATCTTTTTGTTTTTTTATCTTCCTACTCCTAACACAAATTATTCTATCCAAATTATCGTTTCATTGTCAAAGGTCTCATGCTACACTGGTGATGGAATCATCCGCCACCAAATTACTTTTATGGTAGAAAGAAAAATTAACACTCTAAATGACTTTAATAACACCATTATTGACTTAAGTTTGCAAAAATTTTCCGGGGGAGGTCCTCTGGATCCCCCGTTTCTCTTGGGGGTTCTCCGTACCCCCAAATCCCCCGGTAAGGTCAGCTGTCCTGTTTTGACTCTTTACAAATCTGATCACCTTACCTTTCACGCATATAATCGTAGGGGAGTGAAAAAATTTATGTTATGTTTAAAACTGTTTATTAGGGCCTATTTAAACATATAAATAAATAACAAATTATAATTACATAATATATTTTTATATAATTTTTGAGCATAGGACAAATATGTCCCAGTATCGGTAAATTGTACAATTTACGGAAGTATGAAAAATTTTAAGTGATTAAAATATTCTACTTTATTTATCTTACTATAATTTACTTACCAAGATTGATAATTTTTTATGGCAATAATTTATAACGCACAAAAATTCTAAAATAAATTGAAACTGAAAATTAATAACGGCCAACTTTGTAACTTTGTACCAAAATTTTTTTAAAAATTGATAGGTTATTGCGTTGCCAGTGCACGAAATTGTTAATACTATAGAAGAGTAACAATATAAACTTACAAATGTTTTAAATCGAACCAGTATTGCGTAAAACGTAAACTTGGAGACAAATATGTCTCATTTACGTTAAGGGGTTCAAACCACATTCTTATTAAACTTTAGTGTTATTACGTTATATGCTGTACATACATCTATTTTCGATTATAAAATTGAACGTTTCATGTCCCATTACTCTTTATTACACTGGTAGCTCCTTCCTATATATTTTGATTGTGCTTGCTTACCAACAAAACCAACGAACTTTATTATTGGTCCGATCTATTCAACCACTCTTCGTCGTTAGTCAACTCTCTTTTTATTGTAATCAGAATTAAAATAACTAATTAACAATTCTGTTACTATTGATCTGTGTCCAAAAAGAATTAACCATTGGACCTCTCTCTCTCTCTGTTATATTTTTTAATTAAAATTGACTTAATTATTTTTAGTTAAATTTTTTTAATGATCAAATCTTAGAAATTCACCCTTAGTTTAATGTCACTGTTTTTGGTCAACGTTAATCATATCGATGGGTCGTCCGTGTTCTTCAAGTCTTATTAAACAATGTACAGTTAATTAAAAATGTCGTCAGTTCGCAGACAAGCAATAATTAGCAAATTAATTAATAAGAGTTATTTTCTGGATGTGTTTCTGTTGTTTTTACAATTCTAATTTTGCCAAAATTAAAAAAAAAAAAATACAGGTGGAAAATCTATGAGCTGCTTCAAATTTCATATTTATATTGTCAGAATTGGGTCAGTCTATATAAAATCAACAAGACACTAAACTTGACTATCATAGATTTCTTTGAAATTTTGGTTAACTGTACTCTCTAACATCCTGAATACAAATATGATTTTTAAAAAATTCTAACTCTTATAGTTTTTGAAATATGTAATCTTGAAAATCGCAAAATATCACTTTTTTTTTACTCGCGCTCAGCATTACAAAATGTTCCAATTTCAATTCTATATATATCCTACAGAATTGCTTGATAACTAATTTTAAAGAGAATTTAATGACCTTTAATTTGATACCAATCTTGAACATTTTTTGAAAAAGAAATTTTTTTGGGGAAATCTCAAAAATTGTTTTCGAAAATTTTTTTGAGATAGTGTTTTTTGAAGATTACGAAAATAATATATATTTATAATGGTGACTTGGGGAATGCAGCATAAAAATTTCAAAGTGAGACCATGATGGGATCAGCAATGCATTTTAGTATATTATAGTATTTTAACGCATTCTGACATGAGAGCTTGTTCCAGAGAGAAATTTGTTTTGAGGCTTCGAGAAACCGAAAATGAGGTTCACTAAAATATTTTTTTAATTTTTTTCAAGAGAGTGAGATTATATAATTTTCTTGTTTTTATAAACAGCAAGACCAATCTTAAATCTAGTCTTTTGGCTCGTCAGTTACCTACGAAATTTTCATATATGTTTGAAAAATAAGCATACGCAAGCAATATCTAACAATATTCATAATATAATGCTTGTTGCAAAAAAGCTATGTATCAAATATATGGGGAATACTGAATATAAATGAATTTTGCTCATACAAAATGCATGAACCGTTTTATATAGCACTTATCGAATACACACGTGTGTCATATAACCCGTACTGCATACCTGGCTCTAATATAAAATTCTCTGGTGTAAATGAGGCGTAAAATCAATAGGTGAAGTGCGTGTGCTTTCATGACACACGGAAGAAAGTTCAAGACCACGAAATGGTTTCAGTAATTAAATTACTCGCTTGTAAAAATTAAAAATACTGAAAAAAATTTAAACTTTTAGATGTAGGTATTCGCGTTTCGATCGAATCCAATCCGATGAAATGGATAGAATTCAATATAATTATAACTAAAGAAGTTGCGGTTTGAAACACTGATACTGAAGTGAATTGATTCGTTAGTACCGTAGTGTCTCTTTAGAACCGGATTTACCTAAAAGTATTTGGAACACTTTCTCAAAGGACCTCCACAACTGAAATTTAGTGTCCGATCGAAACAGGATTTGAAGCCGAAACCGAAACTAAATTAGACATGTTAAAATTACAATTGTGTGCTGAAATCTAGTGTTTTGGTGCGGCCGAAATTTCGGCATATTTTTGGCCGAAACCGAAACCGAAGATTCGGTCGGTCACTACTGAAATTGTACATTTAAAACAATAAAATAAAAGATTAATCCTCCAATCAGTTAACTTCCCACAACTGCAGGCATTGTCGTTACAGTAGACTACCTCAACAAATGAGAAATGTCGTTACAGTAGACCATTGAGAAATGTCGTTACAGTAGACTACCTCAACAAGAACCATCTCTCTCTCTCTCTCTCTCTCTCTATATATATATATATATATATATATATATATATATATATATATATATATATATATATATATATATATATATATATATATATATATATATATATATATATATATATGTAGATAGATAGATTTAAAGACATAAACTTAGTTTGCTTTTTAATAATTAAAATGGAACCTATACGGCCATATCATTTTTATCTTATTACTCTCGTCCATTCCCGCCGAGATCCGAAAGGACCTTTAAAACTCCTGGTCCGATTCCCATCTCTAATCTAAATACAGTTGACTACCTCAAGAAGCACCATTTCTCTCTCCCTCTATGTATTTATTGTTGAGAAATATCGCTACAGTAGACTCCCTCGACAAGAACCATCTCTCTCTCTCTCAAGACTACCTCAAGAAGTACCATCTCTCTCTCTCTCTCTCTCTCTCTATATATATATATATATAGAGAGAGAGAGAGAGAGAGAGAGATGGTGCTTCTTGAGGTAGTCCACTGTATTTAGATTAGAGACGGGAATCGGACCAGGAGTTTTAATGGTCCTTTGGGGTCTCGGAGGGAATGGACGAGAGTAATAAGATAATGCTAATGGACGAGAGTAATATGGTAATGATATGGCCGTATAGGTTCCATTTTAATTTTTAAAAAGCAAACTAACTTTATGTCTTAACTTGGAAGGGATAAATTAAAAAATTAACTGAAATCAAATTATTTATGACTTTTACCTTTTTAAATGAGATCTCAATAGTTCTGTTATTATTATATACCTATTTATAGAGTCATGAAGATTAATTTTATTTTCTACTCCTGTTGAAGAACACACTCATTACATATCCATTAATTGTTGAGAAAGTTAGGCATTATTCAATGTGGAGAAATGATCATTAGTTCGTTACTCAACACCTTTCGACCAATGAAATCACCGTTATATCTATCAAATTTTAATTTCATATATGTTGCGTAGTAACGTGTAAGTAAACAAAACAATTTATATTTTGATAATTTCCATAGATATAGTTACAAACATTTAGGGCCGATTGGACCAACATTATTAATCGGCCGTTAAGACCTTAATCAGTGATTAACTTTAACTGTAGTTAAAATCTCTGATTATTTGTTGCACCAAGGTTAATTTTTGTCAACTGTTGATTAAATCGTCCGTTAAGTTAATGGATGGATATTGGGCAATTAAATATTTAATCAGCGTTTAGTGCATATTTTGATGCTAGTTTCCATAGTATAGCTAATATTTAACATTTTCTACTATTGAAATATACTTTTGTACAATTTCAATTAAAATTATCTTTTCTTTTTCTGTAAAATTTCTGTTTCATTTTTCCATTTTTAAATTGAAAAATATCTTCGCAATCGTCAAATTACAGTTTCAAAATGCTTTACGTAAACATAAATTATATATTTTCTAATATTATATAAATCAAGTAGGCGCTATTTTCAAAATATGCAAATTTAAATTTTTTTAACCATGTGATATTATCAACTTACTAGCATTTACTTTTCTTGTGTCTCATTTCATGCCCTATAAAAACAAATCAGACACCGTTGCTAGTCAAAATTGACCGTTAACGGGCATTAGTTAACCGTTAGTATATTTTAATGCAACAGACAAATCGGGGTTAGTTAATTTCTAATTTACTGATGGCCATTAAGTTCTGATTAAATTAATTTTGGTGCAACCGACCATTAATGAAATTAGAGATAGATTAAACATTTTATACTTTTGATTTAAAATTTATATTCAGTTTTATTTAAATTAAAAAAGAGAAAAGTCGTAGAAAAAGTATAGTATTCTACTCGCTTGCAACGGCTATTGCTCACTCAGATGAATTACGACACTCGCCTCGTAAACTCAGCTCGTGTCGCAATTTCATCTTCGTGAATAATAGCTATCATTACCAGCTCATGGAATAATATTATATTAAAATTAAACATTTTAGTAATTTTAGGGTAATTTTTCCCCCTTTATTAAGTACGTTAAGATTCAGTTCTTCGATTAAATTTTGAAAAATTTGAAACTTTGATGTATAACATCCATTTTCTTAACGAGTTCTTTCCACTTTTTAATCAGGAGAGCATAATGAAAATTAATTTTTTTATTCGTTGAATTTATTTAGTGTAATAAAATTATAATATCACTACCATCATTAAAACAGATATACACTACTTTTCAAAAGTTTGAGAACTATCCAAAAAAGTCCGATAGTCTTTATAGAGAGTAACTTCTTTCTGGAAAACAAGGAAAAGTCTAGGAATTTATGTAATTAGTTGGGAAAATGTCAGGGAATTATCGTTGAAATCAAAGAATTTTTTAATTCTTTTTAATTCATGATATTTAAATTATGAAACTGGTGAGTCTCATGCTAGCACAGTAAAATTTCCTCTATAATAAGAAATCATAGTATCCTGAATAAAAAATCCAAAAAGTTCAGTCTGTTTAGAATTTCGGATGCCATTGATATCATCGGTACTGATAGTCTGATTGCATAACATGTTTCATATACTTTTTATTTTGAGATTATAACCATTTATTACTACGTGTAGTGTTAGCAGCTTAAAAAAGGCCATTAGTTGTACCAAAAGCGCGAAATTTCGTATTTTTCGTATTATCGTACATAATGTAATTTAGAATTTTTTCAAAAAGAAAGTTGACGAGCATAAAAACATAGTAGATGGCGAAGCTTTTACCTAACGCCCTTCCGTTTTCACTATTTAATATACATAATAATTATGTAACTAGCAATTTTTTAAATTTGTAATTACTATAATTAGAATTCCATGCATTGAAAATTATCGTATCTTCGTGTACGATAACCATCGTCATCGAATTATCGTACGCCTGCCAATACTGCACGTACAGCATTGTTGAATAAAAATCAGTGCTACCAACCGCTTAGTGCTGCTACCACGAAAAGCGATGCGTCTATTCTCGTGATACGTATCTTCCGAAATTACTCTCTGTTTTGATTAGTGTCCGCATTTCCTATTGTGTCAAATTTTACAATTTGAGTTCTTTCTTATATTTAACATTATACGGCTCGCATTCACAGCATCTGTGAATAGCCAGAACAACCGGCACATGACGTGTGTAACGTTACGACAAGCAGGTATTGACGTACAACAAACACACTCTCTATATGTTGATTTTGTAAACATTTATAGAAGAATAACATAACACTTAAAACTACAATTTTATATTATCATTTATTTTTTTATTTTTATTTTTTTGTAATTGTATTGAAATGTATACATGTAATTGTAACAAAAGTATTTAATTGTTTGTGTTTTTTTTTTATTTTTTTATTATTATTAGTGTGTTTGTCTGTTGTTATTTTTATTAAAAATGTGTATGTTTATACATGTTGAATCATTTCGTGAATTAATTATTGTGAGTTTTACTTTGTGGAAATTTATTTAACATATTTTTTTTTTTAATTTTTTAAAAATTTTACTGGCCTCTGATGAAGTTTACTATGAAAGTGCGCGGATCGTATAGTGTTAACACCGTGACGATTTCTGACGTCATAAAACGTCAAGTGAGTCCTTACTAACTCATAGAACACGTCGTACGACGTCAACAATTCCATATAAAGTGTATTAGCTGTCACAATAGCGTACCAGTTGGTCATTTCGTCTTAATTTTTCGTGACCGTCATCATGTTGTTGACTTTACTTGTTTAACTACTTCCAAATTTTTGAACGAGGGTGTACATCACACATATTGTTTTGTGTTTATTTTCGGAGCCGTAACAAATGATTATAATAAATGTTCAGTTCGAATAAGAAATGTGGTATGTTTGTTCCATACACCAAAAAACGCACTCTTAAAAATGTGTGCATGTGTTGCTGGTGTGTGAATTATTGTTTCATATATGAAAGGTTGTCGCCCTTTTTAATAAACCATACTACTACCATTTATTTAAATCAGTTACATTTTTTTTTTTTTTTTGGTATTGCGGAAGTAAAGTTAACAATAGGAATTATGATAATGCTCAGTAAAAAAAAAAGAAAAAACTTAAGCAACATTATTTACATTGTACCTACAAATTGAACAGTATAATATGTCATTGAAAACATAATTCAAATAATTAAGTACGTTTTATGTATTCGTAATTAATTAATATTAATTTTTTTAATTAAGCAAGGTTAAATATTCAAAAATATTGTGTATTTTGAAAATTGTTATGCCAATGAAAATGGATTGTGATTTGTCGAATTCTTTGTGAAACTTTTAAAAACACAGATGATTATTCAAAATGTTTTTGTTGGCATATAAATGGGAGATAATAAATTAGCAATTAAAAAAATTCGTTTAGTAACACAGTATATGATACCTATATCGTCGGGGATAGTGCAAATACGCGTAACTAGCATTGGATAATTCCGCGTATCTGACAAATGTAGACAATTGAAAAATTCGCAGGCAGTGAACGCAGGAACCTGATTAGCAGCTACCTCTTTGATAGATACTTTGTTCGACTAACGGAGAGCAAGAAATCGCCCAATAACAATACCGCAGATCTACTGCCATCAAGTGGCGATCCCGCGTATGTGGTCAGGTCTAATGTAGATACGCACTCTTTACCTATGGTATATACGCGGATTTGCACTATCCCCGACGATATGTTCTACATAAAATGTTGAAAGTGGTGTAGGGCATCATAATAGGTTAAAAAAAGTGGTATTATCGAGAGGACCCGTTTGCCCTTAAAATCGTCAAATCTTAAATCCAGACGCGATTAAACGAGAACGACTAATCAATCAAATCAAGTGAATAATTGAAATTGGATAAAGAATTTTAATGTTTCCGTCAATTTGCGCTGTTTTCCGTCAATTTGCGCTGTCACCTGCGGCTTCACAAGCGTGAATTTCGTAATTTAGTATAAGTAATTCTTTTTAGGTAGTTTGCTAAAATATATTGCCCCTATTTTCTTATAAGCTGAAATG
This sequence comes from Brachynemurus nebulosus, assembly GCA_035578155.1. NCBI lineage: Eukaryota > Metazoa > Arthropoda > Insecta > Neuroptera > Myrmeleontidae > Brachynemurus > Brachynemurus nebulosus. Next base: position 157,007,374 of record JAPWDM010000001.1, on the reverse strand, counting down.
ATAGGCTTTATTTATTGGTAAGCTCACTCATCAATCCTCTTTATTTTTAATTTCTCCCTTTGGCTAGTTATCTAGGAACAATTGAAAATTTTCAAAAAATAATTGGTCATTTCTTCAAGCATACAACATACATTAAGAATCTAAAGTATCTAAGCCTATTAAGAAGGTGTCAATGAATTTGGTATAGAAGTAAAAAAAGTATGTTGATTTAAAATACTCAAATATTACATATTTTTAAAATACCTAATATTTTGTAGACTTTACTCTAAATAAGTATCCTCCCTATTACTATCGGAAAATTTAAATCCCTACATCCCCTATAAGTCTATTTGCATTATATTTGAACATTTCCTAAAGTAACTGACTCATTGTTGGATACGCTAGAACAGTAGACGTTGAAAATGTAAAGTTTGACCTCTCCCCCATTTTTTTTCGTTTATTCCCTATTTTACTCTTTACACTACAGGGTTAATTCATTTCAAAAAGTGATAAATCATCTATTCATTAATTTATTTTTGACCTTCTTTGACTATGCCCTCCAGTTTCATGCGTGTAAAATTATCTAAACTGTGAGTAAAGCTACTTTAAATCAATTATTCCGAAACAAATCGGACTTTAGTTTCAAATCAGTTCTTTAAAGTGCTTTGCTTCGCTCGCCAAACAGTTCAAAATTCTATAAAAGGTTAATTTCATCTAATGCTTCGCTCCACTCACCAAACGACTCATAAGTAACCATTAATAAATCTAATTTTCACACTCTGAGATCTTTCTATGGATTCCCATATTGATGGTTTTAAAATTAATTCAATTTTAGATCCTTTTCGGGATCCCAGAACTCTGGTGGACTTTTTAAAATTCTGTTCAGTTCCTCCATAATTAAACTTTACTACGATTCTTTTCTAAAGTGAAATTTTAGTAAAAAAGTTTTGAAGTTAACTTTAAAATTTTTAATTATTTTTATCGTAACTTAGGTAATCTTTTGTTTTTCTTTCTTTTGTTTCCGTTTATTGTTAAAGGAGTATTTTTGATATATCAACTTTTGTCTTAAATATATTAACCCCCATAAAGAATATTGTGATAATTTTGACTAAAAATGTTGTCGATGTTGAGATGGTGAAGCATCTAAGGAATAAATTTATAAAGTTTCACTGAAATCTGTCCCGTGATTTTTATGTCAGCCGTGCCCATAGTAAACCTAACTGATCATTTTATTATATAAATTCTATGTAATTTCCAAAATATCAGTTTTAGGTATAAGAATATCTTATAGTAATAGGGAGACTTTACATTTTTCTACATAATTATAATAAGAAATATAGGTGATTCATTTGAAAAGAGAAAATTTTGCACAATAAACAAAAAATATTTAAAAAAAATGCTTTATGTGACCAGCCTGTATCAAGTCAAAAAGCTAAAATGTCACTGTCACATAGATTATTAGTAAAAATTTCCAGCGAATTGAAATTTGCTGTCAAAAACACTTCAAATAACAAATTTGGTGTCAACTTCCGGTATAACCGGAAATGGCACCAAGTTAAAAATATTTTAATTAAAATCTTCATAATTGAAAACTTCTGTAATCAAATTTTCAAAAATCTACTTTATTTAGAAGACCATAAACTTTTAATGAAGGTTCTATTTGAATCATCCTGTACATAACCATTTAGGAGATCACATTAAAATGTGGCTAAGATTGATCGGGAGGTTAATATCTATATTCCCTGTAAATTTCAACTCAATAGCTTTAGTAGTTTTTGAGTTAAATCGGTTCGTACAAACAGACAGACAGACAGACAAAAATTTTTTTAAAGGTATATTTGGGATATATGTCGAATTTGCTAACTGAAAAACATACTAATACTTAAAAATTCGAAAATCACAGACAGACCCTTCTATTTTATTTATAAGTATTGATATGACATTTTTATTGATTTATGACGAGTACGACTTGTCGTTCTAGTATTAGGAAAGCATTTTATCAATGTTTTTAAACCATTACTCCAAAATATAATTTGAAGTTATAAACAAAATGTGATGATCCTTATTTTTTTCTACGTACTGTATTCAATTTTATCTAAAATTCATTAATATATTATTAAAGTAAATTAGAATTTAAATTTACTAAGCATATTGCAAATTTAAAAAAATCCAAAATTTAAGAGAAATTTATTTCTGAAAATTTCTAAAAACAGTCTTTGATTGATATTTGCAAAGAGCTAGGAGAGAGCCACCGAATCTAAGGACGTATGTTACTTACCACTGCTCATTGTTTCGATCAAATTGGATAAAACCATTTAAAGTAATTATAGTGTAAGCATTAGATGAAAACGTGACATATTAAACAAAACACGTATTATATTTTTTTGTTCAAAGCTAATAGGTATACTTCAAATTAACTAAAAGTTCTGTAATGTCATCAAAAAATGAAGTAAAGTTAGACGTACAACCTTAAATTACCGTAGTTATTCTAATATAAAAATGACAAAAAGAAAGAGACACAAAAACCTAGGTAGACAGGTCTAATTTTGCATCGTAAAGCCGACTGCACACCTGAGCGATACAATACGTACGATATACGGTAAGTTTCATCGCTTGAGTACATTTAAGATGCATTGAAAAGATGAAATTGATGCACACGGATGCAATTTTCTCTTCTCTATACAGTTTAAATGTATTCAAGCGATGCTTATCTTATGTACGATACGTAAGCAAAATGTTTTTAGAGGTACCATCTTGTACTGAAAAATAGGGATACAAATTTTTCCCACGTATCTCATCGTGTAGAGCAGTATTTCCTAACTACCGGTCCGCGGGCCAGTGTCGGACCCCGAAAGTACCTCAGTGGTCTGCAGAAAGATTTGTGAATTACAATAAATTACAAAAATGTTTATAATTTTTAATTTTTTCCGTTAAAAGAAGAAAATGACTACCTTTATGAAAAAAGGTTTTTGGCTTGTTTTGGAATTTAATTTTTTATTTACGATCCATGATAAGTACACGTCCAGCACAATACAACACAACCTTTTTTGTTTTAAAAAAAAAGAAAACGATGAACCTAATTTTAAGCCCACAAATAGTTTTTGGTTTGTGTTTGGCACACGACTAACACAATACGGCACCACATTTAATCTATAACGATCCGCAAAAATTTATCTATGATCTTACCGGACTGTGAATTAAAAAAAGTTGAGAAACCCTGGTGTAGAATATCGTTAAAAAAGGTTTTAAAAAAGAATTTACGATTCTTTTTACCATTTTTTAAGTCTCTTTTGTGAAATATTGATCCAAATAAGTTGAAAAATATTAGATAGTAGCACTTAGATCGATAACTTTCAGCGATATGGCCAATCAAATTATCACACTACGAAGCCCTGTCGTTAGCGTGTTTGCTATGCTCTTGACCGGTTTTTGTTCAGAAATTATGATCTATTTGACTTAGTTATTTTGTAATTATAATTGAAATGATAGTTTTGTATCAGTGGGGGATCACTGGGTTCAGAACCAGGGCCAGAGCTAAACATGTCTGCACTAGTGATGTCGAATGATTAATCGATTAGTCGGTTTAGTCGACTATTTTACCCTCGACTAAATGACTAAAATGATTAATTTTTCTCTAAGTGACTAAAAACGACTAATTTGACAATTTTTCTGTATTATTTATTGGATAGACTTTAATAAATGAAAACTAAAAAATTATTTATTTGTATAATTTTTCACTTTTATGTGATTAACACATTGTGATATGTCATTGTTCGTAAAGAAAAGGATTAAAAGTCAATAATAAAATTCAAAATAAAACATCGTTTTTGAAAGAATAATGTATAGGTTACCCTATTCATAATTTAGTCGATTAGTCGACTATTCTATGCTCGATATTTTCGACTAATGACTAATTTTGTTTCAAAAACAACTTTAGTCGATTAATCGATTAACTGCTTCTTGGCTCGACATACTAGTCTGCACAGTATGCACATCTTTACTCCTCTAAATAATGAAAATACTAAACTAGGGATGTTACGAAGGTGATTTTATCGGAAGCGGAATCGGAAGTCTCTTTAACGAACTCCGCTAAGTCGAAACCATAGATATCAGAACGTGTATGTACCACACAATAGATGGAGTACATTTTATTTTTTTTAAAGCAAATCGCCACATTGGTTAACACCACGTTAACACCTTTCATAACCTATAAAGTGTCAGTGGTAATAAATATTTTTTAATTTGTATACGTTTATTGTTGTAATTTGAGACTATTTATTAATAAATATTCTAACAATATTTATAGCAACAAATATAACATCAGTAAATATAGAAAAAATTTAAATTAAACCTTGTTTAACCGCCATAGTGGTCAACACTTTAACCCTTTTTTTGGCTTCATTTGCATATACGTTGAATATATATGTACCTGTACTCCCTCTGTCTCTTCGATACTCAAAGGTCGAAACCGGAAGTACGACAGGATCAAATAAATAAAAATATTTAGCAGAAAACAATTGTTTTATTAGAAAATTTACGCACTGACACTTGTAACTTGCCACAACATATTCGGCACGTGGCGCGATAGGAATCAGAGTGGAATTCGAAGCTGCAATCAGAACCAAAAGTTTCGAGAAATTGGAGTCGAAGCTCCGTTACATCTCTAATATAAACTTTTCTTGAAATAAAATAGGAAATTAATAGTTCAATAAGTTTTTTGAAATCTTCAAACAATTTCAAAATTCAGGTCTTCCATTTTTCAATCAAATAATTTTAAAATTTGACAGTATTAAAGTACGAAATAAGTTACTATACAAGTTATCATAAAAGTTATATAAGTTATCATAAAAGTATGTTACATATTTATCATCTTCAATAGGTCCTATGGCTTGGATTTTTTTTAGTTTTTATTAATTATATTATTAGTAGTGTTGAAAGTTTACACAATTTGTGTTGTTTTTTTCTAAATGTATTGTATTTTGCACCCAGAATTTTTAATGTTTGTATATTGTGTAATGTCTTCTTTTATTTTTTGCTCATTTTATTATTTTTTGTACTTTGTTATTATTAGTGACCTTTCCTTATACCTACATATTTATATTAATATTGTTCAGTTGCTATTTTATTGTCTTCGTCTTTGTCTCTTTGTTTGGACACAAAATTTTGTCTGTACGTATTACTCTTTAAATTTTTATCAAGAGCTATACTATTTGTTTTATAATAATAGTATCCCTTTTCAGTGGCCAATAGCGATGTGTCGCCAGTGGCGATGAATTACAAAAAGATGTGGCTGAAAACGCCAAGTGGTGTGGAGGCGATTGAACCTCCCACTGCAATGGATCACAGCCTCTTAGGTGAGTAAATTAAACTCTACAGTGGCGTTTTTATAAGTAATTTGAAAATTTTGTTTTTCGAATTAACACGCTTTCAATTTTTTGTGTTTATCTTTTTCCAAAAGTGTTTTTTTTTTCCTAATTACTTTTTAGGATCCCGAAGAATAAATTACAGAACTCTTGTAAGTTCGTCACGTCTGTCGGTCCGTTCGTTCGTGTATCGACCTACATCTGTAGACTTAGGCCCGATTTACATTAAGGGGGGAGGGGGGTAAGGTTTTAAAAGCGAAAAAAAGGCATATTTTCATGATTTTTTTTGGAGATATGTATAATGTTGGCTTATTTATTTCATATACACGTTATAGTATAACATCTGAAGTATCTTTGAAAAAATTATCAATTACACATATCGATAAATAAGTCCGTGACAGCGAATTTCCGGAGGCGCCTCGAAAAAAAGTTGTTTTGCGGTGAACATCATAACTTGATACCGGATCATCCGAGACAAAAAAATCGAAATGCGTTTAAAAGGCAATATGTTTCCCTAGGGAGTCAGAAAGAGTTTTTTGTATTTTTTCGATTTTTTTATTTTTGGCAGCATTTTGAAGTGAAAAACGCAATTTTTGCTAAAAATTTCGGTTAACTTGTTATTATAAACTGGAAAAAAATAGCAAAAAAAAACTCGACCTGATTACCTGTTGAATTATGTGTAGAAACAGTGTACAAAATTTCAACAAAATTGGTGAAGTAGATTTTGAGTTATGATGTTCACGAACTTCAAAAATGTTGTTTGCGAGAAAATGGATTTAAAGTTTTTTATACTCAAAAATCCAAAACTAAGCATCAATAAAATGATATAATTTTTTATACTTACGCGGGTAATTATAGTAAGTATTTGTTTTTTATAAGATTTGTAAGTATAAAATTAAAGTAAATTTTATACTTACCAGGTAGGCGCGTCGCGCAGCTACCAGGCAGGTATAAAAATCGAGCATGAGGGCCGGTCGCTTGAAACGCTGTATCTTCATTAGTTTTGCTCGGATTTACTTGAAATTTTGACACAACACGCTCGACATGTTGTACATTCAGAAAAAAAAATTTAAAAAAAAATGCAAAAAAAAGTTTAAAAACCTTACTCCCCCCTTAACGCTCTGCTCTCACTCCGATATCACTCCGCTCCAGGTTCGATAAAATATTCTTAAGGTGCGGATCCATCGAAAAAACATTTGCTTCAAATGTTTGTAGTTGTTTGCAAATGTTTGCAACTGTTTTTAACTGTCTGCGAATGTTTGTAGTTGTTCCACGCATTTTTATATTTCTATATAAATACATTATGTATATGTCACATATCGTCTCCACTAAAAAAACACAAAACGCACCAAACAACGAATTCCCTTTGACGTACCGACTTTGGTTGGAACACTGACAAACATTAGCAAACAATTGCAAACATTCGTGACGATCGTCTCCACCAAACAAATTTAGTGTTCGCAAACAGTTTGCGCGCTTGATGGATCCGCACCTTTACACAATAAACAATGAGTGTATTCACATCATCGCTCTGATATGGGTCCGATATCAGTCACGGGTCTCTCTCGCTCCAATGTCACTCCGATATCAATACCACTCAGGTAATATTTTATCGGAGCGATATCAGACTTATTATGACTTATACCTATAGTGTAAACACTTTTTTGATTCCACTCCACTCCGCTTGCATTCAGTTATGAAAAGATATTTGTATCGCACTGAGACCGAACTGGGAGTGTACCCAGAGCAGCATTATAATGTGAATAGAGAACGAATAGGTACCAGCATGATATCAGCACTGTAATGTGAACACAACAAGATTATAACGAATCGGGAGCGTAGTGATATCGTAATGAGAGCGGAGTGTTAATGTAAATCGGGCCTTATTGGTATAAATGCCAATCTCTTAAGATACACTTTCCCATATTGAAAAGTGTACCTTTGTGCGGAATATCGTTAGAAATGACATATAAAACGAAGTTGAAGTTCCTTTTACCATTTTCTTCAGCTTCATAGTGATTTTTTTTGTCCCTCCACTGGAACTTTTTAACCATGGATCCATGAAATTTAAAAAAAAATGTAGATACATATTATCATTTGATAAGAAAACTCAATTAAAATTATTTCGGTTAAATTACATCGGTAACTTTTTGAGATACAAACGATTACATTTTACGCACTATTCTATTTTGTTAATTTTTAATTATACAGAGTCACTCTAAAATACACGTCTTAAGATCACATAATTGTTACTTTCGCTTTCAAAAACAAACGTTTCTAATTTAAGTCCTTTCTAAAAGAAACTTAATGGCAAGATTGAGATTAACATTTGCAGTGTCCGAATTTTTGGTATTGACATTTGATTCCTATTAGCCCTCGACTAATGATGTCGAATAATTAATCGATTAATCAGTTTAGTCGACTAATTTTATTTAAATCGTACATTTTTTAGTCGACTGTTATACCTTTGATTAAGTCAGGGATTCCTAAACTGTGAAACATCACAGAAGGCGCCGCGGCTGCCTGACTAAAATAGAGAAAATAATGTTGAAACTGTTTTTTTTTTCTTGTTATTTATATTTCTTCGGGGAAAAGAGAGAAATATGAAAAATTACTACTGTTGGGTTGGTTTTTTTTTTTTTTTTTGCTTGCCACATACAAGGACATCGTGAATCTGAAAGGTTTGGAAACCCCTGGTTTAAATAACTAAAATTATTTTTTTAAACTAATTAAAATTTTTCCCTCCGTTACTTAAAAAATTAAAATTTATGTTGTCTTATTATTTTTTTTCCCTGAGAAAAAACTCCATAATTAAATTCAATAGACGACATCGTTTTTGGTAGAGTTACATTCGATTAAATGTTTAGTCGATTATTTGACCATTGTGTGTCGATTTAGTCGATCATTTGACTTATCATAGCTACTGATTCGATATCACTCTTTTGTAGCAATATTAAAAGATTACTTGCCTCTGGTTACAGAAATATTATAAATAATAACGTTTAATTTTTAACGTAAATAATATTGTAACCTTTATAGTTACGTACTTTTACACAAGATTTTTTGTATTGTGAAAATTCTCTCTATTACCCATACTGACTGCCTGACTATTTTAAAGATTGATACCATCTTAGATTCTTAGGTATCACGTATAATATACCTTAGTATTAGTATTTTTTAAAATATTTTTTTTTTTATTTTTACTATAAAATTTCATTATCGAAATATTTTTCACAATAGGGGCTTAATTTTTCATTTTTCCAAATGTTTTTAGGTGCATATATGTATATGTATATTTTTTTCCCTACATTTAATATGATTTTTTGTTGCATATAATTAGAATATTGTACGTATTTTTAGATGAATTTTTGTTTATTTTCGAAAACATTGTCTACTTATCCAATATATGCACGTATTTTGTTTTACCTGTAAATATAGAAACATGAAAACTCTACTGTATTATACATTCAATGAAACTATTGACTTTATATAAAATAGATAAAAATAGTACAGATTTACTATTTTGGATATAGTTTTCTACCCATTTCTTTCTTCCATATATTTGTATAAAAAAAATATTTAGTGAATTTTCCTGTAAATATATTTTTTTAATTGTTCTGATTCTAGTAATCGTCAGTCAGCTGAAATGTATTTATTTAAAATACTTTAAAACATAAAAATTGACGTAAGAAAAATTACAATGGATTATTAAAGTAAAACCTTTTTAAAGGCTATAGCTGGTTATGTAAAAAAAAGTAAGGATGATTATTAAATTACTATTTTATTTATTTAATGTTTCATAACAGAATTCTAAAAATTCAAATACAGTAGAACTTCGATTAACCGCCATCATTCGCATCGACTTAGACTAAATAATTGGGTTTTTGAATAAAAAATAAATATCCTTTTTTTATTTTATTTCAATTCTACATCATAAATAATATTGATAATCGATACGAAAATTTTTTTAAAAATGATAGGGTAAAAGCCCCCTTTGTGGAACGGTATCTAATTATGAACATTTACATATTAATGAAGTTATTTCTGAAAGAAACGTCTGATAACAAAAATTATTATTAATAGAATGATTGTTTTTCAATTTAAATTCACCTCGCATTTAAAGTTTCCTTACTTAATTAAAGAAATAAATATGTAAATGTCAAAACTGTTCCAGTATTAGATACCGTTCCACAAAGGGGGCTTTTACCCTATATAATAAATAATAAATTAATTAAAACTTGAAAAATTTTAAAAAATATCGTTTGGTTAAAAACAGCACTACAAAAGATCACGATGTCTGTGACGTCATAAAGGTAATATGTCAAAAGTGTCAAAATTATTAAAATTTAGTAGGAAAATTATTGATGGTTGTTTCATTGATTTCGACGTTCAAAATCTTGAGGGATATTTTTGCCGGATTTATTTTTGTATTGCTATCACAAAGTGGTACAAAACAAGCTCGATTTTCGATATTTCGACAGTGAAGTTTATAGTAAGCAATAATTTGGATAGAAACAAGAATTTCAGAGCAATAATAATGTCATAGTAAGAATAATTTCATAGCAACAATAATAGTAGGAGAGCTGCTGGCCGATTTGCAATAGTCATTTCAACACGCGTTAAATTGAGAGGATAGGATCTTGGATACTACCTACTCTACATAAAAATTCAGTTCTGGCAAGCCTATTCGGCCGGGTTGAGTCGAATAGGCTTGCCAGAACTGAATTTCTGTGTAGAGTAAGTATCCAAGATTCTATCTTATTAATTTAACGCGTGTTGAAATGACCATCACAAATCGGCCAGTAGCTTTTGGTCTATAATCTATTTGAAAATAAAAAGACACTAATGTAGCTATGTTCAGGCCATATAACCTTTATTACGTCACATATGCGCTCGTGAACTATCGGCTCGTTACCGGTTCTAAGTTTGAAAATTTATTTTTAATTTAATATAACTACTTAATTATTACGTTTAAAAAAAAAAAAAAAGAGTTTTGTTATAAAACTTATATATGATCTTTCCATTTATAACAAAAAAAATTTTTCTTCAAAAACCTAATTAATGTCATTAATCCATGCCATAATAATTAAAATCATGAGATCTATGCCACTGTTATAAGTAGAAACTTGGAGTTGCATTCAAATGTTCAATTTCATTTGGCAGTTTCCATACCGATAATCTTCTCATTTTTTAATTTTTATTTGGATTGGGGTGGGATGGTCAATTTTTAAAATTTCGATTTTAACCACTTGTTTTCCACTTTTTGATGCCTCGAAGAATAATTTCAAAAGAATTTATTTTTAGTAAAACGCTCTTATTCTCAAATTTTATATGCTAGCTTGAATATGAATTGCTTATGAATATCTCTATCAAAATAATAAAATCAATTGTGCAAGGCTGCTCAAATTGGTCGTTTATTAAGTTCATTCTGATTTTCACTCACGGCTTCGTTCGGGTGGCATTTTAAATTATGACGCCAAGTTTATATCCTTTCTGCTAACAATATGTAAAGTTAACGATAACAAAATTAACGATTCATTTGTTTAGAATTTCGTAGTCATAGCCACAAAATTCTTATAAATTGATCTACTTGCACTTGATCACTTTTTAATAGTCACTACCGTACTTGACGCAATGTAACAGTGTCGTTTTTAAAAACTATTATTTTGTTTTTTTTTAGCTCAAATAGAAAGTTAAAGATTCAAATAATCATATTATTAACAAATTAAACTATCGTAATTTCATTGTTTAGTTTCAAATACATTTTCCCTCAAGATTGAGATGTTTTCCCGTGATAAGAAATAGCCCATGTCTTTGTACGTCTTCCCGTCTGTATCGATTGGTTAAGCGGTTGATGTCTGAAGGCGAGAAAAACAATGTTGTAAATACCTTTTCTCACAAGAATCAGATATTTTCTCGGGATAGAAGATAGCCTATGTCTTCCGTCTCGTCACCTATCTCTATGTAACGTTTCAAGTCTTTCGCATTTATAAACACTCTTTCGCATTTATAAAATTAGTATGATGGATGTATTCAAATTAAAAATGGGGTATTTAATTTATGATAGCTCAGGGAGAAAATGGACAAGGTTTACTAAATATACAGGTTGCGTAAATCACAGCATTTTTAACTCTTTAAATGATTAAGACGAGTTAACTCGTCCTGCAATATGGCGCTTCAAAATGCTGTCATATGTATATATTCACTAGTACAGGTGCCGCCATCTGTGACAATACGGTATAATTCTAAATAATGTTCAATTTTATCAACATAGTTTAGTATAATTTATTTTTTATAAATTACTTTTGTTTGTTTAAAAGCGTTAAAATACCCAGTGGTCTGCAATTCCAGGACCGTACTCAGTAAAAATTAAATATATATCTAAACTTGTAAATATGGTAGGAAACATCAACTGTTGTTTGAAAATATATTGATACTTACTACTATAATTGATTTGTTCAAAAAATTTTTTTTCGCTTTATAATTTGAATTTTGAACCCATATTATTTGAGTAGTTCTTGTTCTAGCCATATTTTTGGTTTCTAAATATTTATGTTCTTGTAATTTGAACTATTATTTTAATTCATTTTTATTTATACCCATTTACTAAAATAAGGTTAAAAAATAGTAACATAAAATTTATTGAGAGGATCATTATTAATCTTAAAATGTCTATAATCTCCTTAAATAAATATACTTTTTCTATATCCTCAACAGTTACGTTTTTTAGAATGTCTTTCAATAATACTGCGATAGTAAAATACCTTCGTCTTCAGTTACTATGTATTATGTTTTGCTCGCTCTTAAAATTTTTTTAAACGATGTAAAAATGGAACTTGAGTTTGTCTCCGTACAATATTTATGTATTAACAATAATAAGGGCGAGAGAGATAAAAAAAATATTTTTATGAAAGAAATAAGTAAAATATTTACTTCAATTAACGAAAAATACTTTCAAAAAAAATTATTAAAGTATTTAATTAATAATTCACTCAAATACATGCAAAATATTAGGAACAAATGTCAGAAAAACACAAAAATTTTTATTAACAACAAAGTAAGGAAGTTTTCGTATCCTTAACAACACATATCTGATTGTAAAAATTTTGCAGACTAAAATGTAAATACATTAAGTTTAATGGCATTTACTTAACCATTTGTATATCTAATAACTATGGAAAATAGGTACAGTTAATTCTGATACACACTGTACTTTTATATGCCATTAGAGACACTAGTCTTACAAATTGACAAACGTTCGATTGTAGTGTAGTGCACTCTAAGGCCCGATCCACACTATCGCTCCGCTCTCAGTACGATATCGCTACGCTCTCGATTCGGTAAAGTATTCTTATACATACAAAAAACAATGAGTGTATTCACATCATCGTTCCGATACTGCTCCAATATCAGTCGCGGTCCAGTACCGCTCCAATACCAATTCCACTCAGGTAATATTTTATCGGAGCGATATTAGACTTATTATGACTTACACCTATAGTGTAAACACTTTTTTGATTCCACTCCGCTCCGTTTGGAACTGAAACTGAACTGGGAGCGTACCGAGAGTGGCATTATAATGTGAATGGAGAACGAATAGGTACCAGCATTGCAATGTGAACACAACAAGATTATATCGGAGCGGGAGCGTACCGATATCGTCACTATAGTGCGGATCGGGCCTAAGTGTCTTATTTTAGTAGCACATTTTTCCAATGTCTTTTGAATCAAAAGTTTGAAGTTACATTATTTTTTATCAGTTTATTTAAGTATGGTTTAAAAGCGCAAATAAGTTTTGAGTGTACTTTTTAATCTAGGTACTACTTAAAGTTTTGGACTTCTACTGTAATCAATTATTATAAAACACATTTTTAGAATTATTAATTTGATTTGTTGTGGTATTGCGAATGTTAGTTAATAATTATTACCAATATTTATTTACAAAATGACTCAAATTTATCGGCTATTTATCTTATATTTATATGAAATCAGTGACGATACTGGGATACAACACTCTTATTCCTTTATTTTGTAAAATACGAAAGCATGGTTGGCATATGTATATGTACAAAATTTATATATATATATATATATATATATATATATATATATATATATATATATATATATATATATATATATATATAAATGGTATATATGTGTTGGTGGTGGATCAATAAGCTTAGCTCTCTGTGAAAAAGCACCCTAACCCATACCCACATTGAATGTCTAATGAATGCAACACTCATTCGTCGCTCTATACACATACACCATGTATTCCTATCCATCCCAGGCAGGGCTGGTCCATCGCGTAGGGCTAATGGAACGAGGTGGTGGTACACATGGAACGGGTATGAGTGATGCCAGGGTGTCATTAGAGTGAGTGAGCGTGTTCGGTGAGATAGATGAGGTAAATGGGTGTACACTGTACACCCAGTGGGACTTCCTCTCTCATTCCACATTCATTTCATCCAAAATTACTCACAACGTGTACATAATATATGTATGTGTATATGTATAAAACTATCATCCTTCGCTGACAATACTCCAGCAGTAGAGCTTTGGTTTACTGGTTGGTCAGACAATGCCATCCATATACGTCCATTTCATCGTGTTCTGTACCCACCACCACAACTTATGCTAGGCTCGTCGCCGTATGTATCTGCAGGCCTAGCACTGTATTTATATGTGTATACAATTTCTATCCCATTAGCCAGTATCAAAATATTTTATTGATAAGTTTTATACCAATTTTAATACAAAAGGATACCAATTTTTATATTACTAATTTATTCCCCCCAACTCTCATAATTTTTAATGATATATCTGCGGAATATTAAATTTATTTTATGGTAATTAATATGCATGTAAGTAATTAACAGTAATTACAATGGCAAATTAAAATAATGAATTAATGTTGAATATGTAGAATTGTAAGTAACAATTTAAGGAAATGAAAATTTCAAAAAAAAAAAAAAATAATTGAATTGTAATGTAATTTAAGATAACGCAAAAACTAAACTTGGAATTTTTGATATAGTCGTAAGTAAGTTCTTGAATATTAATAGATTTGAGCGTTACTTTATGGTATTCCATATTTGTAAATAATAAACAAATACTTTACTTTGCAAAATACCACGTTTATTTTTGAAACTGTGACAATATTGTTTCGAACCGTTAGTTCATTTTCAAAACCTAACTGAAAATGAACTAACGGTTCGAAACAATATTGTCACAGTTTCAAAAATAAACGTGGTATTTTGCAAAGTAAAGTATTAAAAGAGAATAAAATAGATCAAAAATGCTAAAAATGGTGTTTTAAACAAACACCAGGGTTGAATTTATCCATGTGGGGGATCCTAGTCAATGTAAGTCTTGCCAAGGACAATTTTAGTTCCTTGTCTGTCTGTCTGTTAGTCTGTCTATTTGCGTGTCTGTAAAACTTTTCAACGCGTATAATGTTGGCAGCGCATAAATTATACGAATGTCGAAAAATAGAAATCTCAATTCTTCTTTTAAACTTAGAGGCCTTTAAAAAACGCAGGATTCCAAAAGCAATCGCTTCCTTTAACTACTTATAAGTCTGGTATTGGTAAGCCAGGCCAACTTTTTCACTAGTCAGTGCGGGACAATATAACAATCTTGGACCATATTTTTTCTTGTGATATTTTGAAAAATTCCAAAAATTTCTTTTCAAAAATACAATTAATGAGCAAAAAAAAACACTGACAAATAAAGGTACCCAGACCCTAATACCCAGACCATAATACGACAGAACTTGTCTTATTCGAAATAGAGAAAATAGTGGGGTCATATGGTCAACCAAATGATCGGAAAACGACATTTCATATTACACTACCTAATGTTATACCAACTAATGGCGGAAATGATTTCAGGCTGCCAGAATTCTATTTAAATTTAAAGAACGACTTTTAAACAATTGGCTAATGCTTAACAAAGTTTCGATATCTATTTGAATTACGTGGTAGACCAAGTGGTCGGAAAACGACATTTCATATTACACGATCAAATGTTATTCGGACTAATGGCCGAAATGATTTCAGGATACAATAATATTATTTGGAATTTAAGAACGGCTCTTAAGTATTTCTCTAATGCTTAAGAAAGTGTCGACGATATGTATTTGAATTACATGGTAGGCGAAGTGGTCGGGAAACGACATTTCATATTACACGACCAAATGTTATTCCAACTAATAGCAGAAATGATTCCGGGATACAAAAATACTATTTAAAATTAAAGAACAGCTTTTAAATATTTCTCTAATACTTAATAAAGTGTCGATATGTATCTGAATTACATGATACACGAAGTGATTGGAAAAGCATATTTCATAAAATATTAAATATAAATGTAATTTAAAAATTGATAATTGTCGTATTTAATTATAAATGTGATCGGTCCGCACAAAATTATTCGAGATTTTACCGGGTTGTGACTGAAGAAAGGTTGAGAAACATTGTTCTACAATATATGAAAATTTCATCAAAATCAATAGGTCCGGACCTCGAGACCTTTACTTGTCAAGTAAATTTTTTTTATTATTTCCAATCTACTGAATGTGGGACTTCCACGACGCAATTAGACTCATTCCGGGACTATTTTAACAAAAATTTCAATGTGCGACAGCAGCTGCTTTTCCGGGACTGTCCCGAAGAATTCGGGACGGTTAACCACCTTAGGTATTGACAAACTCTTATCTTTTTGCTGTTCTAAAATTTTTTCAAAATATAAGATTATTATTTAGTCTATGTACTCGTATAGAGTAGTTTGTATACAGGTTGTGAAAGAATTAAATAAATTGTAGATTCACGGAGATTAAGAAAAAATATTTATCAGCTCTAAACTATATACAAACCAATGCTGTTTTCTGTAAATTTTAGTTAAATTAACTGAGGGTTAGAATAGACAGAGAAAAAATAAAACGTATAAATTTTTTTTATTCAACGTGTTTTAAGCTTCAAGAAACTAATTTGGTCCCATGTCTGTTTACATATCCCCCGGAAACGAAAAAAAAAGTATATTTTTTTTCCAGCAACTACTCTACGTTAGGTGATTTCTTCGCATCAAACGAAGTATTTACTTCCATGGAAATATGAAATATTACGTACATAATACAGGGTGTTTGACGATAAAAATCAATCAAAATTCACTACTAAAATTTTTCAATTTCACAAAAAGTTTAAAGTCCGTCTTTTTTCCCAAAATTAAAATTTTTATTTAAGGCTTTTCTACATAAATACATAATACATATGTATATAAAACCTTTTTCACTAGCATACATACAGGGGCGGGAACATCATAATTTCAAATGAATCCTTTTATAAAATTATATATTTTCAAGCTTTTAGAAAAATAAACTATTTTATTTAAAAACTAGCTATACCCGCGATGTTGTTCGCGCAACGCATTGTTATAAACTCAACGACAAGCATATAAGTGTAATAATTATAAAAAACTTGCATAGAACAATAATTTTTGCGTAATGTATGTATGTACATGCTCAAAATGGTTTTTCTATTTTCCCGTAGGAATGAGACATTTTTCCAGAGTAAAAAGTATTTTAAATGTTGCCCCAAGTAATAAGTTACCACCACACCAAATTTCATCAAAATCCTTTCAATAGTTTTTACGTAATGTGTGCACATGTTAAAAATAGTTTTTCTATTTTCTTGTGGGAATGAAACATTTTCCCGGAATAAAAAGTATCTTAAATGTTGACCCAGGTAATGAGTTATTATCGCACTAAATTTCATTCAAATCCGTCCAGTAGTTTTTGTGTGATGCGTGAACAGACAGACAGACAAAAATTTTAAAAAGCGCTGTTTTGATATCTACATCGATAACTATTTACAGTAACAGTACAATCTTCAAAAAATATTCCATGTACAAAAATGGTTTCGTTTCAGTTTTATTATACGTATAGATAAATTTTTCCGAAATAATTTTTTGGTTTTAGGATTCCGTATCTGCAAAGAGAATCCTATACATCAGTCAAATTGAAATTTCATAGTTCATGTGTTGATTTGTCAGAAAATCAAATATTGAAAAATTTTTTCTTAAAATTCAATTTTTAAGGGATCTCCAACCGTATAAGTGACTTCCAAATTCATATTTACTTAGCTACCCGATTATGATTACGATATCCTAAAAATGCAAGTTTTTTTGTTGTAAAACTATTGTTTCAATTTTAATTTTCTCTAAATGGGGCATTTGAATAAATTTGGGATATTATTTTAAAATACGCATAATAATGCATTATGAATATTATACAGCTGAACTCTTTTTTATGCGGTCTTTTTTTGTGCGATTTTTTTTATGCGGTTTGTAAAAAATGGCCATTAAAATGCATAATGCGAATCAAAATCACGAGACAGTAAGAAACTTAAACAGTTACTATAATAACTTTCTTTGATAAAAATACTTTTTAACGACTTTTAAGCATTTAATCAATACATTGAATAAGAACATAAATTATTGCATCATTTAATTTTTTTACACATGTATTTTTCAAAATTTTCATAATATTTTAAAAAGGAAATAAAATGTTCCTACGTGTAAATTAAGGCCGTATCTTGTTTATAGAAGCAATTTCTAAGGAAATTTCTTAAGTTTTGAACGTTTTGAGTGATGTTTTTTCGATGAAAGTATTTTTATGCGGTCCCCACCAACCGCATAAAAAAAGTTTTTTATACAATCTGGATCGAACTATACTTTTTATAGCGATTTATGATATTTTTGAATATATTTTTTTTTGTGCGATTTTTTTTTATGCGGTCCGAAAAAAAGGATCAACTGTACCTGTATTTTGCATTTTTGAGATTAATACTAAAAATCGTTGGAAAAAATTAATTTTAGGTATATTTTTTCCCATTTGCGTGAAAATGTTTATTAGCAATAAGTTCCACATTCTTTAAAATTGTCTTTGCAATTTGCAATTTCTGTGGTTATGTTTGATTAGAGCAAAGTAAACTGTCGAAGTATAAGAGAGTGTGATGTCATAGCCCGTTTCTGATCACGTGACTAACAACTAAAAATTAATTTTCTGATTAATTTTTTAAACTTTAAACGAGCTATATAATTGACTTTATATTCAGTACTTTTATTATAATTTACTTTCATATTCCAGAGAGTCACTGTTTATAAGAAAAGCAGCAATTTCCGCATATTTTTCAAACCTCTTTTCATCACTTCAGCGCTATACAACTAATGCAAACTCTAATAATAGACATATAAAGTCATATTCAGATCGTACAGACCTTAGAAAACGGTACTATAATCTACTTTAAAACTAGAGAATTATTTATTTTTGCTGATGTACAGTAGACTCCCGATTATCCCACTTTATCGGGACTATCGAGACTATCTCGGATAACCAAAACCTCGGATCATACGGAGACTCAATCTACTTTGAGATTGTAAATAACCATATATTATACATTTATATGACCAAAATAAAACTGTGTAATTTCTTTAATTTGTGTAAATCCCAAAGTATAATTAATTTAATTTATGGACAGAAAATTACAGTCCTTAAGACAATGACGATCATGAAGAATTATGACGAAATGACCCACGGGTACACTATTTTAACAGCTAATACACTTTATATGGAATTGCTGACGTCGTACGACGTGATGTATGAGTTAGTAAGGTTTCACTGGACGCCTTATACCATCAATGACCGTCAAGGTGTTAACATTCAACTACAATTTACAATACCTATCGATCAAAAAAAAAAAAATGTATCACTTTGGATAATTCGAAGACTGAATTTGTTTTTAATGAATTAATTAAGTTACCTTATTCTATTAGTCGACTATTCTATACTCGATATATATTTTCGAGTAATGACTAATTTGTCTGAAAAACAACTTTAGTCGATTAACCGACTAACTGCTAGTGATGCCGGATGATTAATTGATTAATCGGTTTAATCGACTAATTTTGTTTAAATTTAGCCACATTTTAGTCGACTGTTTTAGCCTCGATTAAATAACTAAAATGATTAACTTTTTCAAAATGACTAAAAATGATATTAATAGATTTGAGCGTTACTTTATGGTAGTCCATATTTGTAAATAATAAACAAATACGTTACTTCGCAAAAATACCACTTTTATTTTGAAGCTGTGACAATATTGTTTCAAAATAAAAGTGGTATTTTTGCGAAGTAAAATATTTGTTGACTAAAAATGACTAATTTAATATTTTTTGTTCTATTATTTATCAGACTGGAAAAATTAAAAATTATCCATTTGTACAATTTTTCACTTTTATGTCATTAACACAATATTAGTCGTGCGTTATATTTTTTTAAAAATATTAAAAATCAGTAATTAAAATCAAACGAAAACGTTGCTTTTAGAAGTTATATAGAGTATTCTGTTCAGAAATTCGACTAAAAATTTAGTCAATTAATCGACTACTGCAGGCTCGATATTTTCGACTAATGACTAATTTTATCTAAAAGACAACTTCGGTCGAGTAATCGACTAACTGCTCCTCACTAGTGATCTCGGATGATTAATCGATTAGTCGGTTTAGTCGACTAATTTTGTTTACATTTAGTCATATTTTAGTCAACTATTTTACCTTCGATTAAATGATTAAAGTGATTAAATTTTTTTCGAATGACTAAAAACGACTAATTTAACAATTTTTCTGTATTATTTATTTGACTTCAAAAAATGGAAATTAAAAAATTATCTATCTATATGATTTTTCACTTTTATGTGATTAATATATTGTGATATTTCATACCTTTCTTTTTCTTAAAAGAAAACTTTTAATAGTCCATAATTAAATTTGAAAAAAAACCTCGTTTTTGAAAGAGTTACATAGGTTACTTTACCATGAATTCGACTGAAAATTTAGTCGATTAGTCGACTACTCTGTGCTCGATATTTTCGACTAATGACTAATTTTATCCGAAAAACAATTTTAGTCGATTAATCGATTAACTGATTTTCGGCCCGACGTCACTAGACATCACTACTAACTACTCCTCAGCTCGACATCACTAGTACTCACAATATTTTTCTCTAAATTCCTTCCCTGTTTTATTTTTTTTTTTTTTTTTTACATAAATGAAAAAAATTTACAATTAAAATTTTTGTTACAGGTGCCTTAGAAGAATCGTCTGGCAGTGGAGTTGGAAGTCCTGGTGGTGGAACTGCTGGTGCATCATCATTAGAAAGTAAACAACGTCACCAAATGAAGCATCGAGAATTGTTCCTATCACGGCAAGTGGAAACACTTCCTGCCACACATATTCGAGGGAAATGTTCCGTTACGTTACTTAACGAAACAGAATCTCTTTCTAGTTATCTTAATAAAGAGGTTAGAACATTTTTCATTTTTTTATGATGCTCAGCATTATAAAAGGCAGATAAATCATGACGTACAAAACACGTGATATCCGAAATTATGACATCAAGTTAAGGAGTTATATATAGTTTTGAATTTTCAAAAAATCGTCTTCATCAATTTTTAATTTTTCGTAATGTACATATATTTAAGTACACACACAGAAAATTTCTTGTCAATTCGGCGAATAGTTTCGAAGTTAGACGCACATTTGAAATGACGCGGCATAGCGTTTGAATGTAGGAGACCGAAGCATTAACTGCACAGAACACTAATTAGCTGTATTTTCTCAAAAGTATGTTTTTTTTAAGTCGGTGAGCAAGATTTCTCGGAAACGGCTGAAGCCATCAATCTCAAATTTTAACACAATATTTTTAAGTATGGGTAACTTCAAAAATGTAAACTTTACCGCATCGATGCAGCATCATGACTTTTCTGATGCGTCTAATACTACATGATGCGCTGCTGATGCTCTCTTGAAATTTGATGCACATTAGATGTTTTTGAACGGGATATTGGCATCATTTAGCCTCTGATTTGGGTATAGATAAGACAGATAATGTAGCATGATAGACTATAGATAATATAGCAATACAGTCCTTGTATAGGTATATTATCTTTGAATTTCAACTTGAACTTACTTGAAATTGAAAATATTGAAATTATTTGAATAAAAAATATTACATGCCTATTTTTAAGTGCAAGATGTATTCAAATAGTTTAAACAATTTTAATGAAAGGTAAATTCATTAATCTTTTTCAACAATTTGTTTTTCGGAATTATTCCTGTTGGTGTTAATACCTACATAATATGGCAAGTAGTTATAATTCTACATTATACACATTACATGCATCTTGGACACGCATCAGCAAATTTCTTGATGCATTGTTTTGACGCATCAAATGCAAAAATGAATTTTTGATTTTTCGTTGTGACGCGTCTGATGCGTTTTTGAACTTTTAACTCTGCCTCATGCAAGCAGTGATGCATTTTTGAAGTTAGCCTATATTTTTTAGTAATTAATCGGTTTTTTCTCGCCGATAAATATTTTCCATTTTATAAATAATTTAAGGCCAAAATTTTTCTCAAAAATCGATTTCTTTTTTTTTGAGTAGCCGCCATTTTGTCAAAAATTATTATTTTTCTTATTCCTTCGATCAATTACAAGATAATACATTATATTAACGAAATATTTTCAGTTTTTTTCATTTTAGATGATTCAGTCCAAAGATATCGTGCTCACCGTAATAGATCTTTTTTTAGAGGTGCTCCCAGAGATCAGCTATAGCAGCTTTTTTATAATAATTATTTTTACAAATAAAAAATGTTAAAATACATTTTAAAAAAGTTACCATAATATGTGTACAAATTTTTACGTTAATAAATTAAAAGGTTTTCTCAAGAAAAACTCCTGAAAAATCAATGGCCAAAACTCAATCTTTTTTTGGCCTTCTGACTGTATATAACCCCTTAATACGTATAGAGTATACTTATATCGTGCCATCGTTTAGAGTTGTTCACTTTTCGGGAATTATCTCACCGAATTAGAATGTTTTGCACGGGGTAAAAGGCAAAATGTTAAGTCGATTGGTTAAGTTACAAAGGCCGATTTACTTATTCGTCTTTTGTAATACTGGGCATTATTTTTTATTTTATTTTATAAAAAATGTCTATGATGAACACTTGAAACTGACGGATGTTCCGGATTTACAGTTCCTTAAATTGTCTTTAAAATCTTGATAGTTGGTGTATCCCAAACCTTCTATTGTAAAGGTAAAGATACAAAAAACCTCCAATATTTTATCAAATTTCTTGTTTTTTTACTATCAATTTTAATATAAATATAAAGTTGAGTGTTTTTTTTTTATTCCTTTATTTATATTTGAGATTGACTATAGGACTCAAGTTAAATTTTGATAAAACAATTGGTAATCGTAAAATTATTATCCTAATTATTGATTAATTGTCTTAAAATTTCTCAGTAGCGATTAATTCGTTAAGTTCTGAATTAATTATTAACATAATTTTACAACATAACGTAATTGAAAGGGAACTGTAATTTTCGGATTTCCCAATTTCCTTGATGTTTCTTTAGTAATCTGAGATTCACTTTGAAGCACTATTGTTGATCTGCAAAAAAAAAAAGAAACTACAAATATTTTCACAATTTTTTTTATTTTATTTTAGGACACATTTTTTTACTGCCTAGTATTTGACCCAACACAGAAAACATTATTAGCGGATAAAGGAGAAATTCGAGTGGGAAGTAGATATCAGAGTGACATTACACCATTATTAAAAGATGGTAAATAGTATATTTCGTATTAATTGGTGAAAGTGACTAATATCATTCGAATATGAATTTTAACGAACGAGGCGGCAAGACTACCAAGTTTAACCCATTATAGACCATCATATTACAAGTAATACCATGGGGAATATTATCTTTAAGGGCAATTTTTTTTATTGAAGAAATTTAAGAATATAAAATAACAGTGGGATACTTTTCTTTGAAACTTTCTTTTGCCCTCTGGGTAAATATACATAAATATAGAATTATTGATAAAAATGAATATTAAAGTAAAAAAAAAAAAAAAAAATGGCAGAGAATTAATACGTGTCAATCGAACTTATTCCACAGGTAATTTTTCACAGTCTCTCCATGCAAACTTCATGGTATTTAAACATGCGCGGATGAGAGAGAAAGATGATTAACTTTAATTATGTCGATAAAGAAAGAATTAACTATATGTCAGTGTCCATTGACCTGAATTATGATTTTAATATCATAAATTTTAGCAAATAGGGGAAAAAAAATTAAAATATGTATTTTGGAGAAGATTTTGTGTGAAAATTATATTTTTGCAATTCCAGGACTAACAAGGAGATGCACCCAGAGTGAAATTCGGGATTTTGATGAAGCTTTGCTGGTGTGGAGAATAGGTAAAAATAAGGTACCCTTATTTTTTATCGGCCATCTTCCACGCTTACGGGGTGAAACCAGCCCCTAAAATTGGGGGTTCAAATCGTATTTCTTAAGATATCTCGAAAACTATAAAAGATAGAGGAAAACTTTAAATGGGGTATTTGACTGTATCAAAGAAAAGCAATTAAAACAAATTTTAATGAAAATTTATAATAAAAGACAGCAATTTATTATACTAATTCATCTTAACTACCATTATTAGATTTAAAATAAAATTAATTAAAAAAGTAATTTTTTAGCAAAAATCCACGTAAGCAGAAACGGGCTGTGGCGTTGCTTTCTCTTATGTTTCAACACTATCACCACTAGTGTCGCTTCTTAATTTCCGGTTAGCAAACATAACTATGGAAATTAATCAAAATTTAATTAATTTTAGTTACAGGAAAAATAAGCAGTTTTTTTTCTTAGTTACAGGACACCTGTTGCTATCTAGAGAATATGACGTAACTGACAGCTAGTAAACGTTTTCGCGCAAATTTTGAGAACAAATGCTAAAATAATTTTTTCTAACAATTTTCGGCATTATTTTTAAAAATTAGAAACTTATAGGTACATGCATAATATATAAATATGTGTGTTTTAAAATAATTTTCCAAAATTAGTCAAATTCCCCATTGACAAAATGTTACTCTTTGAAAGACTTATTCACTTGTATAGGTTAAACCAGGGCCGGGTTCATAAGAGGGACTGAAGGGGTGAAAATGGGGGGTAAATTTTCTTGTACAGCCTGAATGGTTTAATGTATCAAATTTTTGCCATCATAAATAGAAAGAGCGCCAAAAATTAAGGGATACGTGTTTTTGCGTTTTTTCGAAATATGTGTGGTATCCAAGCCATACAAGGAAGAAAAAAATAGAGTAGATTATATTGCATGGTTATTGATTGCAAATACGTTCTATATTTTTTTATTTTTATGTTGATTTTCATCACGAAAATGTAAATTTTTACTTTCCGATAATGATTCATGTATTTTCAATACTTACTTAATTGGTAATTTAGTCATGTGTACATTGGGTTACTCATATTCGATGTTTTTTATACCTATTTCTACCAAAGCTCTCTGGTTTGCAAGTGTTAATGAATGTTCGACAAGAAGCAATAATCTCTTTCGCTCACTCTTCAGGTACTTTAAATTTTGCGATTTAGGAAATGGGGTGGACACCTATAAAACATAAAGGAATAAGAAAAATAGTTTGAATGTTGAGAAAGAATTAAACCGCGTTTATTTGGTTTAAAAACGAATTTTGTAAGAAAATGAAAGCAGTTATTGAACTGAAGATTATTGCTTCAGTTGTAAACCAGACACTTGCAAACCAGAGACTTGCAAACCAGTTGCTGACACTTGCAAACCAGAGAACTTTGGTAGAAATAGGTATAAAAAATATCGAATATGAGTAACCCAATGTACACATGGCTAAATTACCAATTAAGTAAGTACTGAAAAATACATGAATCATTATCGGAAAGTAAAAATTTACATTTTCATTATGAAAATCAACATAAAAATAAAAAAAATATAGAACGTATTTGCAATCAATAATCATGCAATATAAATCTACCCTATTCTTTTCTCCCTTATATGGTTTGGATACCACACATATTTCGAAAAAACGCAGAAATACGTATCTCCCCCCCTAATTCTTGGTGCTCTTTCTATTTATGATGGCAAAAATTTGATACATTGAACCATTCAGGCTGTACAAGAAAATTTACCCCCATTTTCACCCCTCCAGCCCCTCTTATGAACCCGGCCCTGGTTTAACTTATACAGGTGAATAGGTCTTTCAAAGGGTAACATTCCGTCAATTTAAAGTTTTCCTCTATCTCTTATAGTTTTCGAAATAACTTAAGAAATACGATTTGAACCCCTAAATTTAGGGGTTGGTTTCACCCCGTAAATGTGGAAGATGGCCGATAAAAAAAATACGAGTCCCTTATTTTTGCCCATTCGACACACCAGCGAAGTTTCATCAAAATCCCGAATTTCACTCTGGGTGCATCTCCTTGTAAAAAACATACGCATTTATATATAATAGAGAATAAAGAAAGTGTCACTTTTGGTTCCAATTCCAAGTGACTAAAGATAATTTTTTCCCTCTTTTAAGCCAATCAACAATCGAAATTTATAGAACGGTATCAATCAGCAAGTGAAATTTAAATTAACTAACGTTACTAGGTATTGAACTACTTATTTAAGTTAATGAAAATTTTAAATTTCTAGATAAGGACAAACAGTTATATTTATTACCCTCTCCAATATGTTTAATTTGTCCACAGTATACCTGATACATGGTGGCCACATTACTGGAAAATCTGGAAATGTCAGGGAATTTTTACTGACTGGAAAAGTCAGGGAATTTTACCAGAAGACTGGAAAAAATTGATTTTTATATTTAGGGATAAAACTTCAATCAATTTTTCACTTGTTTTGAGATAAATTAGCGCGTATTTCTTGTTTTTTTTTTTTCTCGTTATTTACTTTTTTACGTCAGAAATTTTTTTTAGCTTTTTTGGGATAAAGTAGGGGTGAAATTTTTCACAAAATAGTCAGGGAATTTTTTTAATAAAATTTCTGGAAAACCTGGAAAAGTCAGGGAATTTGATCTTCAAAAATCTGTGGCCACCATGTGGTATCGTATTATTTTATACGTATGTCGTATAATTTTTGTTGTTTTAAATTATCTGGAATTGCAAAAAATATTATATATGCCACGGGACTAAAATGTGTCTGTTGATCCCTTGTGCTAATTGTAGTCCTCGGGCCTTTATATGCCGAGTGTGAAGTTTCTGGTAAGTCTTTGGTGTACAATATACTACATCTAATACGAGTTTTAAAAAATTTACAATAGTTAAATAAAGCCTTTTTTTCTCATTTTTTTTTTTAATGTATTAACGTATTTATTTCGCTTCTGATAATCTGTTTTCAAATTTCTCGCCAAATATTATAATATATAACATGGACTTTTTCTCTTATTTTGAAACCGATCCCAGAAAGTTTTTTAGGGGTTCACAGTCTCAATATCTGGATTTTTATATAAAATTTTATCAGTATCCGACAAGTGCAAACAGATATGGGATATAATGGGGTAAACGCACAAGCAATGATATTGCACTTTCACGCAAGTCACGGACACTATTTTTTAGGCGACCACACAGAATTAATCATAATTTTGAAAAAAAAAAAAACTATTTGTATTAGATCAGTACTGCTTTTAGTCAACTTGTTTTTGCATTTCATATCGTCATAGTTCTCCAATATTTGTTACGTCATTTTCCAGCTGACCATACAGAAATGTGATATTTTTGGATGTGGTCGCCTAAAAATTATTTTATTCGGTAGTTTTTAGTTACAATTTTTATAACATAGGTGAACAAGATCCACGAAACTTAGAGCCACCGTTAGAGACGTTAGTGTGGACGCCATATCATGGACTCACAGATCGTCAAATAGATCAATTTCTAGTAGTTTCTAGATCAGTTGGTACTTTCGCCAGGGCATTAGATTGTAGTTCGAGTGTTAAACAACCGTCATTACATATGTCAGCAGCCGCTGCGTCTAGGGATATTACATTGGTACGTAATTTTGTTCAAACCATAATAAGTCAGGACAATTTGGAGTTTTTTTAAAGGTAATTTTTTTTAGTTTCATGCGATGGACACATTACATCAACATAACTATTCATTATCTAGTGCATTAGCGTCATTAGTGCCATCAAGTGGTCCAGTTCTTTGTCGTGACGAAATGGAAGAGTGGAGCGCGTCAGAGGCGAATTTATTTGAGGAGGCGCTTGACAAGTATGGAAAAGATTTCAATGACATTCGCCAAGACTTTGTTAGTATTGTTTATTACTATATTTAATCCAAGTAATTTTTCAACCCACAAATCGGATCTATTGATTTTTATAATTTCAGTGGAAAGTAACGATATTTATTATCGATAATTTTCGATAATTCATTTTAACAGTCGTAATGTATTTGAAATACATATTTTTACTTTGGTTTTGCTTTCAAAATTTGTATTATTTTTTTGCTACAATATACCATTTACGAGATATTTATGGGCAAACATTTTCGATAACGACAAGTATAATTTAAAAACAAAATTTCGGTTTAAAGTGTGAATTTTAAGGCACAAATACCTTTTATGATGTTATTGAGATGGAAATTTAGTACCATTTTAAATGAAACGCTTTCTTAATGAATACCTATTTATTCGGAAATTTTTAAAAACTAATTCTGATTAAATTAATCTGCTAATAAAATTGGGAAATTTTCATTCGAATACCATGTATATACAGGGTGGCGATCGACCTGGAAAAGTCAGGGAATTTCAAATTTCTGGAAAAGTCAGGGAAAGCGTCGACTGATAGTTTTTTTTTTTTTTGTTTTTTTTTTTTTTTTTTTTTTTTGCTGTATTTTTGCCACTGACGAGCAAAAAAAAAGGTCGTCAAAAAACTTTATTTTTAGAAATTACTTTATTTTTAAACAATATTTTTTTCGGAGTAGGTCCTGGAATTTTATTCAGAGTCAGGGAGAAGTCAGGAAAAAGTCAGGGAATTATGAAATTGAATTTCAATCGCCACCCTGATATACTATTATAATAATGCCCATATTTTCTCTAATATATTCCACATAATATTATGTAGTGTATTAATGTTTTGCTACGATATACCATTTACGAAATATTGACGGTCAAATATTTTCGACAACGGAAAATATAAAAACAAGCTTATTGTGGCGATACTAATATTTTTTCTCTTTTACCCTTTTTCCCAAAATTATCCCACAAACCTCTGTTGACGTAATTTAAACTAATTTGTATTTATATTTGTATTTTAGCTACCTTGGAAAACATTAAACAACATTATTGAATATTATTATATGTGGAAAACAACGGACAGATATGTACAGCAGAAACGTGTGAAGGCTGTGGAAGCAGAATCAAAGTTAAAACAAGTTTACATTCCTAACTAGTGAGTAACTATCAGTTTTCTATTATCTCCACAGGCTTCTATCCTTCTGGATTGTACTAACGGATGTGATTCAATTTTATTTTTAGTAATAAACCAAATCCTGTTGCATTAAATAATGGAAAAGGAAGCGTCGTCAATGGTAGTAGTAACGGAAATGGCGATCCAATAGCTTCCGCAATCGGAAAACCATGCGAATCTTGTAGCGGTATGTAATAACTTAAAAACTCAAAGACTTTTTATTAGTATTTAGCAAATTATCTTCAAGATAATTGGAAACCTTTTAAAGATAGTTTCTCATTTAAAAATATTTTTGTATATGTTCCCCTTTAGTATTTGTATTTTTTGTTAGAGCTTTTAAAAAAAGGTAGCTTTCAAATTGTTCACTTGGAAAATTAAAAAAAAAATGACATGAATTTTTATAATAAATCTTACAGTACTATAAAAGCATTAATCAAATTAACTAAATAAAAAATCTCTCAAGTTAATTTCTGTTGATTAAATCAACTAAAAAAGGTATGATGTCATTAATAAATGAAGCAAAATTAGACGTACAACTATAAGTTACTATAGTTAATTCTTTGAATGATTAAGACGTGTTAACTCGTCGTGCAATATGGCGATTCAAAATGCTTTGATATGTATATATTCACTGGTACAAGTGCGCCATCTGTGACAGATTTTTCGAAATACCGCACAATTGTAAGTAATGTTCAATTTTACCAACAGTATAGTTTCCTAGGGTTGGCATTTTTTTATGTTGGCATCTCTGATTTTCTTTCCTTTTTTGTAATCTTATCTACTATACTTGTTACTGGCAGTAATGGGCTGTTTACACTTTGATTAGTGATTAGTGCGAGTGCGTAGTGCGAGTGTTTAGTGGTTAGCACAAAACACGTTTGGACATAGATTGATTAGTGATTAGTGTTTAGTGTTTAGCGAAGTAGACTGATTAGTAGAGTGTCTATTTTTTTGCGAGTAGTTCATCCCTTCTACACCACTCGCATGCGCACAAACTACGTTTGAACGTTACGTTTTGTTTATGGAGGGTAGAGGTAAGGAGGAGTATCTCATATGGGATTTGAATCGAAAAAGTGGCCCCTGTATTTGACGAAATAATAGTTCAATAAGTACCCAGAACGGCGCTGATAAGCAATCAGGGTTCGATCTGAATTTGGCGATTATAAGTGAAGTGAAGTATGTCAAAGAGAAATACTAACTGTTAAAAGCAATAAAAATTGAATTAAATATAAAAACAATAAAAATTGAATTAAATATAACAATTAAAACTGTTAAAAACAATAAAAACTGTTGTTTCAGTTTTAAAATTTTCAGCGCTTAATTTTAAATTTAAGAATTTTAGTACACTAGCGGCATCTTAATTTCATGCACTTTTGGGGCCACTTTTTATACATGAAGATACTTCTCCTTAGCTCTACAATCCATAGTCTTGTTTATTGCCAGCATAAATATACGTGGCTTTGTTACAAGTACCTAATAATAATTCATTGAATGACTCTTCAGAAATCCGTGGTGTATACTTAATAAAATTAATCTGTTTTATCCGCAATAGCTAGTTCTTTTACAAATTGCTTACTTGCATCTAAATTTTGTCTACTGGATATCTATTTTCTCTCCCACAGACTTGTGGGTTTGTTTACATCCAATTGGGGATGATCGATATTAGAAAAACATCGATGTTAACATCGATTCAAGAGTATCGATATACGATATAAATATCGAAAGAAAAACATCGATGTTTATGTAACAAAATAAACAACCATTATAATCTATTATTTTATTTATTAAAAATTAACATTGCCAGTATTTATTTGGTACACTTTGCGAAAAAGTCACTTTGTTAGACGTTTTCCTTTTAAATTTGTTGCTTTGTTGATACAAATGCTGCCCAGCTTTTGAAAAAAGTCTCTCTGAAGCTGTTGAAGTTGCTGTGCAACACAAATATTTAATGGGAATTTTTTTCAAGTTTGGATAAGTGGATCCTAGAACTTGCCATAAAAGTAATGGATCTTGTTTTAAATCAGCTACAGCTCAGGATTTTTTAAATACTGGATAGCTTAGAGTAATATCGATGTTTCGATATTATTCTCGTAACATCGATGTGTCGATGTTATCGAGGACATAACATCGATGTTTTCCGGCTAAACATCGATGTTTTTCTACCATCGATGAATATCGATGATCCCTACATCCAATCCTACTTATTCTATAATAATATTTATTATTTCTCTAATTATTACTTGACGTAATTTTTTAGCTTGGTCCATTTCATTTCTTGTCATGGTAAACTTTACTAAACAAAAACACTAAACACAATTTGGACAGTACTTTACTAATCACTCAACACTAAACACTAATCACTAACCTACTAATCACTAATCACTCGCACTCGCACTAATCAATGTGTAAACGGGTTATAAAAGATACGGCATTTTAAGACGAAAAAATTTTCGCTATGGTTAAAATAAAAGCGTTAAAGAAACAGGAAACGAGATACATCTAATTTTGCTTTATTTGTTGCATTTGTTTGATAACGTCAGACCATTTTTAGTTGATTTGGACTATAAAATAAAATTTACTTAATAGATTTACTTCCTTAGTAAATTTATTTTTGCTTTATAATATCGATATCTATGATTAAAATAGATTTACTGCACTAATTTACTTATTAATTATTAATTTAATAATAATTTTTTCCATTAATTTTTAGCGGTTGTATCACCACAATGGTATTCATGGGGCCCCACACATATGCAATGTCGTTTATGTCAAAGTTGTTGGCAATATTGGAAACGATACGGCGGCTTGAAATCACCATCAAAAATTGGTGAGGGTGATATTGAAATGGGAGTGAAAAAGAAAACAAATAATAGTGATATAGACGACGAACGATTGCTGCAAGCGAGCGCAACATCACAACATAGACCGCACAGGTGCACAATTACAAACTGTGGCAAAGAATTCAAATTAAAAGCTCATTTAGCTAGGTAATTTTTGAAAATGTGTGCCGCGCTAATGTACTGATCATATACTGTCGATTTACATCGATCGTTTTCTCTGGGTAACAAACATCCATAATATCTAACAATTCATTGTTTTCTACAAGAATTTTGTTTTGACTAATTATTACATTTTTAACCAACATTCTTAAAACTTTTTTTGGTTTAACAGTACTACTTAGCGCAATTAAATCATTTCGTTTTAACCGGCTAAATAAACTTGTGTCGTGGTAACCATTATTACTTGCCTTGATTTAAATTACTTAAATAGGCCAGTTGACAAATTTAAAAAAAAAAGAATTGTACATCTTTAATATGTAAAAAAAAAATTACTTTCAGAATTAACGCTAGAATGTTTTTTGAATATAATCGTTTATTAAAAAAAATGCATTGAAATTGATTTTAAACTCTTTGGTCTCAAGTTTGGCTAACAGATGTAAAATTTACTTTACTTAAATCATCTCAAAAAGAAAATATGTCTAGAACTACTTAAAGAAACAGCTACAGATACCTAATTGATGAGTGGTTCGACACGCGCTTGACGAATTTTTATATGATACAGTAGAACCTCTGATTACGGACACCTCTCTTAATCGGACCCCTCCTATAGTCGGACAAATTTTTTATGACGGTGACATGCTATACTAAAACTAATGCATTCAGCACTTTCTTAAGTGGACCCTCTGTTAACCGGACGCGGACACAATATTTTTTGACGAAGACGTATTATTTAGTACATTATTGCCTTCATTAATTGGACCCAAGTACGTCTAGTGCGTATGTATACACTATACCTATATGGGTTAGGTATAATACGGTACTTGACTGTATTCAAAATTTGTTTTAAATGTTGAATAATTTTATATATTATCCTTAAATATATTCAATTTTAGTAGTGACAAATAAAAATATTCTTTAGTTATTTAAAAATTCGATTTTGAAAATTATAAATTTTTAGCCTTCATTTAAATGATTAAAAATGCAGTGATATTTGAAAATGACGTCATTTTTTATAGCAGATCTTATTACTGTAGCTACGTATTGTCTATGACAAATTGCATTTTCATTGTGACATTTTTACAATTCTAATTGACCAAGAGTTGTTTTTCTTCGTAATTTATTTTGAACTTTTTGGTTTGCAATTAATTTTGCACTCAAAAAAGATTGATAGAAGGAATACATCGTCACTTAATACGTAAAATATCCTTATCAACTTGTTTTAAATATTATGTTAAAAATGCTTTTATTTTTTGCTATAATTTTAAAATTACGTCAAACTGTTTTCTTAAAGTGTATTTAATATTTGTAGGGCTTCATGAAAATCTTACAGTATGATAAATGAAGAAGATAACAAAGTAGAAAGTTGTAAATACCACTAAAACTGAGCATGATGACTGCTGAATATTGTGTACAAATTTGAAACCATGTTGACAAGTGTTGACATGAATGAAAGCGACATCTGTTTGAGTTAAATCGTGACGTCATACGTTACTTCATTGCATACGTCACTACGCCAAGTCGTTTTTCCCGCCAATTTGTTCATTTAAAATTGATCAATGGTTTTTTTGAAGATTTTTAAAAATTTAACAAAAATGAACTAATTTATATACGTAAAAACAAAGCATTTAGAATCATTTCTCAATTGCAATCAAGTACCCTTTTGTTCATGTTTTAACTTGTTAACAATGATTCTATGTGACGATGCATTTGTAAACGTTATAAGTACCTAAATTCGTTCATAAAATTGATTTGAATTAAAAAAATTAAATGAAAAAATTTGATTTAAAAAATTAGTTATGAATACTACATTATTTAATGCTATTATTTTCTCTGTCCCTGTTAAGCAGACACTTCTCATAGCCAGACAAGTTTTTGCGGACATTGCTGTCTGGTTAACAGAGGTTCTACTGTAGTATATTCTTAAACAATTTAATGCTAATGGAAATCATAGTAACCTTTTATCACTTTACACACACAGCATCAGAGAATGATAAGTATAGGTCAGATCAACTAAAATTGGTCTGTCATTAACAAATCGAGCAAAATTAAACGTATAATTTTAAGTTACTATTGTTACTTTAATATAAAAATAACAAAAAGGAAAAGAGACAGAAAATTTGGTACGTCTAATTTTGCTTCATTTGTTTAATGACTTCACTTATAGTCCATTATGACCCTTGATCCTTTGACGTGCATTTAGACTTTTACTCAATAAGTCTATAGATTTAAGTATTTTTTTTAAATACTGTCAACTCGCCTATTGGTACTTATGTTTCAAAAATCCTCTTTCCAATATATTTAAATTTTGTTATTGCGTAATATTTTTAGACATTATGCAACAGCTCATGGAATTGTGGTACGGTCTGGATCACCACGTCCAATTATGAAAACAAGAACGGCATTTTATCTATGTACAACTCCATTGACGCGAATATCTAGAAGACTGTGTAGACACTTAATGCGACCTAGACATGCTGCCCGAGCACCATTCTTTCCTATTAACATAGCGGCAGTTAAACAAGAATGTAAGACCCTCGAAGAGACCCTCTAATTCATTGAATTTATACTAACATTATGAATTTTCGTAGGTGCACACGCGATGACGGGTAAAACGTTACAGGAGCTTCGTTCTCTATTAATCTATAGAAGGAAAGATCGCGGAAGCGTTACAGATATTGCTACGAGATTAGGCAATCCTGGAAGTGTAGTACCTGAATGGCTCATTCTTACAGATCGTGAAAATATGCCAAAACCAGTTCATGTCGCCTTCCCGAAACCACCAAAAGCTCCAGGTTCGTTGTTTAAACGCTACTTGACTGTAAAGTTTTGATTAATTGGAAATTTCATTTGCTTGTTCTAGATGGTAGTCTTTTATACGAGCGTGTACCTAACAAACCGGAAGCAGAGAAAATTCCCTTGAACAGTATGTCTCCAAATCTTAAACGTAGGGCATATGAAGATATCAATGGTGTCGATGGTAAATATCTTTTAATCTTAAGAGTTGCTGTTTCTCGAACTTATTTTACTAATGTTTTGATTTTCTAAAGCTTCCTAAGAATGCCAGTACGAAAGTACAGTCGACTTTCTTTTCGAAATATACCCGCACATTTTCATATACTGACAGGGTGATATTTTTTTTAAATCTATTTTAATCTATCTTGCACAACTCGACTTAAAAATGTTCAACGTATAATTTCACTCATATAAGTCCAAAACTGAAGTGAAAAAAATATTCAAATATCATTTTAAATAGTCAGGAAATTCAAGTAGTCAGGCAAATGTCAAAGAATTTTCATTGAAATTCTGGAATAAATGAAACAAAATTATTTTGCTAAATTCCACTATATTATATAACTCTTGAGTATTCGTTACTGATTTCAGTCTTCAAAGGCGGATCCAGCCTTCAGCTCAGGGGGGGTCAAATTTTTATGACTTAACACTTTAGTCCTTATTGTAAATACCTATAACAAAGGGTGTCCAAATCTGCACAGAATTTTTTTTTATGTGAAGCTTATAGGTAAATTGCTATGTTACAAATCAGGGGTGAGGCAAGCCTGCAATTTAGGGGAGGAGGGGGAGTCAAACTTTGTTCGCTGTTGCAAATTTAACAAAAAGTGCTCAAAATTTCATGAATTTCTAATTTCTTTTTTGTTAAATTAAAGATTGTTAAACACATCAGCATCTATACTGGTTATTTGATAAATGGTCATTTAAAAAAAAAAAATTGTTATTCTCTCCTATGTTCAAAAGCTAGATTAGTGGTTCCCAAACTTCTTGGTGTCGTCGATCCCTATCTCTTGCCATGGTTTTCGATTTTAGATACACCCCCTGTACAAATTCATAAATTCAGCAACAACTTCGAAAATATAATTTGTCCAAAATGAAGTGTCGCTATAATGCTGCTTCGGTGTACGTATACTCTGTCGCTATAAACCCCCATTTACATCTTACCGAACCCCAATTTTTTTGGCCAACATGGACCCCTTGCAACTTATTATCGACCCCTGGGGGTTAATATAGACCACTTTGAGAACCACTGAGCTAGATGCAAGGACTTTTAATGTACAATAATTATAATATTTTCTACGTGTGTACATTACATTTTAAAATTACAAGTTAAAATTATACTGTTTAAAAATATTAACCACTAGATTTCTTTGTTTGAAATTTGAACATTTATTTGTTAATTTTTATTTGTTTGATTTTTTTAGCGTAATCGTTAAAATATGTAGCAAATACTTTCAGCTCGGGGGGGGGGGGGGGGGCATGACCCCCTCTGGATCCGCTACTATCAGTCTTCACAATTGGGATCAGAAATCAAACTCTACCCCAATACGTGAAATGAACCCTTAAAATCACAGTTTATTTGCTTTTTTCGTTCTTTTTTTTTCAAAAAAATTATCAAATATAGTCTTTATTTTCGATAAGGTATAACCAGATGTCGACTGCACTTCAAAAGCTAAAGTACACTAATGCTTTGATTCAAGAAAAAGCAACTGCGTATGTATTGGTTACACGGATATAAAAAAAAGAAAAAAAATTATTTTTAAACAAATCATTATATATATATACAGGGTGGAATTTTATTAACTCTTATACCTTTTGGTGAATTTTTAAAAAATTTTACGATGATTTAGAACGGAATTTGTTGAAAACAACATTGCATTTTATAAAATAATATTATTCTTAGTATATTTTAGAACACAAAATTAATACGTCTCGCGTCATCTATTATTTATGGGAAAAACTGTATATTATTCAAGCAGATTTATAATTAATTAAGTTTTTATAAATATTATTTTATAAAAAAGCTATGTTGTTTTCAACAAATCTCGTTGTAAATCATGGGATAAAATTTTATCAAAATTTACCGAAACGTGTGAGAGTTAATAAAATCCCACTCTGTATATGTATAATGACTTTTTTGGATAAAATTTGTTTACAACATGTTATTTTTTTGTTAATATCCGTGTGACCAATACATACGCAGTTACCTTTCTCTGAATCAAAGCAATAGTGTAACATGTTTGTCGTTTAATGATACAAGAATTTTATATTCCTATTATATAACTATAAATTGACATTAATACTGAACTGCTTAACTAATAATCATTTCCTTTTATTGGCTTTTATTCGGATTTGGATTGGGATGACGGTGGTGAGTTTTCTTTCTTCTTTTGCCTTTTAATAATTGCTGTCCCTTTACAAGAAATATTTTATTTACAGGAGTTATTGCTCCACCAGCAGCTAAACGACCTAATAAAGATCCAATGCCTCTACATCGACCATCACCTGAGCAGTACGCAGCAATGGTTGCAGCCGCAGCATCTTCAGGGCAACCTTTGCCACGACATATCGCACATGTAAGCAATCACTTTGTACGGAATTTCTTTTTTTTGTATTTTCATTTTTAAATATCATTTTTTTTAGCTTAATGGTAAACTTAAAATAGCACATATGGCGCGAACAGGTTCAGGAAGAAAGCAAGTTATCACATCACCAGATGCTCCCGATGATGTTTATTTCAGAGCAACAGAGGCGAGCAGGTAATTTAATTAATTAGGTACTTAAAAAAATGTAACCTGTATCCCACCATATAAGCCCCCGGTTTAAGGCGTTATATACAATCAGAAGGCCAAAAAAAGTTGATTTTTCAAGAACTTTTCTTGAGAAAACCTTTTAACTTATTAAAGTAAAAATTTGTACACATATTATGGTAACTTTTAACTGTATTTTAACATTTTTTATTTGTAAAAATTATTATTTTGGAAGCTACTAGAACAGATCTCCGGGAGCACCTTTAAAAAAAAGTCTCTTGCGATGAGCACAATATCTCTGGACTGGATCATCTAAAATTAAAAAAAAAAAAAAGAAAAAAAAATATTTCGTTAATATAATGTATTATCTTGTAATTGATCGAACAAATAAAAAAAATAATAATTTTTGACAAAATGGCAGCTACTCAAAAAAAAAAATAAATAAATAAATAAATCAATTTTTAACAATAAATTTGGCCTTAAATGGTTTATAAAATGAAAAATATTTATCGGCGAGAAAAAACCTTCGATTAATTACTAAAAAATATACTTAAGGATGTTGGGGAGGTACAATCGGAGATAAAAGTACATGAAATTAGAAATTCGTGAATAATTGCGTTGTATAACAAACTATGGGGTAAGTAAATAGTTATCTTTGTTAAATAATAGCTATCACTACAACTGATTGTACAATACATCAAACTATAGCTCCCAGCTGACTACAAGAACTGAGTACATTCTGAGGATTTTTCGGAGGAATTTCAAAATGCTACAAGACGATTGAAAATTTAGTAGAATGTTCCTCATTAAATACTAAGGCCCCTGTGAAAATTTCAAACCGATTCACTAAGCCGTTAAAAAGTTATTAAAAAAAAAAAAAAACTAATTTTACACGTACTCTTATGGAAATTTGAAAACAGAACAGATTAAATAACTTTTTAACGGCTTAGTGAATCGGTTTGAAATTTTCAGAGGGGCCTTAGTATTTAATGAGGAACATTCTACTAAATTTTCAATCGTCTTGTAGCATTTTGAAATTCCTCCGAAAAATCCTCAGAATGTACTCAGCGCTTGTAGTCAACTGAGAGCTATAGTTTGATGTATTGTACAATCAGTTATAGTGATAGCTATTATTTAACAAAGATAACTATTTATTTACCTCATAGTTTGTTATACAACGCAATTATTCACGAATTTCTAATTTCATGTACTTTTATCTCCCATTGTACCTCCCAAACATCCTTAAAAAGCTTGTGTTAAAATTTGAGACTGATCACTTCAGTCGTTTCCGAGAAATCTTGCTTTAAAAACACAGTTTTGAGAAAAGACAGCTAATGCTCCGGCATTTTAATATTTTTAAATAAAGATTAGTTGTCTTGACTCCAAACAATATTATTATAGGCTTTGTTTTATCCTTGCAAAACTGTTTTTTTTTTTTTTTCATTTTGTTTTTTCGTAGTTTTTTGTTAAACTTTTAAATAATATATATTTTTTTAATCAAAAAACAGGAAAGCTAGAAGAGCCGTCACATCAGTGGAACTCAGACGAGCAGCACGAAAACCATGGAAACATTTAACACCGTCAATACCACGTGGTATACAACCAGTAGATGAACCACATGTAGTGATTCTTGACTGACCTCTTTCTCAATGTTAGAGTTACTACAAAACAAATAATCCATATTAATTAATTTATTCTTTAAAACAAAATATAATTACACAAATTTGTGTTTAAAAAATAATAATAAAAAATAAAAACAATGTTGTGTTTAAATTCGGAACACCAAAATGAAAGTGTTTTCTTTTTTGTACGATATAGAAAATGAGTCATAAGCATATACATATTGATTGTGTGCTTAAAACTAAAACAATTGATGTGAAACAAACTAAACGAACAAATAGGTTAATTTATTTTGTCTGATCTTTGCGCGTCTCAACAGCACACTGCAGTGGACTGGTCGACTGGTGTACAAATTTATTATTAATATCCTGTGAAACAGTTTTCTCATCCACGTAAAACGATATTTACGAATTATTCGTAATAATTTTATAATTTTAAAAACTGTAAAAATCAATTACTATATTATATAATACTTTTTTCAATAGGGTCTCTTTAATTGTATGTGAACATTTTTGTAAAATACACAAAAACATTATTTTAAGGTTATTTATTTTCTGGAAGCAAGCTCAACTTCTCAATTTTTGTTTATACAGCAATAAATATGTATAAAAAAAACCGTTTACAAAATTTAAAGCTTCAATAAAAATATTATTACAAGTATAATAAAAATGTAATTT
Source organism: Brachynemurus nebulosus (assembly GCA_035578155.1). Lineage (NCBI taxonomy): Eukaryota > Metazoa > Arthropoda > Insecta > Neuroptera > Myrmeleontidae > Brachynemurus > Brachynemurus nebulosus. The sequence continues at coordinate 156,967,831 of JAPWDM010000001.1, read as the reverse complement.
TTTGCAAAATTTTCGACTGTTTCCGGTAAACTTGAGGTGAGACATTATTACTCAATTATGTATTTTTATCTCTAAACAGTAATTGTTGCTAAAATACAGATTTTTAGCAAAATTTTGAATATGTATCAATTTGATACATATTGATACATGTACATGGAATTTGTAAACATAGACATAATTAATACTGATCATACTGATGTACTATGTCAATTGTATATAAGAATAAATTTTAAATATTTTTAAATATTTTGATTCAGTTTTAAAATAAATACTAAGTACACATCGAATTTTGAATTTTGCAAGTTTTAAGGTTGTGTAATTCTGTTACTTAAGGTCTCTACTAAATGCCACCGCGATATATTTTTATTCTTGAACAGCAATATTAGTTAAAATACAATTTTCAAAAAATACATGTATCAGTTTGATGCATGAAATTTGTAAACATACGCATACAACATATTAAACATATGCCATTAAACCATCGGTTTGACTTTTTAAAAAATAACTTCACATCGGTTTTACAAACAATCAGATCTTGCGACAGATTTTTCAACAACGTTCTCGTTTACTGATTTAGCTTAAATTCAACAAATTTAATAGATTTGAGCGTTACTTTGTGGTATTCCGTATTTGTTATTAATAAATAAAACATTTTATTTTGCAAAAATACCACTTTTATTGTATTAAACTCGTATGATATGTTTCAGTTAATATGACCATTATCGAAAAAGTGAAGATTAAATTCAAATACATGCCTATTTATACTAACTAAATCGTAACCGATAAATGGTACTAGTAGATGATCGATCTCTACTATTTTATAGGTTACGTTTTAGTATAAATAGGTATGTATTTGAATGGACCATTTTCTCAAATATGTAGCAATCTGTCACCAGGGCGGCGACACAGGTTTTTGGGAATACATGTCTATAATCGAGATATTAATTTAACCAACCAAAAATCACCTTCTATTAATTCCACTTCAGCAACGAAATTTTCCAATTCGGTTACCTAGGAATATTGTTTATTTTTAGAAATTAATATTCCAACTATAGAGATGTAGTTCCGAATAACTGGTGTCGCCGCCCTGGTGTTAAACAGTTTTCTCATGCGGTTACATAGCAATTTTTAAATTAAAATTTCAGTCGTAGAGATGTAGATATTTTGAGAAAATGGCTCAAAAACATGTCATAAGAGTTTAACACAATAAAAGTGGCATTTTTGCAAAGTATTTTATTTATTAAATTTAACAGAAAATGATTACGTTTTAACTTTACGTCCAAGATTTCAAAATTTTTAATTATAACGTATAGTGAAAAATTTCTATTAAATAAAATTTAATTTCAAAAATCTTTTGTATTAAAATTATTTTAAATACTGTATATATGTTCCACTAAGTTAGTGAACTTGCGCAGTTCATGAATTATACAATTTTTAGCAAAACTTACTTAGACCCACCTGTACTGTGAATTACGAAACTTATTTAATTTACACCCTGTATATAATTTATTTGAATTTATCTTGTTGTTATGATCTATCTTTTTACCACACAAGTAAGCCACCAGTAACACAGATAACTCATAACACTTTTCATGCAACCATGAACACCAATCGTTCCATTTGACAATTCACTAAAGGGGAATTTAAGAACTGACAACCTCAACTTTGACTTAAAATTAAACATTCTTTGCGACACATGTGACGCTAACGTTTATGTGTCATTTATTGTCATTCCTTTAATTTTTGTAGTTTCGTGTAACTTCGGCTAGTCACCGAAAGAATATAAATTACTTTTTCAAAAATAATAAGAAAAAAAGTTTATACTTCTAAAATACATTTGAAGAAAAGTCCAATTACTGAAGTTATACAGGGTAATTTTGTTAGGTTGTCAAAAGTAGTAATTTGTGAATAGCTAAACAAAAATCTCTGATACCATTTTTCCTTAAAGTGCACAGTTATTAAAAAATTTTGAGTTAGTGTCCACTGATTACTGATATAATTTGCACATAATGTTTTATATGACCTACCGTAATGACAGTAATAACGATAACAGATCTGAAGGTCAAAGGATTTACAGATTTACATAATAATTTTATTTTCGGGATTTCGTAGTGCAACAACGAAATCCTTTATAAATTCATCATGACTGTAATCGCATTAGGTGGTCTACCCATACCTGACCACTTTTAAATAATCAGTGTCGGACCTTATACAATTTAACTCATATAGAAAATAAAAGATTCAAATAATCATGTTTATTAACAAATGAAAGATTAATTTTAACATTGAATAAAAACCAGACATATTTTATACCGAAAATTGTGAAAAATTTTAGCTATACCGACTACGAAAACCTAACTTAATGCGTATTTAACACGCACTTAGCAAATTTCTTAAGTATATGTGACTAAACATAGGTCATACTGAGTCTTCTTAGTGGTGTTAAACAATTTACATATATCACTTCTTAAAACGATTATATTTCTTTTCTCAAATTCAATGAACGCTTATATTGGTGACTTCAAACGGTGGTTTAAAAATTTTAATATTGATTTTTTCAAAAACTAGGCACCATAAAGCAAAATTCTGTGAGGATTTCTTATTCATTTTTTTATGATCTATTAATTACTGGCAACGAGATTCCCTAGCGACGAGTCGCGAAACTAACATATGGTACAAATTACGTAAATTGTGCGATAATTATGTGACGTAACTGAAATCTAGTTTTTTAGTACCAACACATATTAACATTCTACTTTTAAAATATTGTTCTTCCTGGCGAAGAGGTCTTGTGGTATTTTTTATTATTTCGTTAATGTCAAACAATATAATCGCTGAAAATATCTGTCATACGTTAGTTCCGCAAACGTTCAGCAGGGAAATTTAATCGTTACCAATTAGTTTTAATTTTTAACTTATACAAAATTTAATATATCAACACACTGATATAATTTTAGTACGATAGCTTTACTAGATTTGTTTTCACTCTTAAACTGAACAATTATCGAGACTCTACTGTACAGAATGAACATTTTCCTGTAAATATAATCAATTATTTTACCTTTGATAAAAAAATGTGATATTTAAATTTTCAAATTATTAGTCGTCTTCAGTCAAAGTTAAAATTATTGAAATATTTTTAGCATATTACTCAATTTTTTTTAAGTAAACAGAAAAATTTCAGTATCATACTTATAATAAAGCAATACTAATTATGGTTATCTTGTAATTCACTAAGTTTTTTTAGTACAAAAATTCTAAAGTAAGTTACAAAATTAAAGTTCAAATATTGTAAAATTAAGTTGAATGAAAGTATTTTTATAACTTAAACGTACTTTTTTAAAAGCTATAAATTAATTTAAATTTTTGATGTGGTAATGAGGTTTTTCTGTAACGATAAGTAAAAATTTTTTTTGGTTAAAAATGAAATATTGCATGGTAATAATTCACAGGTTATTTATTGAATAATTTCGTTGATTATGTAAATTTCAATATTTCAAAATATAATTATTTCTGAAGGCAATAAGTGGTGTATAGTTCTGGAGATAATGAGAAAGTATTTTGAGTGATTTAGAAGTTGCTGTGTTTGTGAAAATTATTAAAAAAAAAAATTACTTGTAATATTTAATATAAATATGGTTTCATGCGCATGCGTTTAACGTTTTAGAAATGGTAATGAGAGAAATATGGAACAGTCGTTGTAGCATAATTTACATTTTTTTCATAAATAAAGCACAAACATAATGTTTTGATTTTTATTATTCTTTTAAACTTTTATTTTTTGCACAAATGATTCATTTTGAAACCTCTTTTCCTAAATCTTTTTTATTTTTATAACTACCTTACATAGTACAAATATCTAATCCTAATCCTAGATTATCAAAGATAACCTTGGCGTCCATTGATAGTAGAAAAATGCGAAGTGCGATTCGGACGAATACGCGTGTTTGTCGTTTAGGCTGGTCTTCCATTGGATGCGGATATATGCGAAATTTAATTCGGCCGAATACACATGGAAACGGACGAACGATCCAAACAGCTGTGAGACAATACATCCTCGTCCATTGAAACAGACGCATTCTTTGTACCGTGTAATATCAAAACCGTGTTTTACAAGTACCGTGTTATACGAGCGACGTCTGTACTATCCAATGACTGTATTCACATCATCGCTACAATCCAAGTACAATTATTTTAGTTGCGGTCCAATACCAATATCACTCACAAGATCACTTTGTGTTATCAAATAATATTTTATCGGAGCGATATCAGACTTATAGCGATAGTGTGGACATTTTTTTGATTCCATTCCACTCCAATGAGTGCTTTCGTTGGCCTCATCACTTCTAAATAATGTAGACATGCGCGCACCAACTAATTAAAAACTACGCGAAAATTGGCGGGAAACAGTAATGTCAATTCCCGCGCAGTTTTTAATTAGTGTGCGCATGTGCCTACATCATTTGCATTCAGTTATTATGCAAAATTTTTTTATCGAACTGGGAACGTATCGAGAGCGCCATTATTAATGTGGATGGAGAACAAAAAGGTACCAACATTGTGATATGAACACAATAAGATTCTACCGGAGCAAGACTGGAGCGGAAGCATATCGAGAGCGGCACTTTAGTGTGAATCGAGGCTTAACACTCATTGTCAAGTTAAATACCCCTGTCGCAGCGTCCTGCATAACATAGCGAATTTACATTTACAAAAGTACGTTTTTCTCGGAAACTAGTTGATATAGAGTAATTGTAAATAAAAAAAAAACCTTTATGTGATTTTTCCGCCTCATTTCGCCAAATTTTTTTCGTGAAATGAAATTTTTCGTGAAAAAAATTTGGCGAAATGAGGCGGAAAAATCACATAAAGGTTTTTTTTATTTACAATTACTCTATATCAACTAGTTTCCGAGAAAAACGTACTTTTGTAAATGGAAATTCGCTATGTTATGCAGGATGCTGCGACAGGGGTATTTTAAATAAATATTGAAGCATCAACACAAAAAGTACTTGGCTCCATTTTTACAGATATCTCCAGCCCATGCTACATTTGAGTCCAAAATAAGCTTTTTTTGCGCATTTCGCCAATTGCGTCATGATACGTCACATATTTGAATTTTTAGAAAAAGACAACATTACAATTACTTATTATTATATTTATACAGTCTGAGTTTTTTGAGAGTTACCATTTTTATTACAGCCAAAACGTTGATAAGAGCTTAAGAGCTATAAAGATCCTGACAATAGCAATCGTTGCCCCCGTCGATATCTGCAACTCTGAACAGTGTCTCAATTAAATCAACGGTTTGGCTGTAGTACAAACGGCAACTCTCAAAAAACTCAGGCTGTATATATATAATTCGCCAATTACGTTATCAAGATCTGCGCGTCGGCGTACCTATTTTAATCTACCTTGGATGTCTCCATAAAATAATAAATTGACTTTTTTTTCTTATTTCTCAAAAACTAGCTAACCTAGAATAATAATTCAAAAACCTTTTTTATGTGATTTTTTTCCGTCTTTGCAATGGTGTAAAAAAATGTGGCATAAACTTTTAAATTATAGCAAATTTTGGCAAAAAACTAATTTTTTGCAAGAACAAAAACCATGTTCCTGGCATCCGACGTGTCTGGCTGAAGAACTCATACAAGATTTTTAGACTTCCAACGTTCTCACCAAATTTCGTAAACCTAGGACATTTCGTTCGAGAGTTATCGTGCTGATACTATATATATATATATATATATATATATATATATATATATATATATATATATATATATATATATATATATATATATATATATATATATATATATATATAAATTTTAGTGAATATTATTTTCGGTTTCTAGGGACCTCAAAACAAATTTCTGCCATAGTGCCGGGCTCAAGTCGCGTCATCAGACCTACTGTAATAGCTGAATTTCCATTCTGGAAATTCGCTAAAATGTAGACTTTGTGAGATGGCTAAATATTTTATGTTAAATGAGTGGGTTCTTATATTTGTTACGCGATATCGCGTGATTACTGATTGGCGATATAGCAAAGTAGACATGTTACGCTCAAAGATCGAAATCGCTCATTGAGCGAAAAAAACGACCAAAACGCGTTGTGGTCACTTAAAATCATCCACAACGCGAAATTCGTGTTATGGCACTTGTGCGTTGTGGCTGTTTTTACAAGTGCCATAACACAAAATTCGCGTCGTGGCTTTCATAAGATTTGACTACAACACGACGTGGTCATTTAAAAAAGCCACAACGCGTTCTGGACGATTAGTTGATGCAATCGTGGTACGACGGACAGATTGTTATTTGTCAATTGGCGCATTGCAACCAAATACCGTTGAATTTGTATTCATTGTCGACTGTTATTTCCAAATGTGAATATCAGTGCGCTAATCATGGCCAATAAAAAGAATATATTTTATGATAAATTGGATGAGTTTATGAAGACATACCGATCGTAGTTTTTTCATTAGTAACGAACGATACGTGACGTTACTTCAAGAAACAGAAGACTCTCAAAACAGTATCGTCGTTTTAAACGATATGTCTTAAAAATTAGTGACACTGAAAAATTGAATATGGATCTGATAGTATTTGTGATTCAAAAATTCGTTACTTTTGTAAGGCTAATGAACCCTTTAACATTTTTGAAAAAACACATATTAATATCGGACACAAACAAACACAAGGTATTTTTTTATTTTTTGAAATAATTATTGACACTGACCAGTAGCTTGAAACTGCGTCAGAACTTTTTCCTTACATTTTCTTTGAATGCTATTATGCTGCAAATCATTTAATTAAACAATGAATCGCCCATTATTTGATTTAAAAAATTTAAATTATAACCCTAATGTTTGTTAATTAAGTTTTTAATAAAAAAAGTTAGTAAAAGCAAACTAAAACGATGGAAACAGGATGAAATAGAGAAAAAGAAAAATTAACAAAAAAGTAAAGCAGTTGGAGGCATCAAACATTTCTGTTTAACTTGGTACAACATGAATGTATTCGACTGCTTTACCTTTTTGTTCCTTTTTCTATTTCTCTATTTCATGTTGTTTCCATCGTTTTAGTTTGCTTTTTGCGCAGTTCGGGTTTTTGATTTTTTGAATTAACTTTTTTATTTAGGTCTGTTTAGTGTTGCTTAATTATTTAGAAGAAAAAATATATACGTACGCATACGAGATTACAGCGGCTGGCAGCCTAAATTACCACGAATTTAACATTAAAAATTTTTTTTATCATAAAATAGCTTTTGTCCGCGACTTTCTTCGTGTGGACTTATTGTAGGTTGACTAGTTGTACACACTATGTCATTATCAATTCCACTCAGATAAATTCGTAAACATAAGCCGGTTTCCATATAAACTTTCATCCCTTTTTTACCGCGTTAAGGGATGAATTTTAAAAAATCTGCTCTTGATGCTCGCTTACGTTACGTTACTAAAGAAATCTCTGTGCAAAATTTCACGTTTTTAAACCTGACAATTTTTTATACAATTTTTCATTAACCAACGGAGTGGCCGCGCGTGCTTAGGCACTGGCAGGCCGATTGGTAGGTCGAGAGTTCGAATCTCGCGGCCGGCTATGCTTGTGAAGGTTTTCTGCAATTTCCCTTCACAACTCCAGATGAATATGGATGTAACGGCTATGTTTTTCAACAATGTGTTTTATGGTTTAACAACGAGTTGCTGAGTACATTTTCAATAAATGTTTAATAGAGTCTATTATAATATTTTTATATTTTTTATTTAATATTTTTAGTTGTTATTAAGGTAAATTTTAATTAACTGAGACGATTTTTTCTTTTATTCTATTATTTTAGAAACACTAAAGGGAGCGCACTTACCCCAACATTTTTTCCTACGGGGCAAGTGCATCTTTTGGATTGGGGTAAGTGCGCTCTTAATGTATTATATGATGTAGCGCCAAAGGGAGCGCACTTACCCCACTGTGTTATATGATGTAAATTCTGTTTGTTTTTGCCCATAATTATTTATTGTAGGTAGAAATGGTACGAAATTACATAAGAAAAACTGCCAGTAGCACACAGTACACCAGCGGCCTTGGAAACTGCATTAGATGATATTAGTATACCTCTCAATTATAATATAATATAATATGTATAAGGGCCCGTCCACACGCTCAAGCTTTACCACCGACTTACCTGCGCAAACCAGGTTTGTGCAAGTAAGTCGCTACGTTTTTTCCCGTCCATACGTACATGTTTACTTGCACAAACTGGTTTGCGCAAGTAAGTCGGTGGTAAAGCTTGTGTCGTGTGGACGGACCCTAATAAAAGGTAATTTATCACTTAAGATAAAAAGATATTTAAAATTTTTTTGTACAGTTACGTAGAGAAAAGTATGCTTATTCAAGTGCGTTGAATAAGCATACTTTTCTCTACATAAGCATAACGCACTTGCCCCATGGTTTGGGGCAAGTGCGTTACATGTACACATTTCAAAAAAATAATTACAGTTCATTATCACGAAGCTTTCTAGAATTTCTTTCTTATGATTATTTAAGTTTAAAGACCAGGTAGTTGATAACGCTGATAAACAATCAGATGCGATTAATAACATTGATACAATAATGGTCTGAAAGTTAACTATCAACAAATGGGGGTGCACTTACCCCACTTTACCCTAGTCAAATAAAATTTTATAACACCCAAAAAATTCGCAGAGACCATCTTGGTCTGACCGATACTTAAAACACTTCATAACTATTAAAAATCTATTAATGCTAAACAGTGAACTTGAACATTCATGGACCTAACCGCCCTTGAATTCTGGTCTAATCTGTGAAAATGGTCTAATCCATGGTGATCACATTACTGGAAAACCTGGAAATGTCAGAAAATTCTAAACTTTCTGGGCCCTATTTCATAAAAGTACAATTTACAGGTATTTTTTTTTTACAAATATGTAAATATTTAAGTTACAGGTGTCGTATAAAAAATTATTACAAATGTGTAAGTACCACTTTATAACTGAGTTGAACATTGAAAAAGATGCCAGAAGATTCTATTCAAAAGCTAACAAAGATAATATACAAGCTCACGTTTCCATTTAAGAGCGTTCCATTTGAGAATAAGTACTGTACCGCTTTCGTATCCGACGAACACGAGTGCCATCTTTGATTTGGACACTTTTTTGAATACATTAAGTTTCGTCTCCTTGTCTAATCTCCATAATTTGAAAATTGACTACTCATCTAAATTCTAATACGGGGTTTACATTTACAATGATTTGCTGGCGCCAACACAAGGTAGCACGTGTAAACATCTACTGGCGGGCAAGGTGATCACCGTGATCACTGTGATCAGTGCGGATGAAAAAAGTTAACAACCTTCTAACTTTTTGGCACCAGTAATGATTCATGTGCCACTGAAATTAAAACATAAGACTGGTCGTCCATTGGTTGCGGATAATTGCGATATTTGATTCAGACGATTACGCACGTTTGTCGTTCGTCTGAAATCATATGTCTACTGTCCGTCCACTAGCCCAATATTCGTCAGTATTTTTAATTTTCTTTTTCTCAAGCTACAGATGCTATAAAAATACGTAAAAAGCAATTTATGGCACGTAATATGCAAAGGTACACAGTTATAATTGTAATTTACCTTCAGTTTCATTTCAATAAAAATAAAAATGGAATGGAATGGATTTCTTCGCGCGACAAAATCCAAACAAAATTGGATCTGTCCGCACGTCGCAATTATACGCACGGAAACGGACGAACGAGACGCTTTCAATGGACAAGGATGTATAGCTTCACAGCTGTTTGTCGGTCTGTTTTCATGCGTATTCGTCTGAATTAAATATCGCACGTTTCCGCATCCAAAGGACGATAGCCTTAAATGTAAACTTGTATTGGCGCCAGTATTATTCTAAAAATAATTGAATGTCATTTTTACACGTTTATTCAGGTTTGAATACCATTTTTAGGTACCTATTATGTTTTTTCTCTTTTAATTCATTGTTTGCTTTATAGCGGGTTTACATTTGCAATGATTTGCTGGCGCCACTTTTAAGTTTGCATGTCTGTAAAGTTTACACTACTTGCACGTCCGTTTACACATGATTTGCATGGTATATAATTTGGAAAGTACTGCGCAGGTCACAAATGGCTGAATTGGATAAATAACTGTCATATATAGCTTTCATTTGTATCTAAATGTAAAGCAAACAATGAATTAGAAGAGAAAAAACATAATAAGTACTTAAAAAAGATATTCAAACCTGAATAATCCCTTAAAAATGGCATTTAATTATTTTTAAAATTATACTGGCGCCAATACAAGTTTACATTTACATGTTTTAATTTTAGTGGCGCATGAATCATTACTGGCGCCAGAAAAGTTAGAAGGTTGCTAACTTTCTTCATCCGTGCATGCACTGATCTACCTTGCATGCCAGTATATGTTTACACGTTCATTTTGCTTTTACTGGCGCGCCACTTTGTGTTGGCGCCAGCAAATCATTGTAAATGTAAACCCCGTATTACATTTAGATACAAATGAAAGCTATATATGACAGTGATTTATATACCATGCAAATGATGCAAATCATGTGTAAACGGACGTGCAATAAACAATAAACACAGACATGCAAACTTAAAAGTGGCGCCAGCAAATCATTGCAAATGTAAACCGCTATGAATTATCTAGATTTTATAAATTTTCCTCATCCATAATCCTTAAAATATATTAACACTAATTAGATCAATCATATTGTTGTAGGCTATTTTTTTCATTACCTATTTTTGTCCTTCGAAGATTTGAAGTAGCTTTGATGGCTTTCACGACTTTTGACAATTTTGAAAACCTGAAGAGGCTGAACGTCCTGAATGTAGTAGCCGTAGTAGTTATTCCAATTAGAGTCGAATTTATTCTCAGAAGTGTCAAAGTTAAATCTGATAAATGACGTGGCCCAGTCTGACGTTTCTTGTCTTGTGGGGATTTGCAGTTATAGTACAACTTTTTTAATTTACCAGAAAAATGAAAAATAATTAAAGTGTATTAAACACAATCAATTAGAAGTTGTTGTTAATATTTATTTATATGTAAAAAGTGAAATAATATATAATTATGGCAACCTATGAAGAATTTATTCAACAAAATGAAGATCGGGATGGAATCCGTTTTGCCTGGAACGTTTGGCCATCCAGTCGAATAGATGCAACACGTCTTGTTGTGCCTCTGAGTTGTCTATATCAACCAATAAAGGAAAGACCAGATTTACCACCAATTCAATATGATCCGGTACTTTGTACTCGCAATAATTGTAGAGCTATTCTAAATCCGTTGTGCCAAGTCGACTATCGAGCAAAACTATGGGTTTGCAATTTTTGCTTCCAAAGAAATCCGGTAAATTTAATTACAGACTGAATAATATATTCAACCTTTTTTGAAACATTAATTTTTGTAATATATTTTCAGTTTCCACCGCAATATGCTGCGATTTCTGAGCAACACCAACCGGCCGAATTGATTCCATCTTTTTCGACGATTGAATATACGATCACTAGAGCCCAATGTTTGCCGCCAATTTTTCTGTTTGTAGTGGATACGTGTATGGATGATGAAGAATTAGGCGCTTTGAAGGATTCGTTGCAAATGTCGCTGAGTTTGATTCCTCAAAATGCCCTCGTTGGATTAATTACTTTCGGAAAAATGGTTCAAGTGCATGAATTAGGTAAATAGAATTTTGGTATTTTTGGAACAGATGTGACTATTTATAAATTAGATTATAAGACTGGCGATACTTGACACGTCATATATAATAGTATATTCATTTGTAAACATAACAAAATTTTTGAAAGTGATTCATTCTAAATGATTCATTTTATAAATTTTAGGGCAACATTTGGGTATAAATTTGAAAAAATAATTTTTGTTGTATTTCCATTTTAAAGCTTCTTTGCAATATTATGTATCTTACATAAATACATCTTATTTTTGATTATTTTAAAAAATTACTGAATTTTATTACGTTATCGTTCGTTAAGCAAACATAAGGTCAACTGGTTTATCGTAATATCACTGAACGTACGATTGGAGTTATCATAGCGCACTGGTGTCTACTTGTCAAATTCTGATGTGTATACGTGAAGTAATAAATAGTACTTATGATAGGGTATTCTGGTCTAGACGACCAAATTTTAGGTGTTTTTCCAGGCGTAATAAATAAAAAATTTTAAACGTTTTTACTATCAGTTTTTTATTAACATTTAAAAAGTAAAAATTAAAAAAATTACTGGTCGGCAAAATTAAGGCTAAAAAGAAGCTGCCTTTTGATTGATATGATTCCAACCCCATCGGTGATCTGAAACATAAAATTTTAGTGAAATTTAGGGTAAGGATGCCATTTTCGTTTGACGGGAGCGATTTGAAAAAAAAAATTTCCCAAAATGGCGTCCATGTGAAAAAAAGTTTTTTTCCCATTGTTTTATCAGTTTTGAGAATTTCTTAAAAATAATAAAAAAAAAAAATTCAGAAAACCTCTCGTCAAGCGAATTTTGAATATATTATAAAGCTCTGTACAAAATTTCAAAGCATTTGCTCCACTAGAACTTAAGATACCATGTCAACCGTTTCAAAAAACATAGTTTCGAGAAAAACGAATTTAAAGTTTTAAGTCTCGTTTTGGGAAGTCTAAGTCATTTATGGTGTATTATACTTACATTATCAGCGAACTCTGTCTCGTACAATGTTCCTTCCTCTAAACTTTGAAAATTTGCAAAAAAACGATTCTTTTTAATTTCTAGACCAGAATACCCCCTTAAATAGCTTGTAAAATGAGTTAATATGTATTTGTTTTTATTTATTTATTTTTATTTTTTGTTTGTAGTTTTAGAAGATTTCACGTTCATAATTTCTTGTCCCTAACATTGAATAAAATTATTTTGATCATTAATTTTTTCATAACTAAAATTCATAATTTTCTGATTGATTTTTTTTATTAGAATAAATAAAACGTTTTGCAGTGAAATTAGACAATTCTTCTATAACTACAAACGTAACATCTTCAACTTCTATCTGCGACAAAATAAAATCATTTTTTAATAAAAATACAGGATGTGACGGATGTAGTAAGTCATATGTGTTTCGCGGCACAAAAGATTTACAAGCGAAACAAATTCAAGAAATGCTTGGTATCGGTAAATATGCTGTAGCTGCAAATCCGCAACAAATTCCCGGCCAGCCAATACCAGGACGCCCAGCTGCTCCAGGTAACATTCCTACTGCTAATCATAATTAAAAAGTTAACACTATACAGACCGAGCACTTTCACAGTAAACTTCCCCAGGGGCCGGCAATATTTTTAAGAAAACTTGATATAAACAAATTTACATAAAATGATTCAACATGTGTAAACATACGTACACATACATTGATATTGTTAATAAAATCATTAAATCAATAACAGGATGTAAGATAATCAACACTCTCGCCGTTTTCAGGACTGACTCATAGTACTCTATAGACACTAAAACTACAGGAGTTTTTTCGGAGTTAACAGTTTTAGATAAACGCAAATGAACTCGTTCCACGATGTTTCCAAATCATAATTTAATCAGGGCTGTACCACTAGAAGTACAGCCCTGATTAAATTATGCATATACTTTTTAATACCAAAGGTACAAAATAATTTTGTTGACCAAAATTTAATAAATTTTTGTAAACATGTTTACTTCTAGTTACTTTTTATTGTGTTGTTTTTTTTTTAAAAAACAGGAAATTTATCATAAAAACATGAGATGGTCAGACTCGAATTAAAAAAAATTTAAGGACCTCTTTTTTGTTGACCCATATTTAGTATCAAATTTCTTCTGTTAAAAAACGCTTTTGATTCAAATTTATTGGCAAATATTAATTACATGGGTGAGATCTACCCACTGTTTTCACAGCGAGACTTATATACTTTCCACCCTGTATAAAATATTTTCTATAAATATTTTTAAGTGTTTTGTTTATTCTAAAAATGTTTATAGAAACCAACACACAGAGATGTGTGTGTTTGTTTTTGTAAATACTTGTTTGTGGTAACATCGCACACATAATGTGTAATCTCTGGCCTCTGCGGTTATTGTGATTATTTTCGGATGCCGAAAAGGTGGACAGTAAAATGTTAACCTTAATTATTGAATTCATTAAAGCATCTCCTGGCGGAAGATTTATACAACCATTATCAGCATGCGATATGGCTTTAACTGATTTGATTGGTGAGCTTCAACGTGATCCATGGCCTGTCGGTCAAGGTAAACGTTATCTACGATCAACAGGGGTCGCTCTTTCTATCGCTGTTGGTTTATTAGAATCAACGTATCCCAATACTGGTGCACGTATCATGTTATTCGTGGGAGGACCTTGTTCTCAAGTAAGTTATGGGACATCCTGTATGTTTAATAATGTGGACATGTGAATTTCTAAGATCTCAATATTTTTTATTAGGGTCCAGGTCAAGTAGTAAATGATGATTTAAAACAACCGATTCGAAGTCATCACGATATTCACAAAGATAATGCCAAGTATATGAAGAAGGCAATCAAACATTACGATTCATTAGCCTTGCGTGCAGCTACCAACGGCCATGCCATCGATATATACTCGTGTGCTCTCGACCAGACTGGTCTTATGGAAATGAAGCAATGTTGTAATTCGACAGGGTAAGAACAATCATTTACTTATACTCAAAAGATCCACTTTTTGCACACTCCAAGAAGTGCAACAAAAACATCAAGTGAGCGGGGCGAGCCACACATCGCATACACATGTACACTACTTTCTTAAGTACGTGTGTACGTTCAGATCAGTTACTCATCATAGGCGGTCCCTGTATCTTTAAGTTAGTTATACGTACATGTAATTTACCTACATATTGTAATAATTACAACAGGTTTTAGCCGGACTGTTGTTATTGCTACACATTGTTGAAGTATTTTATTGCAATTTATTAAGTTAACGTTCATTATTATTAAAACAATATGTATAACATTTAAGACGTATTATTATTGTTATTTATTTATTTATTTTTTTTTATTTAAATAAAGTTTATAAGACTTATTTTATTTTATAATTTCTGTTGAGTTAGATATAATTATATTTAGTAAGTAGTCCGGGATAATTATTGATTTTATCCAAATATCAAAATATATATTTTTTTAGACCGTCACAGAAACTCCAAGAACTGCAACTCAGGAGGGGAAAGGAACATTTTGTTGCACTTCTTGAAGTTCCACTGTACAACTAAACCTTTGACGGGCAATTAATAGTCCGAAATTGTGACAGAAATTTTCAAATTTTTATAAACAGGGGTGGAGAATTAAGTACTGATATTTGGACTGATACGCTTGAATTAGCTAATTAAAAAATCTCTGTTACGAGTAACTGAGTTAGGGAACTACACAATGTCATTCAGAATCACTAGATGGCGTTACTTCTTAGGTCCTACGTCATGACGATTATCCTAACAAAATTTTGAAGCATTCGTCATTCAAATTTTTGCCTATAACGGACACATTATTATTTTTAATACTTTATTTTACACAGTGGACAAGGAATAAACAAAGTATGTATCTGCAGCTGTTTTTTTTCTGAAGTCGTAAAGGCAGAAAAACTGCAGTAAAATCTTCACAGGTATACCTAACCGCGGGGATCGAAGTCATAACTTGATAGTCTAAATATCAGTACCGTTGCACCCTCGATCATTTAGCTTGTTACGATGATCTTCTATTATTTAACTCCTGTAATGATTAAACCCTGTTAATTTTTCCAAAATCATTGATATTAGAATATGTATGTACCATACAGTAGATGGAGTACCACATTATTTATTATTATTATTTTTTTTTTTTTTGAAGCAAAATCGCCATATTGGTTAACACCTTTTATAACCTACAGAGTATCGGTGGAAATGAATATTTTTTAATTTATATATGATTTTTGTTGTAATTTGGGACTAAATATTAATAAATATTCTAACAGTACTTATAACAACTGTTACTTGTTAACACTTGTTACTTTTTTGGCTTAATTTTCATATAAAGTTCGGGAGGTGGTAATAAGAAAGGGTTTACCCATCGATTTAAAGAAAATTGCATTTTTCATTTAATAGTTTACCATTCGAAGTTACTAAAATGCTTTGTCGACCAGACCATCTCTTGTCCGATTGCGCGGGCCGACGTCGAAAAGTGGTCAAAGATGATTTGAAAGTTAAAAATATTTATTCAATTAGCTCTGTAACCGCGAGTCTGACAAAAATTTTGTAAGGAACTATTTTGTAAATTATATAATTATCTATAACTTTTATTTGAAATATTTTGGCGAAAAATTAATATTTAAAAAATTATGGTAAAAAAGCTAACTTGCCAAAGCGTAAGAAACTTTCAACCCATGTAACTTTTCTATTTTGCATCCAAATGGAAACGTGCTTCTTAGCTTTTTATAGAGCATGTTCTAATAAATAATTTCACCTAGTTTTTAGCGAATTTCCAGAATGGAATTCAGCTATTACAGTTCTCCACTAAGTTTGGCTGCCAGCGCTTCATTCGTTTAAGCGGGAGGACAGAAGGTCCGATACTTTTTGAACAGCCCTCGTATTCTACCCTATTATAAAATGTGTGACAGATTAAATTGAACTTTTTTTCTGTGCTTTATTAAAGGGGTTGACTAATATTTTTTTCTTTTTGTAGTGGACATATGGTTATGGGTGACTCGTTTAATTCATCACTTTTCAAGCAAACATTCCAACGAGTATTCCTACGGGATCAACGTGGCGATTTAAAAATGGCCTTCAACGGCATACTAGAAATAAAATGTTCTCGTGAATTAAAAAGTAAGCTATTTAAATAATTTTTTTCTAAATTTTCAATCACAACTAAACTGACTAATACGAAATATACTCTTAAGTTTGTGGCGCTATCGGCTCGTGTGTCTCATTAAACACAAAATCGCCATGTGTCTCGGATACGGTAACCGGTTTGGGTGGAACATCACAATGGAAATTCTGCGCGCTTGATCCAAGTTCAACGGTTGCGATCTTTTTCGAGGCTGTTGGAGCTCACGGACAACCGGTGCCACAAGGTGGTCGCGGTTGTGTGCAATTTATTACGCAGTATCAGCACAGTAGCGGTCAAAAACGAATTCGTGTTACCACAGTAGCTAGAAAGTGAGTTTGTTGTTGATTTCAGAGAAGAAATTTTTTCTAAAATGATGTGATTTTTTTTTTAGTTGGGCAGACGCTTCTACCAATTTACAACATATTAGTGCCGGTTTTGATCAAGAGGCTGCGGCTGTAATTATGGCACGCATGGTTGTGTATCGAGCGGAAAGTGATGATGGTCCTGATACGCTAAGATGGCTTGATAGAACATTAATTCGCTTGGTAAGTAATTTTTTAACTTTAAAACAAAAAAACTTATTGTGGTTAAAAAAAAATACCAATTACCAAAAAATTTGTATCGAAGTGAACTTTTCAACATTCTGTTAACCCATTACAAACCAACATATTTAACTAGTAAACTAAAGGAAATATTTTTTTGCATTGACGAAAAAAGCCCACAAACATTATTTCGAAGTGATTTTGCATTATCTTTGCCAATTATATAATGATAATCAATTGTTTTAGCGAATTTTAGTGAAAGGAAAAAATTACAGAAGTCTCTTGATTCTGTCACACTTGACTTTGTCACATAGGCCACACCTCTTTTGTGTACATGTGAGCTAATAATTGAGAGTGTGTTTATAATGAAGTTCAATCTTTAGCAGCTCTCAAACATTAAAAGAATTTTTTTTTACTTTTTGAAATATAAAATGCATATGTTAATGTTTTAAAGGGATACTAAAACATAATTTCAAAATAACCGAATTGTGCAACAGTAGTTTTGCTGTACAAAATAAAAACTAATAATAAATGCGAGAATGGTTAAATCTTGTAACTAACTATAAATTTTTTGGCTCTTTAAAAATATGAATATGATATTTTAAAAATCTAAAAAAAAAAATTGCTTGACCATACGTCTATTCCATACCATTGCTTTCAATAGTTTATTTGTTTATGAGTCGCGTCTTTAATGCAGTGGTTCTCAAACTTTCTGGTCGGCGACCCTCCTTTGCACTTAAATATTTCAAAGAACCCCCGAAATATTATGTAGAAATGGATAAAAATGTGTAGAAAATGGATACGTGAAAATACGAGTGTTCTGTTTTTTTTTTTTTTCTCAAGGTTCCTTATTGTGAATGACAACATTATTGTAGTTGATTGTTAAACTGAATATTTCAAAGTAAAGATTGCTTGTCGCATATGTTTTCATATATTTAGAGTGTGTTGTTTTTGCATAACGATTTATATTAAACATTAATTATTTAGTGTAATGAAATCACGATTTCATACTTTGCAAGTGAACCGTCACTGGATAGTCTCTCTCGATTCTGTCACTCCCCACTCTGACAAAAACATTTGTGTGACACAAACAAGAGAGATCTGTAAAGCGAAATTATTTTATTTTTGCAAAAATTCTTGGCAATCGACCCTTTTTTACTTCATCTTATAAAAAACTTGTTTATAATGTGGATGTAAAAATTTATTTTTGTTATTCTAGTGTCAGAAATTCGGTGAATACAATAAAGATGATCCGAATAGTTTCCGTCTAGCGGAAAATTTCACGCTTTACCCGCAATTTATGTACCATTTGCGACGGTCTCAATTCTTGCAAGTTTTCAACAATTCACCAGATGAAACATCATTTTATAGGTAAATTTTAAGAATTCATTAGACTTAATTTCGAGATTTGACATATTTTTTTCTTTTTAGGCATATGCTAATGAGAGAAGACTTAACGCAATCGTTAATTATGATCCAACCGATCTTGTATAGTTATAGTTTCAATGGCCCACCAGAACCGGTATTGCTTGATACTTCATCGATTCAACCGGATCGAATATTGTTGATGGATACATTCTTCCAAATTTTAATATATCACGGAGAGGTAAAACATATTTTTGAAAATAATTTTTGAATTTCTTAGATTTTTACTTTGGAGATATCATTTTTATTTTAAAGTTTCTGTGACATATTTTGGCTTATACAGGTGGAAAGTTTCTAACTCTCGCCGTTTTCAGGAGTGATTTATAGCACCCTGTAGACACTAAACACCCAGGAATCTTTTCGGAATTAACAGTTTGAGAAAATTGCAAATTAACTGACGCCACGATGTTTCCAAATTTTTCTAAGTACGGCTCTGACTAAATTATGCATAAATACCTTCTTAGTATCAAATGTATAAAATAATCTTATTGACTAAAATTCAATAAAATTTTGTAAACATGTTTGCGTCGTAAACGTGTTTCCGAGATGTTTTTTTAAAAACAGATAATTTATCTTAAAAACATGAGATAGTCAGAATCGATTTAAAAAATTTTTAAGGGCCCATTTTTTGACCCATATTTAGTATTAATTTTTTTATGTTAGAGAACGAATAGGTACCAGCATGATATCAGCACTGTAATGTGAACACAACAAGATTATATCGAATCGGGAGCGTAGTGATATCGGAGTGACAGCAGAGCGTTAATGTAAATCGGGCCTTAGTGCCAGTTAGAAATAAAATGGTTGGTTATATTGAAAACATGAAAGATTTAGTTCACAATAACAAACAAAATTAAATTCCTTTTCAAATGATTATAATGGCGAATAATATAGCTGATGTCACAAATGTGGTTTAGTTTAATGGCGGCATCTGCTTCACATTTTTATGCCTATACTCACTTTGTAGAGAACATATGTTAATATGTTCTGTTCAGTGTATTAGAAGACTAATTTACTGCTCTTAATATAATTTTACTGTTCGTTAAAATAAAAGTAATGTCCACTCAAAATAAAAAATGGTTTTATTTCATAAAATAGAATACCATGACGTAACACTCATATCTATTAAATGTTCTTAATTTTAGACAATAGCCCAGTGGCGTGCACTAAAGTATCAAGATATGCCCGAGTATGAAAATTTCAAGCAATTACTTCAAGCACCTGTGGATGATGCACACGAAATACTAAGTACAAGATTCCCAATGCCACGATATATTGATACGGAGCATGGTGGTTCACAGGCGCGATTTTTATTGTCGAAAGTGAATCCATCGCAAACCTATAATAATATGTATGCGCATGGCGGCGTAAGTATTGAAATTAGTGTGAAGTTTGTTATAGTTTTTGACATGTTGTGTTAATTTGATATTTTGTTTTTCGATTTTTACCAGCAGGCAGTCCCAACCATGAATTACCCGGTATATTTTTTTAAATGTTATTTTTGGGATATTTCAGCAATTGGTGTGGTGGCTTTTTGGATTTAATTTTTTTTTTTTTAATAAATTAAAGAAGGGATTTATGGGATGCTTTTTTAACTTAGTGTGCTTACAAAAAATTGTTTCGTATTTGTTAAGATTGTCATTTTAAAAATTAATTGGTGTCTCCTTTTTAATTTTTAGGGGGTTCAATTTTGAACTACTTTAAAAATCTGCCTATATATTGGATCAGTAATTAACCATATTTTATGAAGGGTATACAGTAATTATTCCCAAATGGAAACCCCTTTCTCTCTCTCACTCTTATATATAAACACATAAAGAGTGAGTGAGAGAAGGGGGTTTCCATTTGGGAATAACTACTGTATTTGGCTTTGATTTAACAAATTAATTTAGAAATTTTATTTTGGAAATCGTTAATTTTCAATAACTATTCAGATGATTGAAAACGCGCCATTACTTCAAAACGACATCATAGTTTGTAAATAAACATGTTGATTTTGGTAATTTTTATCTGCGAAGCGAAACTATGTTTTATTTTCAAGATTTATATTAGCTTGAATTATAAAACTATAATCGACTATAATTTAAATAAATATTCACTTCATGTTATGAACTTATGAATATAATCAAAGTTTAGATGTTATAAAGATTGTCATTGACGTTTGTTTGCTTTCAAATTGAGTGCCTTTATTGGCCTCATCAGTTACTTCCAAGGGGTCAAACTAGATTGTCTATGTCTCTGTTCCACTTGTAATGAGTTTATGACGTAAATATCCCCACTCTATTTGTGTAGATACACACTGTTTGCAGTGTATTAGTTTGGTGTTTTTTAGTAGTGTGCGTATTTACGCACACTACCGCAATACACGTATTACCAGAGAGAGCTGTTCAACGTGTTCAACCAACAATGGTAACAATGTACATATAATGCACTGTGGGTTCGACGACGGACACGGAGTGACTAATGCCTTAAGCTGTGACACATCTCCAAATGACTCCAAGCCAATTACACTTTTTTTATATTAGTTGGCTTCTAGTGTTCTATGGTTACTTCTAACTTCTATATTGCTTGTTTCTAAATGATGTAGGCACGTGCGCACACTAATTAAAAACTGCGCGGGAATTTGACGTTACTAACAATTCTTGTGCAATGTTTAATTAGTGTGCGCATGTGCCTACATCATTTAGAAGTAAGTGATGAGGCCACCGAAAGCACTCAATATGACGTTATTACGTAGTTTGACGCAGTGTCTTGCGCCAATTTTTTAATTTACAACTGAACAGTTATTTGATGATTTTTGCAAAATTTATCAAAAATGACTTCATTAATATGTAAAAATAAGGTATTTAGAATAGTTTTTTAATTTCAGTCAAGTACCGTATTGCCAATATGTATTTTACGACGTTTACAAGCTATGACGGAAAATTTGATTTTTGACCATTTTAAAATGCATAAATAGCTTAGTTAGTACAGATAACTACAGGAAAATTGTAGAGAATCATAAACAGAGAAGTTATTTATAATTAATTCAAAAGTTATTTACTCAGTTACAGTAAATATAAAAAAAACTTTGGTAACTCCAGAAATACGACACAAACTTGTGTTATTTTTCGAAATGGAACGAATACTTTTTTTTTTAAACACCATTGAAAAGCTGGCATTGAGAGCTTCTCAGTATTTCTGAAGCTGTGGCTAAATTTTTATCTTCCAGGCCTTAAAAGTCTAAAATGTCAAAATAATAGAAAATGTGTTTAAGAAATTGCCTTAAAACTTTTTTTATTACTTAATTTAGAAGCAAGCAATATTTCCTGCTATTTAATTCTTACTTTGACAGTTTAGAAAAACTGTCTGATATATACGAAGGCGAACCGATCTCCTAATTAGTTTAACTTAATTTAAAAACAAGTGTGGATTTTTGAAATTTACTACTATTGTCTAAATCACTTTCAAACTAACCAATAAATAAATTTTTTATGACGCTTATAATTAAAGGGGCAAGTGCATGAAGGGGTTATATGACTTTTTTTTATAATTTTACAGTAGAAGCGTTTGAAAGTTTTTATTTACATGTACTTCCTATGCAATAGCACATGTTTATTATTGAATTTCTACGAAACTATTGGACGTAATGAAATCAAATTTTAATATATTATGATACTTCAGCATAGGATTTTCTTAAATTTTACAAAATATGACTTTTTGAAAAAATGTCACATAACCCCTTCATGCACTTGCCTCTTCAGTTATGAAGATATTTAAACTCTTTAAAATGGTTAAAAATCTAATTTCCCGGCATATTTCGTAAGTGCCATTAAGATACAAGTTTGTACAGCTAAACCTTTTTTTGTGCGGTGGACAGGGACCGCATAAAAAAAATTGCACAAAAAAATATATTCAAAAACTTCATAAATAGCTATAAAAAGTATAGTTCGGTCCAGATTGTAAAAAAAAAAACTTTTTTTATGCGGTGGATCTGGATCGCATAAAAAAGTTTCATTGAAAATACATAACTCAAAAAGCTCAAAACCACTATTTGCTTAGAAGTTGCTTTTTCTAAACAAGATAAAGTATTAATTTACATATGATAATGTTTTATTTCATTTTTATAATATTATGAAAATTCTGAAAAATACATCTGTAAGAAAACTTAATGATGCAATAACTTATATTCTTATGCAATGTACTGATTAAATGCTTAAAAACCATTAAAAATTATTGTTTTCAAAGAAAGTTATTATAGTTAATATTTAATTTTCTTACTTTCTCTTGCTTTTGATTTACATTATGCACTTTAGTGGAAATTTTTTCAAAAGCCATATTAAAAAATTACATTACAATAATATCAAATTATTGAGATCAGTTTTTGGCTAACTCAACACAAAAAAATCCATCTGTACAATACATACATACATTCGTTTTGTTTTTACCAATATGTACATCTTTGTCAAACCGACTATCTGATTAAAATCTACAGGGTGTAAAATAAATAACTCTCGTCCTTTTGAGGAATGACTCATAGCACTCTGTAAACACTAAAACCACAGGAATTTTTTTGGAATTAATAGTTTGAGAAAATCGCAAATTGACTGACTACATGATGTTTCAAAATTTTTCTAAGTACGGCCCTGACTAAATTATGCATGAGTACCTTCTTAATATCAAAGGTACAAAATAATTTTATTGACTAAAATTCAATAAAATTTTGTACACATGTTTCCCAGCTCTTTTTTTAAAAACAGAAAATTTATCTTACAAATATGAGATGGTTAGAGCCGGATTAAAAAAATTTTTTTAAGGTCCACTTTTTTTCACCCATATTTAGTATCAAATTTTTTCTGTTAAAAAACAGTTTTGGTTCAAATTTATTGGCAAATATTAATTACATGGGTGAGATCTATTCACTGTTTTCGTAGCGAGATTTATATACTTTACACCCTGTATATGATGAGCTTTAAATATCAACACTAACATTTATTATTATTATATAATTAATTTATTTGATTTATTTGAAATATGTAATTGCTTGTAGGATGGCGGTGCTCCTGTATTGACCGATGATGTTTCTTTACAAGTGTTTATGGAACATTTGAAAAAACTGGCCGTTTCATCTACAACATAATTCAAATTATTCTTCGTCCTGTACGTGCTGTACATGTATATAATTTAGGTTCTGTTACGTGGCGATATTTCAATTACAAAATTGTGTTTATTGTTTTATTATATTGGAAAATAAAGTTTTGATATTAAATTATTGACTCTGCTTTGTATATAATTTACATTTAATTTTTTAGTGTTCCGTACCAAAATTGGCAAAACGGAACACTTATGCAATCACTTCGATGTTTGTTCGGGTGTCACAGGCAATTTTCTCTGAAACCACCCGACGTAAAAATTTGAAACTTAGCACGGAAATAGGGTGTGGTGGCCCAATTACAGACGTCAAGTTGAATTTCGATTCTGGGGGTTAATTTTAGGGGACAATATCGAAAGTGAAAACAAAAATTTTTTCCCAAGAGCATCGAGTTTGGTATCATTTAAAACACGAATTTAGTAATTTATATAACTACATACTTTTTCCATTTTTTTTTTTTTTTTTTGAAAAACAAAAATTAAAAATATTTAAAGTTATAATTACTTTGTCAAATTCACTAAACAAATAATAATTTACGTAACGCGTTTTCATCATCTTCAGAGTAGGTTGAGTTTTTTTCTCAACCTACTCTGCAGATGGTAGCAAGACTGAACACGCCTTACGTAAAATATTAGAGCAATTCCATGAAATAATGGAATTTTAGTAAAAATTAAAAAATGAAAATAATTAATTAATATCATGCCTACTTGATACTCAAAAGACTAAATAACTGATTAGAAGGTTTTTTTTTTTAAATTTTATTTTTTACCTGTAATTGTGTTTATTCTGTAAATTTAGCTTAAAAATTTTTCTCTCACTAAAAAAAAATACCGTAATTTGTGATTTTTTTAAAGTGAATATTAAAATACAGCTAAATTTACTTTTTTCTTTCTGCTGAAATAATTATTATACTCGTTTTGAATATTATATTTTGATTTTTTGTTAAGCTACGAATTCGAGTAATGGAGGGTATGAAAACCGACAGAAGTTTTTTTAATTACTAAAAATAAACTTTTATCTTTGTTATCTATCATATTTTCCAAAAAATCAAACTAATACACTACTTACTTTTTAACAAAACTTGCTTTAAAGTGACTGTAATGTAAGTGACCAAAGGGGGTGTAATGTAAGTGATCGACTAAAAGTTACTTTTTATTAAAAATATATATTTTATGAAATTTCTTATTTGAATAATTTATTGAAACATTATTTGTTTAAATTTATTTAAATGAATCTGTTTATTATCAAAACAGAGCAGAAAATTCTCATTGTATAAAAGATGAAAAATTATATTCCTTTTTGAGTAATGTAAGTGATTACCTACATTATCTTGTATATTAAAAATTATTATGCAATTTTTGTTGTTTTATTTCCTTTGTTTAAAAGTTCAAATCGTATTCGATTTAATTTGATTAAATTTTAGTGAATTTATTCATTAAATACGAAAATATCAAAAGATTTTAATCCCAATTTCAAATCAATTGTAATGTAAGTGATCATGGAATTACCCATTACTTGTTTAGTGAATTTGACAAAGTACTTATAACTTTGTCATTTTTAATATTTAAGATGAAATTTCACAAAGTCTGTTAACAGTGAATTATCATAAAAATTGTTTTCTCCGACCTTTATTACCAGATGGATGACTCAGAAAAATCTGAAAAAATTTACGAACATCAAGAATGGGATGTAGATTAAGTAAAAATTATCAGGGTTGAATTTCTTTGCACAACTTCCTTGGTATATAAAAAGAAAAGTTAATGACATATTTTGGTTTAATCAAGATGTTAAGGCTAGGCGCACATTGAGCTGCGTCACGCAGTACACGCAGGGTAGGGCAGGAAAATACGGGAAATAAACTGTGTGGTCAGGCGCACATTGAGACGCAGTTAACGCAGGTAGGGCAACGCAGTTTCTATAATTCTTGTTGTAGAACGAGATAGCACGAATTTAAAAGCAGAACAGAGCAGCAATGTTTTTCTTCAATTTCTTCAATTCTTTTCATTTCGGCGAAATAAAACCAACTAAAACTCAAAAACGTGTTACAATGTCGCGCAGCATCGCGCAGTTTCTGTCACATTCACAAGTGCCACATCGGTCTCGTGGGACGCAGTGCTGCTCTGCTCTGCTCTGCGTTTCAATTCGCGCTGTCCCGTTCTACAACACAAGCCACAGAAACTGCGCTGCCCTGCCTGCGTTAACTGCATCTCAATGTGCGCCCGGACTAATGGTTGTATTAATATTAAACGGGTATTACTTTCACTGAAAAAAAAACTCAATGAAGGCAGTTTCAGTGTTGCGAATTACTAAAGCCTGGAAGCCTTCGATATTTTTATTTTGCACCTCGAAATCTTCATTTTGGTGTAAATATCATCAATGTGTTTGATCATCATAACCGGAAATGACGTCCGATTTTTATCATGCGGGCAAAATTTGGCAATTCTAAAGGAGGCTTCCTTTAGGTCTAGGGTAGTACTACTTAGGCTGCGGTTACATTGGATACGAATTCGTACAAAAATTGATTCGTACGAGCTCGTACGAAATTCATTCGTACGACTGTATGGATATGGAATCGTAATACGAATTCGTATTTAAATTGAAAATCGTTAGTGCATATTGCATGATATCAAACAATGAATCCAGTTACTAAATCTTATTTATTAGAATCACCGTTTTCAAAATTTCTAATTATAGAAAACAAACAATTCTGGGTAAACGATTATTTATTATTCATGTAGAGTAAAAAAAGCTGAGCACTGGAATTACTTTGAGGAAATTTTTCAAGACGAACGAAATTTTTAGAACACTTGAACATGTCGCAAGTCACATTCAATTACATTTTAAAATCTTTCAGCTTCAATATTTAGTTAATTAATTGTTTATTACACATACTTAAAATGTTTTTGTTAGCTTAGGTTAACTTTATTATATTGTAATATATTTAATTAAAAAATTATCTAAACATTTCCTCTGCCACCTCATTCCACAATTTTTTATTTAACTTTCTATTATGATAATATTTATGTTTTTGATCCCTTAAAGACCGCCTTTGTTTAACAAAAATAATTATTTTTTCTATATTCATTGCATTTTTTTCGTACGAATTCGCATCAAAAAACAAAATATTTTGGTCGTATCAAAAAGTCGTATGAGCTCGTACCACGGTGAAAGATTACTCGTACGAAAGAGTCGTAAGCAATGTAACCACGCATATTGTCTAAATGTATGCATTTGTTTAAACTCGTACGAATGAATTTTCGAATGAATTCATCGAATTCATATCCAGTGTAACCGCTACCTTACTCACAAAACATTGTTACATAGGTTTTACATAGGTTATACATAGGTTTTGCATACGGCAGACTCTCGGGCTAACTGTTCATTTCTGGTAAACGTAGATTAAGATAACTATACGATCGTTTTGAAATTGAAAATATGGTTTACTTTAGAAATAAAATTTTTTTCATTGGGAAAAATCTTTCATTCATTTTTATATCCTGTTACAACAAATTTATAAAAGCAACTGATTGTACGAACACTGTTAGCGCAAGTACAACTTGCACTTAACGACTTGTTTAGGTTGTAAATTTTTAGGTGTCTGTTAAATTGCAACAAAATTTTCTTTTAGGTTAAAAATATATTTATTATACACTAAAACAGTACATTTCATTTACACTATATCGACTATTGGTCGATATTAACTAAAATATTAATTATATAAATAATAAATGCAATTGGATATATAAAATAAATAATTTGGTATAATTTTTACACAATAATATAGCACAGAAAATTATTATAATTTAATTAAGAAATCGTATAGACATCTTTTGTTCAACATCAGTCCGTTGTAAGGCCTTGCAAAATTCCTCAAACGAAATCATTCCGTCCCCGTTTTCATCCGCCTCAACAATTGTGCGTTCCGCAATACTTCCTAATTGTTCTTCACTAATATTAGCCCCAACCATCATATGCAGTATTGCTAGTAATTCATCGCGCGAAATTTGGTCATCATTATCCAAATCGTACATTTTGAAGGCAACTAAAAATACATTTGACCAAAGTTGTAAACTGGACAAAAGCTGTAAAGTTTGTGTGTACTCACATTTTAGTTTTTCCTCCCGTGAATTAAGTTTATTTTCACGATTCTTCTTAATTGGTCTAAAGTGTGCCAATACCCTCATAAACTGTAAGAAATTTACCCGATCTGAATTTGCTTGTTGGAAAAATGCATGTACAATCCGATCGCCCAATGGATTAATTGCCAATTCAGGTATTCGTAGGAAATCCTCTCGACTTAATGTACCACAATCGCCACGATCCAGCGATGTGAATCTTGAATACAATCGTTCTATTTGATTAGGTGTGACTGTAAATAAAAGAACAAATTTTAAATAATTTTAACTACCTACGTATAAGATTAATAATTTAACCTACATCCTGTTTCTTCTTGGATTTGTGCAATTTCTTCTTCGCGAAGAAGTAACGATGATCGGTTTCCCATGTTGATCTTTAATATTAAATTAGTATTGTTGTAATTAAGTATTTGCGAATTAAAAGTACAATTCCAGTGACTTTGAAATCGTACTTAATTTCTACAGTAATGATAAATAAATTTTAATTATAAATGAATGACGTTTAATGTCAAAGTCTAATCAGCTGACTTAATAGTCCAAGAGATGTTGAACAATTTATGTACGTATTCAGTACAAAGAACAACAGAAGCAGCCTAAAGCCCGGTTCAGACGCAGCCAGTAGTTTAGTAGAGTATAGTAATTTAGTCGAGTGGAGATACTGTTCATACAGGGCAAGTAATTTAGTAGAGTTTGTTGAAATACTGCGAGTCAAAACAATCGTTCACATACAGCTAGTATTTAGTTTAGTCGATTAGTATAAAGTCGAGTGCTTGAGTCCTTAATTTTCTTTCTTTCCTGAGAATATGTCGATCTTATATTTTTAATTTTTTTTACGATTTCTTTTTGAACAAAACCTTCTATTCCCATCGTTTCTTGCAATTTCAAGTACGCCGCTAAATTTGTTTATTTTTGTAATTTTCATTTTTCACATCCCACAGACATTTATTTGTATTTAACATATTCGGTAACAAATTTAAGAACAGGGCCGGATCTAGGGAACAGCGGGGGCACGTACCCAGGGCGCCAAAACTGCAAATTCGGGGCCGCCAAACTGTTGAATTTGACGTTTTTTATTTTTTGCTCGCCACTTGCTTTTTGTAGGGAAAAAAGTTAAAAAGAAATATTTCTTTTGTCATTTTACGGAAAGACAGGGGCGCTGATTTTTGCACCGTGCCTCGAGCGCCACTTAGGGTAGGTCCGGCCCTGTTTAAGAGTGGTGCCTTTTGACCATCTTGGTATTTTAATTAGTTAATTAATTAGTTATTATTTCAATAAGAAATCTATAAAAAATAAAATTAAAATTATTAAATATAATTAATATTTATTTCTGTAAAATATTTTACATTTTTTTTTTACGAAAAACCGAAACTGACAAATAAAACAACCCAAATAACTAAAAAACAACAATAACTGCAATAATTATGTATAAACAACTTGTGTATTTCTGTCCACACGTGTTTAGTTGGCATATGAGTTGACTGAAAATAGAGTGGGGGAATGCTACTCGACTATAAAAATAGAATAGAATTCTATATACTAAACTCGACCGCCCGCTCGACCAAGCCAGTTTACTTGACTAAAATGAATGTGTTCAAACTGGGCGAGTACTAAATTATTCGACCACTCGACTAAACTACTGGCTGCGTCTGAACTGGGCTTAACATATACAAATCTGTCGCTCGTAAGTTGTATTAAGTTGCAATTTACACCACTACTGATTTAGTCTACTACTAGCCGGGCTACTTTACTCGCTATTCGCTGGCGTGTAGGCTTGTTAGTTAGTAAACTAGCCATGTGTCATCATAGTTGCTAGTGAACTAGCTGCGAGTATGCCGGTAGTTGTTTCATAATAAATAAATAAAATACTTCATTTGTCCAGTCGACGAAATTAGTTCGTGCAGAAGTTGTTATTTTAGCTCATATTATCAAAAAAGAGTTAAAAAGAAAAGAAAATCAAAAACAAATGATACAAAATTGTGGGTAAAACCATGGAAAAAAGACATGAGAAATATGGTATTAAAAATAAAAAATATCCACATATTATTTATATTCCACTTTACTTTTTAACATTAGAATACTCCAAAAAGTTGAACAAATAAAAAGAAAAACAAGGTTATATTTACAATACATGGTTTAAAACTCGTTAGCTAGTTGGCTAGTGAGCGAGTGGAAAGTTTTCTGTGTCGTCATCATTAGCGCACTCGCTGACTCGCCCGCTTGTAAACTCGCCGGCTAGTAGAGAGTAAACTTGCTTAGTGTCATCAAGCCTTTACTGTTCGTCGTGGTGTTCACGTCGTAATGAAGTATCATGTTTTTTAATCAACTCGTGAAATGTAAACAAAAAAAATATGAAGTGTGTTGTATTTAAATGTAAAAATTCTATTGAACAAAAAAATTCTCAAAATAAAGGGATATCTTTCTTAAAATAAATAAATTTATTTTTAATTGTTGGTTGGTTGTCACATAAGGTGGCCATCATAGTATATACTATATATATGCGAGCTGCGTAATCATCATCAACATATCATACTAACAACACATTCACATATTCGTGTCCATAAATCATGTGTTTTGGTTGTATGTGTGCTGTGTCTACGCCACTCGTTGGCGACAGCGGGCACAGAGTGGTAGACATACTAGTTTGACCCCTTGATTCAGTATTTTGTACAGGTTGATACAGTAGCCACATGTTTTGCTCAGGAATTACTTTTAGTTTATGCATTGCGTTTATGTAAATAGTAAATTAAATCCACATGAGTCCGTATATATTCCAATTTACCATTCATATAAATAAGAAGATTAAGGTTCTAGGTACATAAAAACTAAAAAGACTTCATTACAGACATGAAGTAGAAAGAATGGACATGCCGTATTTAAGTTTCTAGGCAGGCATCTAATATTAAAGCCAAAATCTTACAGATTTCATTTATGAATCATTTCCACTTTCATTAATACAACTCATACCAGCATAATAAACCATACTGCTTTTTGGAACCCCTCGTCCCCTTCCTAGTAACAGAATCTTCTTTAACTAACAAATCGATATGATTTTATTTACCATTACAGTCAAATACCCGTTATAAGGCTATTCTTTATAAGACTATTCCCCTCAGTCAACAATTGCTGAGTCGAAACAACTTCCCCCACTTAATTACTTTTTCGAGTTTTGTGCCAGACCACTCCTTATAAGACTATGCTGGAACTGTCGCTTACAACATTGAAATGAAATTGTCTTATAAGAAGTAGTCGAGCGACAAAATTAAATGCGCGGTAGTGGGAACACTCAAATTTCGAGAAAAATTTCCTCTACGTCCCCTAGAGTCTAGGGCCTAGACTAATCTTATAACAGACATTCGACTGTATTAAGCATTTTTATGCAAAAAGGCAAAGGTTAATATATTTTTAAAATTATTTCAATTAAATTCAAGTTCTCTGGTAGCAACCTTCCAATTTGTTAAAAGCGTAATTACGAAATTTATTGCTTGTAAATGTTACTAATAAAAATTTTATTTTTCTCATAAAAAATTTGTTTCTGAAATATTTAAGCATAATATTTTAAATATATTTAAAATTCACTAATCTATTCAGCAAAGCACTAACCGCATTTTAATTTTTATCTTTAGCAAAAATGTTTCGATATTAGACATGTAATATCAATATTTTTTTAGATGCTTCAACAAATGACGAGCCCCTGTGGGAACGAGGTTGTTTAGCCAAACTGTCAATCAAACATATTTCAAAGTTTTTCGATATATACAAAAATTCAATCGGTATAAAACACTTTGAATAGAATTGTTCACCAGCACTTGGACTATAATCATCTTTTCATAAACATCATAAACAATTTACATAAATGACCACCATGACCACGATATAAATGACAAAAAAATTTTAAAAATAAAAAAACAATTTTTATTTTACTAATACCACTTTATTTAAAGTTTAAATATCTGTGACATGTTTCGGCACGTATGACCATTAACGAACAATTCGTTAATGACCATATGGGCCGAAACATGTCACAGACATTTAAAATTTTAAATAAAGTGATAATTATTTGTAAAGTAAAAATTGCCTTTTTATTTTTAAAATGGAATACTATAAAGTACAGTGACTGTATAATATTCTTTATAACAGTGTGGCCATTGGAACCATATCCGCCATATTCAGGCCAAATTTGAAGTGAGTAACCGTAGTAACAGAATAAACAAGGTATACAAATTCAATGCATTTGGCCTGAAAATGGCGTCAACCAATAAAAAACTAGACCTACTAATGGCCACACTGTTATCAAGTATATTATAAAGTCACTGTACTATAAAGTAACGCTCAAATCTATCAAAAAAATTTTATGTGATGTATACTTAGTTTTAATTACATATTTGTGTAATTATAAAAGCATTATTTTTAATTTATTTTGGTAATTTAAATCTATGAGTTTGTGTACATAATTGGTTTTATTCGTAAAATATAAAACATCAGGGCCGTATTAAGACGATGAAGCCAATCCAAACAATTTCAATTTCATTGTATATTTTTTATTTAAAAGTGAAAAAAATACATTGAGCTTTATTAAATAAAATGTAAAACCAAAATATAAAGTATTAGGTCAAATGTCTGAAGATCTTAAATCTGGCTTGTGAAGATTTTATGTGCAGTGATAAATTGTTTTTGGTTTACTTATTTTTAAAACATCTATTGTCTTTCCTTTGCACACGTTAACCAGTGTAACCAACCATCCAAGTTAATGTTGGTAAGGCGTAGCGAAATTTATAATTGAAAACAAAAATTTTATTCAGAAATATTTTATTAAAAAATTAATTATTTTAACAATTAATAGTAGAATATATCATGAGTCACTGTATTCTAATTCTTCTTCTAATTTCACGATACGATCGTTAATGTCCTTTATCGTGAATTCGTTCTTCTCTTGATTTACTTTTTGATTGGCAAGTAACCGTTGCAACGGTGGCAATGAAGAAGTTGATGGTAAATTTTTCTGTAGCAAAAAAGAACAAAAATTAAAGAAATATATTTAAAAAAAAAATTTAACATTTAATTACCCAAAATTGATAATATTCTGGCGACAAACTCTCTAATTGCAATATTCTTTCTTCGATTCGTTTAATTCGCTCATAGATGTCAGCTGGAACCGGACCACCCATCAGCAAATATTGCTCAGCATTCGATAAACGTTCTTCAATTCCATTATTAGCACCAAGTTTTCCGAATTCAGTAGAATTTGTTGTGAGTGGACCATGCGGATTATACACTCGAGTTACTGAATATGGGAAAAAAATACGAATTTAAAATTAAATTTTACTTCTAATTAAAACTTTCTCAAGCGTATTTAAAAATAAAAAATATACCTAATTATATTCATAATATATATATATATATATATATATATATATATATATATATATATATATATATATATATATATATATATATAATTATATTCATAATATATATATATATATATATATATATATATATATATATATATATATATATATATATATATATAAATATATATATATATATATATCGAGGAGAAAAATATACTAAAATTACGAAAGGGCTTTCAAGAGAGGAAATAGATTATAACATGTTGGGTCATATTGCAAAAATTCTCACGCATATGCAATATTAAACCACGTGAACAAATTTAAATATGTAATGGTTACGAGTTTCCAAATATGGTATTAGACGTCAATTTTTCTAAAATGCGTTTGCGCGGTTTCGTATTGCACATGCGTGATAATCTTTTCAACTACCAATATCCGTACAGTGTGCGTTTTATGCGCTCTGTCGACCCTATTTGCGGAATGTTCACACACAATTTAACAAAGATATAATAAAATTGCCATTTTGCTTTTTTCCTAACTTTGATCTACCGTTTTGACTAACAAACAGAATTCGTTCCTGCTATTTTATATTTATAATTTCTTTGTTTTTAATTAAATTTTTATTTGAATAAACTAAATTATAATTTGATTTTATTATGGTATCGTGCATTAAGCAAATACGCTCATCTGGATTATGAATAATATCGGATTAGGTGAACATATGATTGGGGTTGTCATAGAGTGCACTGGTCATTTTTTGGTTTGTCATCAGAAATTAAAAAATAATTAAGTAAAATATATTATCATATAAATATGATAGCCAAGTACAATAAATAGTAGTAAAATAAATGTCCGCCATATTTTGCTAAGCTTGTGATATTATATGTGAGGGAGATAACTTGTGTTTAATGAACAATTACATCACAACATAAATCGGTTTAGCGCTACTTTTGAAAGTGAAATAAAAATTAATTGTTTTATATTAGAGGTTTGGAAAGAAAAGCTAATTTTTTTTTTAAAAATTTATTAATTGTCTTCTTATTAAAATATTTCGGTGAATTATCACCTAGGGTCGACTTATAGCCTCACTGATAATAATATAATATACCTTTAATAAAATGACTGACAGATAATTCGTTTTGGTCACAGTAAAAGGCGGACTTATCGAAATTGGAACATAGCGATAGTATAAATTAGGTTAATAAAACAAAAAATAAAAAAATGTCTTTGAGTTAGGATACGGGCACATATGTGATTCAAACTTTTTTCCTCAAATTATAAAGCTTTCTAACTTTCCATCAGGGTCGTGGAAAGAAACTAAGGGCCCCAGGGAAAACTATCCATTTTATTAGAGTAAAAATTAAAACCTAGTGTCCGAGTTTGGGGCTACAGCGCCGTCTGCCCCCCCCCTCTCGTCGCGACTGCTATTTACTTTTCACCAGCGACAATTCGACCCTGTCCTATCAAATTTTTCTAATTTTTTGCTTGCTTTATGCACTGCTTAGCTCTCGTTTAGCTTTAAATTCTTAATTATGTACAGATGTATTTAGAATACGTTTTTAAAATAACAAATTTTCTCAAGGTTACCTATTACGTGCTCATCTACAATAAGAAACATGTATGTATTTACATAATTAAATTACTCAATACTGTTTTGACATCAAGGTTGCAATTTTTTTAAGACAAACAAAACAAAAGTAGGTATCGGTCTCTAAAATATTATGCATTCACTATTGTAACTTTGTCACACTTAAGTAAGTAGGTACATAATGGAAAATCGATTTTTCATGAAAACCATTTAAAGATAATATTTCGATTTATTAATTTTTGTTTACTTTTTTTTTATCAAGTCTGATATCTTTAAGTTCTTATCAGTGACTCTTTTTGCAAGTAATGGGGAATTTGACTAATTTTGGAAAATTATTTTAAAACACACATATTTATGTATTATGCATGGATACGTTTTTAATTTTTAAAAATAATGCCGAAAATTGCTAGAAAAAATTATTTTAGTATTTGTTTTCAAAATTTGCGCGAAAACGTTTACTAGCTGTCAGCTACGTCACATTCTCTAGATAGCAACAGGTGTCCTGTAACTAAGAAAAAAAAATGTTTATTTTTCCTGTAACTAGGAAAATAAATTGTTGATTTTAAAAAAAATTAATTAAATTTTGATTAATTTCCATAATTATGTTTGCTAACCGGAAATTAAGAAGCGACACTAGTGGTGATAGTGTTGAAACATAAGAGAAAGCAACGTCACAGCCCGTTTCTGCTTACGTGGATTTTAGCTAAAAAATTACTTTTTTAATTAAATTTTTTTAAATCAAATAATGATAGTTAAGATGAATTAGTATAATAAATTTGTCTTTTATTATAAATTTTCATTAAAATTTGTTTTAATTGCTTTCCTTTGGTACTGTCAAATACCCTATTTTAGTTATGGATCAATAATAATTTGTATTATAATAAAGAAAAAAAATTTTGCTTGCTTTGTGTTTATAAAATTTTACAGCCAATAATGCAAATCTTATCCTTTAAAATTTAATCCCCAGTTACACCTATACCAGTAGGATACGGTGAGCGTTTGGATGGAGGAACCAATTAATTTTTTTTTTTTTTTGAAAATTAAATATACAATTTCTAATAAACTTTATTTAAAAATTAAAGTCTATTTACCTACCTTTTCCTACAAAAATTAAAATAACTACGAAAACTACAGTGAAAAAAATATCCTTATTAAAATGACTAAACGTCCCATATTGGGCGCAGTAGTAGGATTATTCAGGATTTAAGTTACCTGCTGTATTGAAAATTATCTTCCATTATGGACAATGTTCAAAAAATCAAATATGGAAAATAGATTTCTCAAACTTCTTTTCAGTTTTGGCTAAATTTCAATAGGTTAGTTTTTGCAGTTAGTTCTATCAGTTCTAAATTGATTGAGTTTACGCAGATTAAATCAGTGTGTTCTCAGAGAAAAATTCCGAAGTCAGTACTACTAGCTTGGTGTTGTTTTGAACAATTGAACTAATTCAAACTGGTTCTAGAACTACATTTGCAGTACTAGCTATAGAGCCAGTATTACAAATTCGCACATGTGCATTATTGCATAGCTGTTATTTTAAATAAATTCTCTGAAAAAACGACAAGGAATACAATATATAATAATGAATACCTTCAGTTAGGTATCCTAATGGCATCACAAAATAATTCTTAAATAAAATAAAATGTTCTTAGAGTAAAATTCCGATATAAATTCAGCATTTGACAGTGGCGTCGCAAGACGAAAATGGGGAGTGGGCAAGATAATTTTTGCGAGGCCCCCTTTAATTTTCTTTTTGAAAATTCTGTCTTAAAAATTAGGCGACAATAAAAAAAATAAATAAAAAAAAAAAAAAAAAAAAAAAAAAAAACGAAAAACAGTCACTCGCGAGGCCTAGCTACGCCACTGGCATTTGAAACTATTTAATTTGAACTGAACTGTAGTTCAAATGTATAAATTTGAATTTGCTGCAGAAACAAACCTAATATTATAGGATGGATTTATTCCACGCTCTTAAGGAAGAAATGGAACTTTTGATGAGATATTGTATATAAAAATATTAGTACAGTATAAAAATAAACTCTCGGAATCAGTAAAAGATGTCAACTGATATAGTTATATTTATTAAATGTAAGAAAACTAATTTTTATAAATGCCCTTTGGATAAAGACACTCGTACAGAAATTTGAATTAATTATAAAAATAGAAGAATCATCAAAACATAAAACTATGAGCTTTTGGATGGCTCCGATTACCAGAGAATTACCCAGGTAGTGTCAACCATAATAAAATTACTCTTAATCATAAAATTTGAACTTCGATATTTGAAAATGTTGCTGCGAGAGAGTAATTTCTAAAACTGATACTTTCTTTCAAACAATCCAAATCAATGTTGTCACAAATACTTACTTCGTAAATGACTTTTGGAATCTTTTCGTCGAATTAGTACTGCATCAACTCGTGCACACGAATCAGGTCTATCGTCTGAATCTTCCGATGTACTTGGCACACAAAAATCTAATACATTTGTGATATTTAGTAATTCCCGTTTATGCTCCATAAATTTTTCAATACGTTGATTTATTTCAGCATTTGATGCTTTAATTTGGACAAGATCTTCGTCATCTTGTGTATTTTCTTGCACAACTGGTATCGAAATTAACGATTTTCTTTCTTTGTCGAAATCTTAAATAAAAAGCAATAATAAACGTAAATATTCTTTATTGTTTTATAAAGCAAATATTGGAACAGTTGTTTCAACTGTCTTACGCAGATATAATTAAAAAAATCATCAAATGCGTGTCGGGCATGCATTAA
This sequence comes from Brachynemurus nebulosus, assembly GCA_035578155.1. Taxonomy (NCBI): domain Eukaryota; kingdom Metazoa; phylum Arthropoda; class Insecta; order Neuroptera; family Myrmeleontidae; genus Brachynemurus; species Brachynemurus nebulosus. The sequence goes on along the minus strand of JAPWDM010000001.1, from coordinate 156,930,018 downwards.
GTTAGGGTTCCCTAGTCTGTAGCAGGAGTTTTTTACAACTTTTGGAATATAAAATAGGAAATTTAAATATAATAAAGTATATCGTAAGTTTGTAACAATTCATTACTAAAATCCGAGATTCTTTGGCCATATTTTTGCTCATTATTAAATCAAAAAGTTAAAATTTTTCCCAAGTTAATATTAGCAAAGGGTGTTATTTATGCAACAAGAAATAAACAGGTGTGATGTAAAATATATTATTTAAAATATGTTTTATTTACACGTAACAGTCTCCTCTTTTACCAAAAAATACCTGATAAAATTAGGGATTGGGGTGGGGGATGAAACCCCAATGATTTTATAACTTTAATTTTGGTATCATAATAAAGATCTTAAAGTGTCATTTACAAATATATATAGTTTCCCTACCAAAGCTCTTACCATTTCCAAAATATTTAAGAAAATTGAAAAAAACTCAAATTTTCAGGGGTGAGTTTCACCCCCTTAAACCGCTTACGGGCACGAACGAAATATGACTTGTGATTAGTTTTAATGAGATCTACAATCCACCAAAGTTTCAAGAGATACAGTTGGATACCTTTCCTTGTAAGAACCGCTTTTTTCACTTGACTGGTGAAAATTACCGACGACAATTGAAATAATTTTAACTGAATGTTCTTATCGAGTGGCAAGTATCTGCATTTTTTTCAATTTTTTGGATCCGTCCTTGAAGAATTGGAGGGAAGCCACAATTTTGAAGTTCGATATTTCGCAAACGCGACTTAAAAACAAAAATTAGTAAGAGAAGCCTCAATTAAAAAAGCCTTTTTAAGGATATTTCATACAATGGAGTACGTGAAAGAAATTCTCATTCTCACTTTCCAATACGAAAAAATACTTTAAAAAGAGAGAGCGTACAAAATTTCATGTTCATAATAAACTATGAGGGTGTGACAGACGGATTTGATTAAATTATAAAGGATTGACTCCGGAACTCTAAAAGGATGGTGATTGTAAAAATAAATGTATAAATTTTTTTAATAATAAACAATTGTTTTATTTCGATAACTCGATAAGTAAATATTTTTTTAAAATTCATTAAAAAGTATTTTTTATAAATTATAAAACATACTTCTATACGATAGTGATAGTTATGAATTATGATAAAACACGAATGTATAATTTATTTAATTGGTATAATTAATTATTTACTCGGCAATTATCAACTGTTATAACGGGGCCAATTTATTAGGGAGCTTTGACCTTTCCTCCAGAAGTAAAAAACCTATGTATTACAAGTTTTGATAACATAAACGCGTGAAACTCTTCGGTCTGCCTGTACTGGTTATAGAATTTAGTTGTACTACTTAATCTAAACTTAAGTGGGTTATAATTAGGTAGATACAGTTTAGATAAAACAAATTAATAGGCGTCTTTATTTTATTTTTTTTATTAGTTAGATGCGCAATTAAGGTCATATGTATTATTTGATAAGTACTATTGAGCTTACCATAGAATAATTCAGAAGCCAAGTTGCTATCTCTGCACTAGTGATACCAGTGTAGACAAAAAATCCCCTCCAGTTCCCACCACTATGTTGTGTAGGTATACACTTTTTATAGTGGTGTTGGTTTGATATTTGCAACTGTGTCAGTTGTCACACACACAATTACAAAACACGTATTGTCGGACAGAGCAACGTGGGGTCCAAGCTAACAATGGTCTAACAATACATTACAATGTGTTGTGTATTCGGTGACGGACATCGACTAACTAAATGCCTTAACCGGTATCAAGCACACTCAGGCACACTGCTATCCACAATTTTTTACACATACGCTTAGGGCTTGGGGTTTACTATTGGTGTGATAATTATTTATAAATTAAAAGCGAGGTATTGGTGATTGCGTACATACGCCGTGAGTTTCGAACTCACGATCCACCACACAAAAACACTAAGTTAACTCGAGGTAATACGTGTTATTGCCAATTTATAATGTTTTCCTCTTTTGTTAATTGCTACAGTATTATTACTTTAAAAATCAATGAAAGCAGATCGGATACCTCCAAGTAGGATTACTTGTAAGTTTAGCAGTGGATCAAAATTCGAAACAATTTTGTGAATTTTAAAAAAGCGTCTAGGTTTAAATAATCTAAAATTGCATCACTCTTACCACACATGAATATATCCTAAAGAGCTTTTGGTGTCTAGCACTCTAAGGTCAAATAATGTTTCGTCTTAACCCATTATGACCCAATGTGTGACTAATTATTCACATAAGTCGCCCATAATACCACCAAAGCATTTTCGAGGATAATTAAATTAGTAGGTACTTTTTTACCCTCGAAATGAAATAGAACTTTTTACTTTAATAATAATTTGCTTACAAAAGTGGTTGTTTTTTGAGGAATTACAAACCATGCTTTTTAAATTAGGCTAATATACTACTAAACATGGGAATGTCCAAGTCATACTGGGTTAATCTTTTCTAGTTAATGAGAACTTATAAACAGGATCAATTAATCAAACTTGGTTTTCAGTTGGCGGAACAGACATTTTTGCGTAAAAATCGTAATATTTTTAGTTCATATAAAATAAAATTTTATAAAGATTAAGAATTTTTCATCTTTGTTCCAGATAAAAAATTGAACCTGTAGATTGTATGTAGATACACAATTCATTTTACAGGATATGATCGATAACTCTACATAATAGATTAGATTATAGCAGGGTACCTTTGTTGTTTTTTATAACGTAAATGCTTGCTTCTTTCACCTGTGGCGACTTACAACCTTTTTTCTTAAATACTGTAAAATTGAATGACTTTGGTCCACTTTTGAACTTTACACTGTTATAAGTTTTAGACCTAATGATATTAATTTTTATTTTTAGTTACGTTTTATGGGTCTGTATTAGTACTTTTAACTTTGAAATGGAGAAGAAGCTAAATACATTCTAAATATTTTTTTTTTAAAAGTAAGGGTAGCCAAAGTCAGACGACGAAGTTGGGTTACTTTTGCCACATGTTGTTTTATTTAGAAAACGCTAAGAAAGAAGTATTTTTTGAGGTTTTATTTAAATAAAAATACTTCTTTTTTTAGCGAATTTCGAAAACTTGAAATTCAGCTATTACAACAGGTGTCACGACGCAACCTCCGGCGGAGACCATAACAGAAATATGTTTTGAGGTCCCTAGAATACGAAAATGATATTCACTAAAATTTATATATATAATATATATATATATATATATATATATATATATATATATATATATATATATATATATATATATATATATGTCGCCACGATAACTTTCGAACGAAACGTTTAATGCTTATGAAATTTCGTATGGAGACTCGATTTTGATCTGGCTTGGCTAAGTTCTTTAGCCAGACACATCGGATGCCCAGAAGTAGGTTTTCTGGCCATTTTTTATCATTCGATCCTATCATTAAACAGTTCGATTTTTACATGGTTAAAAAGCCAAAAAAAAAAAAAATTATGAAGAAAATATTCTTATAATTTTCTTTCTATTTTAAGTATTTTTCGAGAAAATGTAAATTTTCACTTTTGTATTAGTTTTCTTTCTTTGTTAGTCTAATAATTAATTTATATTTAAGTCTCAGTTCGCTATGAAATATAAAAATATAATGGGACCCAAAAGTGGTAAAAATAAACTAAACGATCGATTTTGAAAATTTTTTCACTGTTACAGAGCTAAACTATTTTAGATAGATATAGATTACATTATGTAAGGTCCGCCAGGGTCCATAGGACCCAAAAGTGTCAAAAATAAATTAACTGACCGATTTTGAAAATTTTTTCACTGTTACAGAGCTAAACTATTTTAGATAAATATAGATTACGTTATGTAAGGTCCGACAGTATCAGTGGGACCTAAAAGTATCAAAAATAAAATAACTGACCGATTTTGAAATTTTTTTTACTATTACCGAGGTAACTATTTTAGATAGGTACAGGTTGTGTTATCTGAGATCCACAACCGTCCTGCGGATGCAAATGCGGCGTAGAATGCTACACAACGGGTTTTGAATATATATATATATATATATATATATATATATATATATATATATATATATATATATATATATATATATATATATATATATATATTAGCTGATTTTTTAATGAGGTCCACCGGGATCTTGCAGATCCGAAAACGCCAGTAATAAGCTACCGAACCGATTCTAAAAAATTTCTCACTGCTAGAGAACTAAATTACTTTAGATGGATACAACTATGCTGCACAAAATCCGTTCGGGTTTTTGGGTCCCCAAAAATACCAAAACTAATTACCCAGCCGATTTTAAAAATTCTTTTACTCTTAGAAAGCTAAACTATTTTAAATAGGTACAGGTCTTAGATGAGATCCGCCAATGCCCAATATTTGGAAATTCGCTATGTTATGCAGATGCTGCGACAGGGGTATTTATGTTTTATTATCAAATTTAAAGTACAATGAATGTAAAAAAAAAAAAAATTATAATTATTTTAAACGCAAATTGCAAATAAGGTAACAAATTACTTGATAAAATAAACAAAACAGCAAATTCTTTAGTAGGTAAATGAAAAATAAAAGATACAGGGTTTAATTGTAATTTTCCACTTCTGATATTTTAAAGAAACCTCTTTTGGATGGGATAGGTGCTTACAGGTCGAAAACCTCGCAAATATGTGGTGGCCAAAGTCAGACCAATATTAACGAATAATGCATTGGGCGATTTTGGTCGCCCTCTAGCGGCAAGACCTAAAAGTTTAAGTTTGCTGCCTAGGCTCGGAAAAGTTTCCTAAAGGTTGTATGACAGTCTAGAACACTAGAAGCCAACTAATATCAAAAAAGTGTAATTCGCTTGGAGTCATTTGCAGGCCAGTCACAGCTTAAGGCATGTAGTCAGTCAGTGTCCGTCGCCGAACGCACAGTACATTGTTAGACAATGGTTAGACATTGTTAGTTGAATAGCACACATTTCTCTCTGGTAATACGTGTGTGTAGTAGTATATGTGAATACGCACACAGGCGCAACCATTAAACCAATACCAATGCAAACAGTGTGTATCTACATGTCAGAGTGGGGAGATTTTACGTCACAAACTCATTATAAGTGGAACAGAGACATAGACAATCTAGTAGACAATCTAGTTTGACCCGTTGATGACAGTATATTTTCGCATGAGTCATAGATGTCGCCTTATTGTCAAGCTGCCCTTGAAGTTTTTGAAGGTAAAAATTGCAGGTTTTTCGTAAATTTTAAGTCCAATATAATCTATAGAATCAGTAAAAAATACTATTCCGTGCATAAGTATTATTATAACGTACTCGTGCATAAATAAAACAAATATTGAAAAATGGCCAAAGTCAACCATGGTGACCAAAGTCATCCAATTTTACGGTACCTGAATATATGGTATTATACATACATATGTATATGTAATGCAATAAATTATAAGATGTACTAATAAAGATAACATGCTTTTATAAAGGAACAATTTGAACCCACTCATATAATAAAGATAACATGCTTTTATAAAGGAACAATTTGAACCCACTCATCAATAAATTTTTAACAGAAATCAAACACTTCTAAAGAAAGATATAAAAAATACTATATAATAGATGTAGTACATTCTTTTTTTGAAGCAAAATCGCCATATTGCTAAACACCTTTTATAACCTATAAAATATCGATGGTAATAAATATTTTTTAATTTCTATGTGATTTTTATGTAATTTGAGACTATTTATTAATAAATACAGCTGAACTCTTTTTAGTGTGGTGGATAGGGACCGCATAAAAAAAATCGCACCAAAAAATATATTCAAAAATATCATAAATAGCTATCAAAAGTGTAGTTCGATCCAGATTGTATAAAAAGCTTTTTTTTTGTGCGGTTGGTCGGGACCGCTTAAAAAAAGTTTCATGGAAAAAACATCACTCAAAACGCTCAAAACTTAGAAATTTCCTTAGAAGTTGCTTCTATAAACAAGATAAAGCATTAATTTACACGTAGAAACATTTTATTTCAATTTTATAATATTATGAAAATTTTGAAAAATACATCTTTGACAAAATTAAATGATGCAATAACTTATGTTCTTATGCAATGTATTGATTAAATGCTTAAAAGCCGTTAAAAAGAATTTTTATCAAAGAAAGTTATTATAGTAATTGTTTAAGTTTCTTACTGTCTCGTGATTTTGATTCACATTATATATTTTAATGGCCATTTTGGTGGCTTTAACCCTTTTTTGGCTTCATTTTCATATACATTGTATATATGCCTACACTCCCTCTATTTGTACAATGCTTAGAGACACATAAACACACAAAAACACTGTTTATGTTTTGGTTTATGTACCACCTGCTATGTTCAAGGTTGTTATAATCGAATTCACACAGTAAATAATTGAATATTAAAATTTCTTAATAAATTTTTTTCCTGTATATTGTTGAATGTCTTATCAAAGTACCTGTGATTCAAATTTAATAGAAATCATTCTTTTTAATTTGCCTTAAAACATTCCGAACATTTGCCTCTTTTCTGACATTATAAAGCAAGTTCTCCCTTAAAGACATTATAAGCGACTTAGGTGAGCAGTCAACTTAAAATCTGCACACAATCGCCGTGTTCGTTGCTGAGTTTTTCTGCTCAAAGTGAGCTGTTAGCGCATGCGCAAGAACATTTTTATGAAGTACCAAATACTTGTGTATTCCATAAAAAAAGTTTTTGCGCATGCGCTAGCAGCTCACTTTGAGCAGAAAAATTCAGCAACGAACACGGCGATTATTGGAGTCGATTTCCTCATTTTACTCTATAATAATTCATCTTGCACAGTCATCATTATTTTTGTAAATAGGTAGTAGTAATAATTATATATTTCATAACAACAAATAGATTTATTATGATAAAATATAATAATAATAGATATTAATGATTCTGTATAAAATTTATCGAATTAATAACATAACGTTAACTAGATATATTATAAAAATATATTATTACTTGACCAAGGACATTCTTTGTTCTCTTTCCATATAGGAGGCTCGTTATTCTTGTACTTTTCCTTTTTCCAAATTGGAATTCTACTTTTCAAATTTTCTATACAGTACTGAGTACTTTCGATTGCATCGGCTCTGTGTGGAGAAGATACAGCAATTACAACACTCGCTTGTTTAACCGGTACGTTGCCCAACCTGGAAAAAATAAAAATAAAATTTTTGTTTTAAAAAAGTAATATCACTAGAGACAGATTTTTAATTAATGAATAGTTGCAGGGTCAAGGTTAGATTAACTATTACCTCATCTTTAAATTAAGTGGACCTTCATTTATCTGAAGTAATTGCAAAAAAAAGTTTCGAATTTTAAATTCGATAAAACTACTGGTTTTTCCCTATCAGAAGTTAGAAAAAGTCGATTTTCGATAGGTATTGAAAAATTTAAAGGGCGTATGATTCTTTTACTGCTAAAGAACTAATTTATAGGGTGATTAAACTCTAAAAATTTGAAGTAAGACTAAAATGCCTTTACAGGAAAAAAGTTTAAATCAAGACATTGATGAAATTTTTCTCAAACCCTTGGCTGTTTCTGAAATATCCAGAAAATCTGAGTTTTACCTTAAGCCTTATGGTCAGGATATTTGCACACTTAATGATACTGACTGAAAATTGTTTATTAAGTACTACAAAATTGTCTAAGGCAATCACTGCTGAATAAAATAAAGTAAAAAAAATGTTTTTTAAGAAAAAGCTTTTATCTAAAAATGGGCTAAAAAAAAATAAAATAACCTTTGAGTGAAGTTTGAAGCAATATGCAACATAATTTATAAAAGCTTGAGGTGTTATCATTAATTATTTCTGTTGTGGATATAAGAGCTATTTTACATTTCAGTAGTTACCAAACTTAATTAAACGCCTCAAGCTTTTATAAATTATGTTGCATATTGCTTCAAACTTCACTCAAAGGTTATTTTATTTTTTTTTTTAGCCCATTTTTAGATAAAAGCTTTTTTTTAAAAAACATTTTTTTTACTTTATTTTCTACTTTTTAGTCTGATTACAATTAATTTGAAAAAAAAATTAAAGAAGTAGTTTTTTACCTATATTTTAATCGGTTAATTTACCCTAATCAGACATAACTATGGAAACAAAAAATTGCAATGTAAAATCAATGAACAATATTTGACAATTCGAAATGTCAAAAAGTTGCATAGGACTAAAAATCAACAATTTTGGTTTGGGGCGAATTAGGGAAAGACCAATTATACAATATTGCATTGTCATCAAGGTTAGACACGTATGTAAAATTTGGAACCTCTAGCTCAATTAGAACCTGTCTAAATTTTGATTCCAAGATTTGATCTAAACCAACATACTAACATATCAAGTTAAATAAAAGCTTTTAAAAAAATAATTATTAGAGTCAAAGAGTTCTATGATTCATTTTAGCGATAAAAAAACAACTATCAGAGTGGTTTTCATCGTAAGTTGTAGACTTACCATGATTCAAACTTGGAAGGATCGTGTGGAATCTCGTTAGAAAGGGCACTTAAAATGAAGTTCAGGTTCTTTTTATCATTTTTCATTTTTTTCCCTAACATTTCAACAATGGGTTCAAAAAATTTGAAAAAAGGTGGTTCCTCCCATAAAAAACATCTCCCAAAAAGCCAAGAGGGATGTTAAAAAATGAATAAAATCTTTGTTTTTCAAAAATCACTCGAGAAATTGTACTCTGTTATAAGGGATTCATTTTTGCCAAGAATTTTCAATTAAAATTATTTCGGATAACTTGGGTCAATAGCCTTAAAGATATAAGGAATCAAATGAGTTGATGGAATCAAGGAGTCGATGAGTTTCAAAACCATCTAATTAACACAACTAAAAATGTTCAGGAAACACAAAAAACTGTTTTCTCACTTATGCCGCTGCTACACGATGCTACGAACACCTTCCAACATTCGACGTTGGATGGTTCATAGCATCGTGTAGCCGTTGTTCGAACCTACGAGTGTCCAATGTCGAGCGTCAAACATTCGCATTTGGTCGTGTCCCGTTCGATGTCGGTATTCTTGCACCGAGTCAAAGGGATGCTTCGAATGTTTGAAGGTCAATGTTGGTTGCGTTCGTTGGTTGCGCACGACTCGTTCATGTGAAGAGAGACAACATCAGTGTATAACATTAGAGATAACATCAGACAGATAACAGCGTTGTCGACTGAGTACCAACACATCATCATTCTATTGGATCAAACATTCGATTCACCGTGTAGCAGATACATTCGTCGCATCAACTATCGAACTTAATTGCCTCAAACGTTCGATCGAACGTTGGAAGGAACGTTCGTAGCATCGTGTAGAACCCGCTTTATAATAATGATTTTGATGTGATTTTTACCATTAAATTTTTAGGAAAAATCATACAGTTCTTATAAAGAAATAATAACGGTATCACTCTTCAATAATTAGCAGATAACGATTAAAAATTATAATTAACTACTTTTGCAGCAGTTTGCTTTAATTAGATGGTTTTGAAACGGTTGATTTTGTAATTAGCTACTTTTGCAGCAGTAACATTAACAATTAGACACTTTTGTAACAGTTTATTATTCTTTCAATAGGTTCTAAATAAAACAACATTCCTAGAAATCTATCTATTTACATCGTACAACGTCGTTTTTATTATAACTTATGAAAACTAAGATATTTTCTTATAATTTAGTAGAACATTCTCCCATAAAACAAGTCTCTTTACTGTAATTTAATAGTAAAACTCAAATCAGAACCACGATGTTTCACATAATCTTATTCTGCACACAGTTGACAATTCCACAAGTTTCTTTGTATTTTTTTCTAGTTATTTCAATAGTAAATATTTTCTTTGAGAGAGTAATAAAATTATCACATGCAAATTATTGGATCCTCTACAGGCTCTGAAGTGCCACATATCGACCACCTAACTAGCTACTTTTGTTCTTGGTTTTTTTAATGACGTCATTTTTATATAAATAATTAGATAGTTTTGCGGCTTGTTTGTTTTCTTGCAACTCCATGTTTTTTCAATTGGAAAATATTGCAATTAGCTACTTTTGAAACAGTTTCGTATTTTTGTCATTACAATTAAAGGGGAAAAAGCTGACTTTGCACCGTCTAGTTGGTATTTTTTTGGTACAGTTTATCCTCCTGAATAATAAACCGTATCTAACTCAATTTTGAAAAAATCGTCAGATGGTTTTGAAACTCAGCGACTCAAATTATCACATAGTTGACCCACATAGTAACACATAAGGTAAACGAGTGGATATTTTTAAGTCACATTTTCGAATATATGTTTATTTTGATGATATCTAAACAGTAGAAAAATATTAAAATTTTCTATATTTTGCGCCAAAAGTTGTAAAAACTAGCTATTGACCACGGAACCCGACCTAATGTATGCTTAACACGAACTTGGTCGATTTTATTAGGATAGTAATATTTAATGAGATTTTCAAATAGACATAGCAGGGGTTACAAAAAGAACTTATATCCGGAACTGAATATAAGTATCAATAGTTTTTGAAACTAATATTATTTGTAAATAATAAACAAATATTTTACAAATATGGAATACCATAAAGTAACGCTCAAATCTATTAATACTAATATTATTTTAGCATCTGTTTATAAAAACTTTCTAAACGGTATTTTTTTTTTAATACATAGATATAACTTACCTGTGATAAATCGCTATATTTTCAATTTGTGCCCAATTTGTTCGCATTTCATTACAAATTTCCTTCATTACTTTCAATGCCATACTTTCATACGCTTCATACTCCAATTCTGTAACTTCTTTACCATCACAATTGTCACGTGTTATACCACAAAATATCGAAATCGCACCACATGTTGGGGCTGATACTAAATCGGTAATTTCTTCCACCGAGAGTCGATTTTTTGTTAATTTTAAATAATCCATTTTTTATTTTTATTTAACCACCACTTAATGGTGGTATTACAGCTATTTCGTCACCAGATTTTAGATCTAATTTCGAATTTTTATCACAAAAATTTTCATTCAACGATAAATTAATTGTATTTTTAATTGTTTCTAAGGAATATGTTTGTGTGATTATATTTAGTAATTCGTTAAACGATAGATTTTTCGGGACGTTCAGTTTCGATTCGGATTGATTTGTTAAATCTTTCGCTTTTGCGAAAAAAAGAACTTTTATCTCTACGTTCATGCCAAATAATTTAAGAACATCTTATTGCACAATGATTTTGATAAATTACAACAGCCAGGATAACACACTTTAGTTAAATTTTGAAAAAAGAGAGCGAGTTTCTTTAATATGTATAAGTCACTGCGGCTGGCGTGAAGCGAAAGACACTGAAGTTATAATAAACTTATAATTTAAAAAAAAAAAAATATTTACTTACACAAATAACATCATACATGTACACAAATTTTTTTTTTATTTTTATAGTATACCGATAATAACTTTGTACAAAATTTTATATAAAATATGTAATTACCACAGGTAATTACAATAATTAGAAGTTGAGAACGTTGAGAATCATTCGTCTATAACCGCAGGCATTGACAATTACGACAATTACACTGCACATATGGGTTATATTTTTAAAAATAATTCAAATTAAACTTTTTAAATACAGACAAGGTCATTTGTATTATATTTTTATATTTAATAAAAATATGGTATAATTAGTTATGTATTTTATTTATCATAAATTATTTTACATTAAATAAAACTAATTGTTCATTAAAGTATTCCGCCAATTTTTCAACATGCCACTTTTCACCTGATAAAATTAAAACATTATTAGTCATATCGATAACAATTTTAATTTGTATATTTTTATTAACAATTAAAAATTCAGTATTTTGTTTCTTAAAATCCTGTTTCATAAACTTATTTAAGACTGATATTGTTGATTGATGCGACGAATTTTTTAGTAACATCTCATAAATTTGATTAATTTTAATGTTTTCGCTAAAATTAATCTCATAATCTATATTTTCGATTAAACTTTCTTCGATATTATTAAGATTATTATAACTGTTTGAAATATTGATTAATTTATCTTCAATGGAGAGTTTTGGTTTCAGTTTTGGTGGACGATCAACCACTTCGTAACAATAGGATATATTAATTTTGAACGTATCAATTGGTATAATTAACCAAACTGAATTTTTATCTGGTTGAAAATAAAATAAAATTTCAACAAGGGAATTTATAGGATCTGTAGTATATGGAATGATAATATTAATTGGATTTTGTGTTGAATTTAAAATTGGCACATTTTTGTTTATCGCATGCGTATTATCGTGATTTCCAATTTTTATGTTGATGTTCATTTTAAATTTTATTAAATTTTGATAAAATTTTTCGTTAATATTAATGTTAATAAGTATGAAACAATTTACATTTGTTGGATTAATATCATCTAAATTTAAATTTTCTTGAATTAACAAGTTTGCAAGTTGATTATAAACTTTTATATTTGTATTAAGAATATGTTTTAAAGTATCCTTATTTTTTAATAAATTTAAAACACTTATTTTATCAGTTTCCGCTTGCAGTTTTTCTTCTAGTAATTTTAAATTTTCCTCTTCAGTTTTTATTTGTTCAAATAATTCTTTAATATCCATTTTTGAAAATTATTCAAACGTCAGTACACTCACAAGACACAAATAATCCCGCCAGTTGTACTTAACCTTTAAACTTTTAAGTGCAGCTGAAGGGTTAAAAAGCTTTGAAGGTAGAAAAGGTAGAAAATTTCGAAATGGAGGACGAAGTAGACGATTATATGTCAGACGCTGTTTTGGCAACTTGGTAAAACAAATAAGGTTTTTCAAAATATCTGAAATTTTATTTTAACCTATTAAAAATTTAAGTACATCGCAAGATATCAGACCCGGATTAATAAAAAATCGAGCCCAGCAAAGACAACATGAGATTGAAAAAAAGAAAAAAGAATCAGATCTTAAGAATAAATTAGCTAATCGTCCTTTACACGAAATTGAAGCGGAACGTCGAGAAGAAGGACTAAAAACTAAAATTGATGAACAAAGTAAAGGATTTGCAATGTTGCAAAAAATGGGCTATAAAAGTGGCGAATCGCTTGGTAAAACTGGGAGCGGACGCGTTGAACCTGTCGAGATTACGTTAAAAACAGATCGTACAGGTTTAGGCCGAGAATCAGTTTTAAGAGAAATTGCTAACAGAAGATTGGCTGCTAGAAAACGATACGTAGAGGAAAATAGTAATGTTGACGAGTTCCGTAAACGAATGACTCAGAGAACTCAAGAGAGACAGGATGAATCAGATCTACGGAAAAGTCAACGTGCTTGTTTCAACCTGGATTCTGAAAAGGTTTTATATAAGTGATGATTGTTTTTATATTTTCAAATGTTTGAATGATATTTTTTTAGGATATTAAAGAGCCTGTGGAAAAATGGTTTTGGCCACATCAAGAACCACCTGATGAAGAAAAAGATGAGGAAAATGAAGAAAAAGAAGAAGACGAGGACGATTTTGAATTTTCGGTAAAATACTTTTAAATTTAGTACACCTTAGTTTACTGTGATCAGTTCCTATTTTTTTTTCGACTACGGTGAAGTCAAAAAGAAGGGTAGTGATTTTTGATTTAAACGTTTCATGTTTGTAACAGTGGATGTTCCGTCGTAGCTATTAAACTATCTGATAAATTTTTACGAATAAGGCGTTATTTGATTCATTTTGATTGCGAGAATGTTATAGGCTATATTTTACCCCAATTGAAGGTTCCTATAGGATATAAAATTAATTACTTGATAGATTTTGATAATTTTTTTTTTTTAGAAATTCCACAAAAAATTTCAGATATCTTTTTCAGAATTGAAGCAATGGTAATCTTTACATATAATAAAACTGGAACGAGACCGTTTCTGTACATGGAATATTTTTTAAAAATTGTACTGGTACTGTAAATAGTTATCTTGTAGATATCAAAACATTTTTAAAATTTTTGTTTGTCTGTCTGTCTGTTCATGCATCACGCGAAAACTAATGGTCGGATTTTGATGAAATTTGGTGTGATGATAACTTTTTACCTGGGTCAACATCTAAGATACTTTTTACTCCGGAAAAATTTCTGATTCCCACGGGAAAATAGAAAAACCATTTTGAGCATGTGCACACATTACACAAAAACTATTGAATGGATTTTGATGAAATTTGGTGTAGTAATAACTTATTACCTCGGTCAACATCTAAGATACTTTTCACTCCGGGAAAATGTCTCATTCCCATGGGAAAATATAAAAAAATATTTTGAGCATGTGCATGCATTACTCAAAACTTACTTACTTGCATGTCCTATGCAAGTTCTGTATAATTATTACACTTATACTTCTTATTGATTTTATCAGAATGTACACGCGAACGATGTCGCGGGTACAGCTAGTAGTTTATAAGTTTATAATGATAAAAGTACAAAAATTATCCTATAGACGAGTTGACAGAATTTAAAAAAATAGAAATTAAAATAGATTATTAAATTAATTTTAGTCACTTGAATTATTAACGTTTTAACTTATTAACACTGCTCGCAGTTTGACTTGACTTACAGACAAATCATACATACGTGTACTCATTTACCCACGGTCATACGTGCTATGTAGACTGTGGCAATGCGTACATATGTTAGGTTTGTCTATGAATCGAGTCAAACTACTAGCAGTGGTAATAAGTTAAAACGTCAATAAGTCGAGTGACGCCTGGTAGATTTTACTTGATACTTACTTTTACTGATTGGTAGGTATACTTACTTGATTTAGTTTCTAATTTTACCATCAGAGGTACGAGTGAGAATCTTTGCGTCGCCAATTTGTCACCTCGTCTAAATATAACTTGACCATGATATTATCCATAATAAAGGATTGATACGGGCTAAATTTTATTTTCAAATTCTATTTTACAGGCTTCTGAAAAATTAGAGATTCTAACCAAATATCTACGAGAAACACATTTATACTGCATATGGTGTGGTTCAGTATTTGATGATGAAAAGGACTTAAGTGACAGTTGTCCAGGTCCAACAAGAGATGACCATTAGTTTTAATGTAAATAGACTTTATTTATATATTTTAAAAATAAAAAAATTTTATAATTAATTTCCTAATTTATCTACTATTAAATCAATTTTCTTAATGTATTAGCTTCTTTTATTTGCTCCTCTAAAGCTCTTAATGGCGATGGGTTTGATTGTTTATCGTGTATTGCTAGTTTCTCATATATATCGTCATTATTTGCGAAATCACCAGGTATCCTCGGAAGTATATGGACGTGAACATGCTAAAAATTGTAAAGGTAACGTTAAGTAGCCAAGCAGTCGGTAAACTATTAAATTATTGTCAAACATTTTGTTTGTCAAATACAAATTTGAGCGCAAACTTGTAAAATTAAGGTGTATTTTAGTAGTCTAGGACATCTTCGGTAGTTTTTACCAGATTAAATAAAATTTTTTATTATCAATTTTTTTTTTTTTTTTTTTTTTTTTTATAAGAACTAATGTTGTTATGGTTGAAGCCAAAGAGAAAAAAATTCGTAAAATACTGGCTTCTTTTACACTTTTCTCAAAATTTACAAATAGTAAAAAACAATATTTTTAAATTTTCCGAGGTTTGAGTGACAGAAAAACATTTATTGTAGGTAATCGTTTGGATTTTATGTCGATCATATCGACTCTTAAAATCTTAGGCAGCCGCAACCAGGAACGGATTAATTCACTTTGGGACCTTAGACATTTTCTTCTTATCGGGCCATGGTTAGCTAAGTCGTCGTAAGATGACATTTCATATTACACAACCTAATGTTATTCCAGCTAATGGCGGAAATGATTGCAGGATACAATGATTCTATTTAAAATTAGAGAATGGCTTTTAACCATTTCTCTAACGCTTGAGAAGGTGTCATTATTTATTTGAATTACATGGTTGGCCAAGTAGTCGGGAAACTACATTTAATATCAAATATAAATGTAATTTAGAAAATGGACAATCGTCATATTATATTATGCTATATGTGACCGGTGCCGTGACTGAAAAAAGGTTGAGAAACTCTGCACTAGATGACATTACTAGTTCAATTATTTTTAATTTTTGTTAAAATCTATGGTGGAATTAGTGAAACTGATGGATACAAATATTTAAAATGTATTTACGTCTGAAACGTCATCCGTTTAATTAATTTCCATTTTATATAAAATACAACCAAATAAAAGATGTACAAAGCCTACAAAACATCTAGTTTCTCGCTGAATAAAATTTATTTGGTAGATTTACTTCGCAAGTAAATTTAATTCACAGGTTTCTATATTTGTGTTTTGTAAGACTGGACATCAAATACATAGGGCCAATTCGTATCGGCGTAAGCGGAAGCGACTTGCACTCAAGTGTAAGCAATATATGCTTGAAAACAAGCACATTTGGCTTGCTGTTGGTATGTATGTATATTCCTGTCTCACTTTCTATGTTATAGTGAGAAGGGTGATCAGTATATAGCCAACGCTAATAGTTGACTATAAGCTATGTTTATACCCTATAAACTGTATATGCTTCTCACCCTTCTCACCAGAACATGGAAACTGAGACAGGAATATACGTATATACACGAATGCCGCGCAAAACGGTACACCAAGAAAGGTTTGTCTCTTTCTATGTTACTATAAGTGAAGCGTATATAGGGTGTTCAAAATGTACACATATATGTATAAATATACACATAAAGGCAATAAAGGTAACATAAGTGTGATAAAAATAAAAAATAAAATAAAAAGTTTTGCACATACCAAATCCGTAATAATAAATACACATATAACCATATCACTTTTTTCAAGTTAAAATATTTTTAAATATTCATGTTATGATATCGTTTCTGAGAAGAAACATCGTGAAAAACGCACATAGTCTGTTGAAAACTAAATATGTATTTAATTATCTAATATATTAATTTATTATTTTGTATAAAAAATACATAAACATATGACAATTTGAAGATTTGAAAATAATATGTACATATGTGACTAAAAGCCTATCAATTAATGTTTAAATAAATGAGAATATACATATGACATATTTTACATGAGGATACATAAATGATGTATGTATTTCTTTTATTTAAAAAGTTGCATTATAATGATATCATTTTTGTAAGTAAAAATTTTGAATTAAAATATTTAAAAGAACATACTGTATACACTACATTTTAACAAAAAAAAAAAAACTTGTGATAAGGTAACCAAACAACTTTCCATCTCTTTCTCTGTATTCAGTTCGTGAAGTAACCTTATTGCGAGGCAAACGTGTATCAATAGCAAGCCAAATGTGCTTGTTTTCAAACACATAATTATTGCTTACTCTTGAGCGCAAGCCGCTTCCGCTTATGCCGATACGAATTGGCCCATAATTTATTTGATAAGCGTATCAAACAAAGTCGATGACTTCAAGTACTTTGACAAACACATAAAGCTTGACAATTTGTTTGACCGTTAGAGACTACTTCAGATAAAATTTACCTTTACAGTTTGTCCAGCATCTTCGCCATCTTGAATTGCCACCGTGGACGAACTTGCATTGTACATTTTCTCAACACACCGTTGTACTTTTATGACTGTTTGAAATAAATCAGAGATTTCATTCGGTTTCAAGTCCGTTAAACGCTTTGCGTCTCTTACAGTTGCTACTAGAACATCTGTCTTTTTGTTAAGAAACAATTTGTGTTCTAAATTTTCAGCGATTATGGGTGCAAATAAAAAGGATACGTCCTGGAACAACACATCGGATATTGGTAAAGGCATATGTAAGAGCCGTATTATAAAATACTGTTTCTCCTGGAATGGTTTTCCCTCCAAAATTGTATTGAGCTTGTTTTTCGATTGGTTCAAATACGCAATTATCACTTAAATTCCCATAAATATCGGTCCTTTTATGCCCAATAACCGGCATTTTTCTTCTCACCTCATTTATTTTACTTAACTCAATTTCCGCTGTACAAATGGTTGGTTCATATGTACTCTGGCCATCGTATTTGGGACATTCGGCTATAACCTTACCCCAGGGATCGATTACCTAAATAAAAAAAAAAATATTTTTGGAAATTTTGAATTGGATTGCGTTTTAAAATACGAACTATGGCCTGTCCGTAGGATATCCGTTTTTTGTTATGCGGACCAATTTGAGCTGCTGCTATAACGTAGCACTGTGATTCGATAGCGCGTGCACGGAGTAACACTTCCCAGTGTGCAGCACCTGTTGCATGTGTAAATGCGCTGGGATATGTCAATATATCTGCTTCTTGGTGACGTAATGCAATGGCTAACTCTGGGAAACGCATATCGTAACACTAAATTTGACATTTAAGGATAAAGAGGTACTTTAATTTAATATATTTTTAAACAGTTTAAAAGGATACAATACAAAGACCCAAATTTCCAATTGGTGTTTTGACAGGAGGCACAATATTTTTTCCAGCTGCTACTGTATTAGATTCAACAAGAAATATTTTCTCTTCAGGAATTTTCACATCGAAGAGATGTAATTTTCGGTACGCAGCAACAATTGTTCCCATATTATTTATTAAAATGTGTGTATTGTAAGCTTTATTATTGTCAGTCTAGAACAAATTACAAATTACATACATGTTCAGTAGTATAAAGCACAACAAAATCAACGAATAACTCGATTAGTAAATTAACTTTCCAAGTAAAATAACATTCGGTATCATGAAAGTATCTAGGAAGTAAATTAGTTATCATATGTTACTATTATGCACCAGATGGTAGCATTAGTAATTTATAAAATCTATAGTCTTGAAATTGGTGGATAAAAATATGTAGGGTTGACCGGGGTAATTGTGAATTGGGGTAATTATGAACGGCACCTATAATTTCTAAAATAACATTTATATTGTTAAAAATCAACTCTTAATATGTTTTTCTGTCTTTTTTTAATATGCTATTAAAATTTGATAACAATTCTCCAAGCATTAGTTTTTTTTTCTTTTTTTCTTTTTTTATTTTGAAAAAATCCTTGCAAAATTTTGTGTACCTTACTTTGACCAATCCTAAAAAAAAAAATTTTAAATACATTTTCTTTTTTTAAAAGGTAAGAAATGGTTAAAAGTACTTCTAACGAAGTGGTCTAATCCCTGAAAGGGTTCCTTATTAATTGCTAAAGAAATTGGACAATTTATTACCAATTCACAATTACCCTATGATTTTAAAATTGTGGGGTAATTGTGAATTACAATAAAGGGTAATTGTGAACGTTATTCACAAATGCACCCATTCGGTCAAAAATTTCAGTAGTGTTCTTTTCAGAGTTGAAAATGTTGATGACGATGATTATTGTACAAGTTTCCATTGTACAAACAATACAAAAACATAATTTGTGTGCAATGAAGACGATATGTTTTGTGTATCAATCTACGAAATCACTGCTGTGCTCCCTTACCCAATAACAACTTCCAAAAATAGAAAAATTACTTGTTTTCAATGGCACTGTGGGTGTCCAAGAGCAGTAGGATTAACACAAAACCATTGTTTTTTTTTTCATTTAAAGTATTAGGCCTAATAGATTGTTGTTTTTTATTCATGTAAGCTAAATGTATTTTCCTGAAAAAGTTTCATTTTCCTTGTTTTTGTGTGAAAATCATGTAATTTTTTGATTTTTTATATGATAAAATGACAAAATATCATCAAAATATCATTTTTAGCTTGTAATAAATTTGTTCCCACAGTTTTTGTTATTTTTATTTAAGCTTGATTTTTTATACAAATTTGAGGTATGGGTAACTTTCATTAAACAAAGGGCAATTATGAACGCTAAAGTATTATGAAAAATTTTCAAAGTGAGTTAAATGTGAAGAATTTGAGTTGGGCTTTATTCTGATGTACCTCACTTCTCTTGTAATGCATTCTAAATAATTTTTCTGATGGCATTCACTTTTACTCCAAAATTCATAAGCTTTGCAAAACCGTGCCGGGGAAATGTGAATGGCTTATAAAATTTTTGTTTTTCATACGAATTTGCTCAAAATTTGTGTGGTGCATCCTGAATAGTATAGAATTAAAAATAAATCAACCAAAATGTGATATATAAAATAAAAATTACTTAATATAACGCTTTTTATCTCAATTCATAAAAATCCATACACAATTATTCCGATCAACCCTACAAATTTTGAAATTTAATTTTTTCTACAGCCATAATAATGTTTCATATATTTAAATCTCCATATTTGTAATATAAAAAATGTAATTTTGCACGTATAGTTTGTATTACACCGTGTATGAACATTTTTAACATGTTTGAATCATATAACATGATTCATGAATATAAACTTAACCAAATAAAATTTGCACTGTTAAAAACCGTGAAGTTAATATCTGAATAAAATTTACTTTGTAGATTTTTTAGATTAAATTTATTTATGCTGTGTAATACTGACATCTATAATTAAAGTAAATTTACTTTAAAAATTTATTTATTTGTCTTTTATTTAAATTAGTCAAAATTTTTACTAACCAGTTCGTGAATCCCGCCAAAAGACAACCACACATTATGCTTTTTAGCTAAATCTTTATACTGAGCGACTAGACGTCCTGTGAGTGGTTCAGCTAATTCAATAGCTTCTTGTTTACTTTCAGCGACATAATCACAAGCTTCCGGTAAAAATACTATCTATAAAAAAGTCCCAGATTTTTTTAAATCCGACTCTGTTCATGTTTTGTGTTGTATAAATTGTTATATGTTAATTTAATGCAACTCTATAAGATAGGTTAGAAAACATTATTTTGAAAATGTTTTTTTCAAAATACCTGAGCATTTTCTTGTTTTCCTTTATCGACGATACATTTTACTTGTTTTAAATTATGTTCAATATTATTGGTAGCTGTCATTTGACCTACAGCTATTTTAGTTTTCACTGAATCCATTATTTTTCGAACAATAGTTAGGCCCCATTTATTACTTAAAGTTAAAAGCATTACTTGAATTATGAATATTACGTAGATATTCTTTTAATTAAATAAGTATTCAGTAAAGATAGGTAATCTAATATTTATAAAGTTTCTAATATGTATATAATTTATTTCTTTATTTGAATCGTTTGAGTAATCAGAGATGTACTCAGTTATTTTTTAAATCTAACAAAAAATATATATAAATAAATATAATAGGAATGTTATGTATGTAGGTATATCTTATACATATATCGTAACCTTTGTGACATTTTTAACCGACTTCAAAAAAGAGGAGGTTCTCAATTCAACCCGTATGTTTTTTTTCTTATATGTATGTACATTGATTTTTCCCACATTTCTGAACCAATTTGTGCCATTCTTTTTTTGTTAGTAGATAAAGCTTTCCAGATGGTCTCATAAAAATTTTATTAACATTGGTTGAGTAATTTTTTAACCATCTTCAATAATATGAATAATTATAATTTTAAAATTTGTATATGCAAAATTATTTACTTTAAAAACTATAGTAACATTGTTAAATTTAAAAGAATTAAATATTGCAATGGTAAAAGGTATGAAATTTATCTCACACTAAAAGGTATGAAATAAAACATATTTTAAAAAACCGACTTCAAAAAGTAAAAAATAATGTATTAGCACGTATTTTGAAGTCAGGCGTAGTATTAAAAAAAATGTAGAACCACGAGAATTCATTGATTTTACAAGCAGATTCGATCGCATTTTTTACGCAATACTACGCCTGACTTCAAAATACGTGCTAATACATTATTTTTTACTTTTTGAAATCGGTTTTTTAAAATATGTTTTATTTATATACAATTTTAGTAATGTAGGTAATATTAGTATGTTGTATATTAGTAGATTTGATTTTTTTACATAATTTTTAAATTACTAGTTCTTTTTTTTTAAGATAAAATACAGTCATTTTTTTAAAATTTGATATCGTATTACCTCATTAGATTACTAACACAATTTTGAATAGTTTTAAAAAATACATACAAAATAAAAAAAATCATATTCATAATATGCCTAATCTTAATTATTATGTTTGGATAAATAGGCAACTTAATTGTTTTCTCACATATGTACATATATATTTTATAGAAGAGCGTAAAAAATTGTAATCAAGGAAAGTGTTATTTTAAATGCACATATTAAATAAATATGTAGGTACCTTAAAAATATTTAAAATAACAATATATGATGTAATTATATTAAATTTATCTATATCTATATACATATACACATATGTTCAATGATTTGATATGTGTTAAAAAATATAGGGGATACAGGGGCTCCAAGAATTAGCATTAGTACAATTTAGTAATAAATAGTCATTGATATCAGAATACATATGTATCATACAATAGATGGAGTACAGATTATCTTTTTTGAAGCAAATCGTCACATTGGTTAACACCACGTTAACACCTTTCATAACCTATAACGTGTTAGTGGTAATAAATATTTTTTAATTTGTATACGATTTTTGTTGTAATTTGAGACTATTTATTAGTAAATATTCTAACAATATTTACGTATATAAGACTATTTATTAGTAAATATTCTAACAATATTTACGTTTACAACTTTGTTTAACCGCCATATTGGTCAACACTTTAACTCTTTTTTGGCTTCATTTTCATACATTTTCATATACATTGAATATATACCCTGTACTCCCTCTATCTATTCAATACTCAGAGTAAATAGTAGCCCGTGTAGGATATATTTATAGTCCGGGGGCTAGGGGGTGTTTTCATAATTTATTACCACTCCTCTGTAACTTCATGTGCGGTTTCATTTTGACGAGTCTCCTAAGTTTTTATCTACGAAAATTCTTATAAATGCGGCGTTTATTAGTACGCAGCTGCGAAAGGCGTTAATTTGACGCTGTTATAAAAATTTATTACCAACGTTTTACTTTTAAATTTACGTAAAAGATAATGAAATAACATACGCGAAAATATATTTGTCCAACAAAAATAGTGCACCGTTCTCCGTAAATGTACGTTTGTAAATGTAAATCCGACATTTAAAGTTAAGTCCGCTAGACAAAAATTGTTGACCTCTTAATTATATTGTGGTGATATTTCCTGCTATGCAGCCAAATGTCCTCTACAATAATATGTATTTAAAATGATTAAAATGGTAAATACGTAGGATTTGTTTTGAAAAAAACAATGTTCATGTTCACATGTAACTCCCAACCCAAGATATTAGTTTTTTTAAGACCTAGACAGTTTATTATCTAAAATAATTCATATGTATAAGTAATTTATTTAAAAAAAAGATAATAGGAAGATGATTTCAATAAAAAAATTTGCCTTATTTTACTTAAAGAAATCAAATACGCTTCGCACGTTTAGATTTTATCATAGTGATAATGTATTTGGATATAAGATTAAGCCTAAAATAAAATTTGAAAGTAATTATGTAAACTAAATATATATATTTTGTAATAGGCTGTTACAAGAGCCTTTATAGTGGTAAATCGATATTTATATTCCATAATAAATTGTTTTAACAAATAATTTTGTTTTAGTTCCAAAAGAAGTATTAGACGCCAGAAACAATAATTGTAGTTTATATCGTTTAATTAATGCTTTTCGTAAAGATGGGCATAAACAGGCTGATATTGATCCTGTTTCATTTTCAAAAACTTTGAGGTATTATGATTTTTTATTTAATTCATGCTGTTTCAAAAATTAAAAACTTTTTTTATTAATTTTTAGCGTTGACCCTGCGTTGGATCCATCGAGATATAATTTGGATTTGAACGATAGCGTTTCAACGAAACATCTTTTATATAGTAGCAAAGAAATTAATAAAGTTTCAGACGTTGTTCAGTATTTACAAGATGTGTATTGCAAACAAATATCTGCTGAATTTATGCATTTGGAAGTAAGACAACTAGTCTTCATAATCTTTATTAAATTTGTTTGTCAAATTTTGTCTATTGATGGTAACTTTACCCAACCATATTTTACGTCGAATAAATCAAAATTTCATGTATTATGATGTCTGCATGTAGCATCTTTTTAATGATAAGGACATTTCTTACAAATCAGCGATAATGTGTAAATTTTCTTGTGTCGGTTTCTTTAAATTATTAGTTTTTTTCCAATTTATATGGTACATTACTTATAACGAGTCTAATTCGAAAAAATCGCGGTTGTCAATGCCAAAAACTGTTTATAATACTATTTATTTGTTAGAAATGCCCCGGTCATTAAAAAAATGCTAGCGGCATTATGAACCATGAAATTTTAATTTGTTTAACATAGAATGTGTTTTGATACAGTTACCATGGGCCGGTTCGTATCGGCGTAAGCCCAATCCGCTTGCGCTCATCTTGAATCAATTTGTGCTTGTTTTGAAACACGTTTGACTTGCTTTTGGTATGTTTGTATATTTTCCTGTCTCACTTTCCATGTTCTAGAGAGAAGGGTGAGGGTATGTATACGATGTATACCGAACGTTAATACTTGACCCTTCTCTTTAGAACATGGAAAGTGAGATAGGAATATACAAACATGTCAAAAGCAAGCCAAATGTGCTTCAAAAGAAGCACAAATTGATTAAAAAAGAGCGCAAGCAGCTTGGGCTTACGCCGATACGAATCGGTCCATTAATAGACAAAGTTAGGCGGTTGACGGTATCCAAGTTAATCTTCGAAACATACAAATCACGAAGGATATATTTTTGATAAGCAAATTAAACTGTTATTTCAAGATTTTAAATTTTCTATCGTGATCAGATCTGTTTTTTATATTTTCACTAATATTTACAGTTTTTTTATTTAACTTCAGAGTGCTTAAAGTAAACGTTAAACGACGGTTTATTAAAACTACCTATAAATTATTTGGTAATAAGTTTAGACGGTGTATATAAATATTTCAGTATCGTCTCTACTATACTTTATTACACCTGTGGAATATAAGCTTTAATTTTTCTTTTTCTACCAATATTTATCTGTTTATTATATAATATAAAATTACAATTTCATATTCGTTTTAGTAACACATAACCTCAAAATATAAAATTGACATTTATATAAATAACATCAAATTCTCGAGTATGGCTTACATAATGGCTTAACAGAAGAGACATGCCTTAAACCATATTAATTATTACCATTGTATTACATTGTTTTTTTCTCGATTTGTTAAATTTCTTTTCGATATTTACATCTTAAACATAATTTAACGTACATTTAACATATAACACAAATAACGACGACATCTATTTTTTAGTCAGTTTTACTGAATTAAATTGGCGCATGCGTTATTTCTATTGTTTATTGTTTGTGTTACAGTCAGAGGCGGAAATTGAGTGGTTTGCTGAGAAAATGGAAACATTGCCGAAAAAGCAATTAGATAAAGAAACGAAACGTACTATTTTAAAAGATCTTTTATGTTCACAAGCATTTGATACATTTTTAGCTACAAAATTCGTTTCATTTAAACGATACGGAGCTGAAGGGGCCGAAAACTTAATGACTTTCTTTGTCGAACTTTTTAAATTAGCAACTAAAGGTTGTTACTCAAAATATTGATTTGCCGAATGAATTTTTAGCGGAATTTTTTTTAATTTTAGATAATTTAGAACAAATTGTAATAGGAATGCCTCATAGAGGGAGGTTAAATCTATTGACTGGTGTATTAGAAATGCCACCGGCTAAATTATTTCGAAAATTACGTGGCCTCCCAGACTTCCCGGAACGTTTCAAATGCACTGGAGATGTGGCAAGTCATTTGAGTTAGTATCAGTTTTAAGTTGCGAATCCACCAAAAAAACATTTGCTTCAAATGTTTGTAATTGTTTGCAAATGTTTGCAATTGTTTTTAACTGTTTGCGAACATACTGTTTCCACTGAATAAACCGTTGCAAACGATAATCCATTTGCGAATGTTTGTAGCTGTTCCATGTATTTTTATATTTCTGTATAAATACATATGACTCCAAGTAAAGAACTTCTTGTTAGCACTATGTCGTTCGTAATAATCTCTAATCAAAAAACGAAAGAGAAAAAATAAATTTTGGATATCTAATTGTTTAAAAATGAGAAGTTCTATACAGTTATTAACAGACTTAAAAACAGACCTTAGGAGTGGTTTATTTCAAAATTTTTACCGTATGTCATCGGTAGATTTAGAATTTTTAATTTCCCAAATTAGCTCAAAAATTTGTAAACGGGATATTAACTACAGAGACTGTATACCCGTCGAAGTTAGACTAGCGATAATGTTTTTTAGCTACAAGAGATTCTTACAAAAGCCTTATGTATCCTTTTCGAATTTTGAGGCAGTTAATTAACAAAATAATTCCCAAAGTATGCACAGTCTTCTTCTTTAGCCTTTTCACTTCTGAACGGCGAGAGTAGAGAATTATACACATCCTTTTTTTTAAATTTTATTATAATAAAATTTATTGGTAGTTTGCCATATTTCTGGTTTGGATTTCTAAAATTTGATTAATTGCAGAAGTTTTTCATTATCTCAATCCATGTTATTTTTATTCGTTTATTAATTTAAAATTACAATAATCCTTTTTAAAACACAAAATTATGCTGTTATATTTACAACAAAATAACATAAAACAAGAAATAATTATACATAATATGGATACATGTTCGTTGTTCGTATGTATTTCATATCACATACCGTTTCCACTAGAAAAACACAAAATGCACCAAACGGCGAATTCCCTTTGATGTACCGATTTTGGTCGGGACACTGACAAACATTAGCAAACAATTGGAAACATTCGTGACGATTATCTCCACCAAAAAAAATTTGTGTTCGCAAACATTTACAAACATTTGCAAACAGTTTACGCGCTTGGTGGATCCGCACCTTTAGAAAGTGAATCGTATTAGCCGAGTTAGATACTAATTAGTCCTTTTTTCTGTAGTTGCTTCAGTAGATTTAAATGTAAATAATAAAAGTGTCCATGTGAGCGTACTCTATAATCCGTCTCATTTGGAAGCGGTCAATCCTGTTTCAATGGGCAAAACACGATCAAAACAATTGACGTTAGGTGAAGGCGATTATGGGAATAGCAATGGAAAGTTTGGGGATAAAGTGTTAAATGTTCAAGTTCATGGTGACGCTGCGTACGCCGCCCAGGGAATTAATCAGGAATGTTTAGCGTTATCGCAAGCACCGCATTTTGAAGTTGGTGGCACGTTGCATTTTATTGTAAATAATCAGTTGGGATTTACCACGCCGGCGGATAAAGGTCGATCATCGAGATACTGTACAGATCTAGCAAAAATGATTTCAGTTCCGGTAATTCATGTAAATGGTGATAATCCAGAGGTAAGTTTTTGAGTTTTATTAAAATCGTATGTGAAGATTCACTAGGTATATTTCTATGAGATAAAAGTGGGACACTGGATTTCTTTTTACCGAATTCATAGTTTAATTAACAAAAGGTCAAAAGGTAGTTATTGCTAGCTACTGCTTATCAAAATTAAAATAGAGTTTTTGAATGAACTATTTTTAAATTTAATTTCGTTATTTTATCAGCACAAATAGAAAATCTGCTCCCAAATTAATGAAATTCCACCAGTAAAAGAAAAACGAAGAAAGTTCATAGAAAAACACTTTATTAATATTTTATTTAAAAAAATATAATAATGAAAATTTGTCTCTGTGACGTCATCAAATCTATTTAGCAGTTTTTAAGTTTATGTAAACTTGTTATTTTAAGTCACATAGATTTGATAATTACTCCTAGTTATAGATTTTTATTCTGTTCTTTTCACTTTTGTTAAAATTAACTCCTTTGATGACGCGCATAAAAAAATTTTCAACTCAAATTGCTCTTCTTTTCATGATAGAATATATAATTTTTAGTTAGAAACCTTTAGCATTGGGGACTGAGTTCAAATATTACTTACAGAATTTAGTTGTAACAGATATAATACACATTTTCTTGAAAAATAAAAAATAAATAAATAAAACAATGAACATTTTCTTTCAATCAAAAATATATAAACTGTTACACTGACATATTAGCACAAATTAAAAAAAAATTGTCAGCTTATGCATAGAGATGTAGGCTCAAAGCATTTTAGATTGCTTATACATAATATGCTGGACAAGTTAACTCGTCTTAATCATCAAAGGAGTTAAAGTTGCAGGATCCAGTGAAAAAACAGTTTTGAAGGGAATTACTGATGTGAGATTTCACTAGCAAATGGATATGAAGTCACTTTGATTCTATTTTATTGAAAAAAAAATTCATCTTCTGACGTTATCAAACTCTAAATCAAAATTCAATGTTTTTAATACAAAAAAAAAATATTAATATTCTAAAATTTTTAAAAAACGATCCTAGTTTTAAAAAAAGGTTCTTTTCCTTTATTTCTTTCTTTTTTTCTTTTTACTAACAAAGTATCATACCTTTTTTTAAGAAAGTAGTGCAAGCGACACAAATTGCCTTTGAATATCAGAGACTATTCCGGAAAGATGTATTCATTGATATGAATTGTTTTCGAAAATGGGGACATAACGAACTGGATGATCCAACTTTTACTAATCCAGCACTGTACAATGTTATAAAAGCCAAAGAGTATGTATTATTTAAAATATATCTTCTTTCACTCCGATTCAGCAATCAGAAGCATCTGTGGGAATAATCCTGAACTTAATAAATGTTTATATTTTTAGCACTGTTCCTAATACGTATGCAAGTCAATTAAAAGAAGAAAAATTGGTCACGGATCTAGAAATTGATGATATCCTAACAAAGCATACAGTATGGCTAAACGAATCTTTAAAAGAGGCCGAAACATTCGTTCCTGAAGATCCATGTTTCAAACGACAGTGGGCAGGTTTCCAACAAGTTCCGGCGTCTATCAACACGTGGGATACCGGTGTACATCGTGATCTTCTTTACTACGTTGGAGTACGATCAGTGACTTATCCAGAGGAATTTGTAGGATCCAAAAAATTTGTAATCGATTTTGCGTAATTTTTTAACAATTGTTTTTTTATTTTTTTCAGAATATTCACCCCCATTTGCTGAAAACTCATGTGTCCGGTCGTTTAACGAAAGTTTCGGAAGGATCAAAAATAGACTGGGCAACTGCTGAAGCATTAGCTTTTGGATCTTTGCTATATCAAGGACATAATATTAGGATAAGTGGACAAGATGTTGGTCGAGGTACTTTCTCCCATCGTCATGCGATGCTTGTAGACCAGAAAACCAACAAAACGTACATACCGTTAAATAATTTGGAAACAGAACGTCAAGGATACTTAGAGGTGGCTAATAGCATTTTATCGGAAGAAGCAGTTTTAGGTTATGAATACGGGATGAGTATTGATAATCCGCACAATCTGATCATTTGGGAAGCGCAATTCGGTGATTTTTTTAACGGAGCTCAAATTATTTTTGATACATTTATAACGTCAGGAGAAAGTAAATTACTTTTTTTGAGGTTATTGGTTGACGCTAAATAAATAAAGGAGTTATTATTCTTTTTAGTCAAATGGCTGACTTGTAGTGGACTAGTAGTTCTCTTACCTCATGGCTACGATGGTGCTGGTCCAGAACATACGTCTTGTCGGATGGAAAGGTTCCTACAACTTTCAGATTCGTCAGAAACGAAACCTGACGGTGATGATGTGAACATACATATTGTCAATCCAACAACTCCTGCGCAATATTTTCATTTACTTAGAAGACAGGTCTTTTAATGTAAAAATGTGGTCTGTTCTCAAAAAACTAAAACTGACTTTTTTTAAATTTTAGATGTTACCAAATTATCGGAAACCTTTAATTGTTGTTGCTCCAAAAATTTTGTTACGCCTTTCTGACGCCACATCAACGTTTCCAGAAATGGAGCCTGGAACATCTTTTCAACCAGTGCTAAGTATGATTTTTTTTCAATTTGTGCAATAGGCTAGTTGAAAATTATTTAAAAAATGTTTCAAACTGTTTATTTGGACGAATTATAAGTAACTAAAAGAAATTTTAATTTTGTTGTGTACAGCTGAACTGTTTTTTATGCGGTCTTTTTTGTGCAACATTTTTATGCGGTTTCTAAAAAAAAAATGTTCATTAAAGTGCATAATATGAATCAAAAACAAGAGAAAGTAAGAAACCTAAACATTAATTATAATAATTTACTTTGATAAAATTATTTATTGATGGTTTTTAAGCATTTTATCAATACATTGCATAAGAATATAAGTTATTATTGCATCATTAAGTTTTTTTACAGTTGTATTTTTCACAATTTTCAAAATATTATAAAAATGAAATAAAATGTTCTCATGTGTAAATTAATGTTTTATCTTGTTTAGAAAAGCAACTTTTAAGGAAATCGCGAGGTTTTGGGTGTAATTTTAGATTTAGGGACTTAGAAAATTTGTTTTCTTCAAGACCCCGTTTGATTTTCTAATTTCTAATTACTCGTTGAAGCTGTGTGTGTACGCGGCAAAAGATGTTTTTTTTCATAAGCGTCAGCTTTGATACTATACGTATAAAATGCATCGTCATAGGAAAAAAGAAAAATATTTATTTTTTTATTTTTTTTTGATACCTACTTAAAGGAATGCCTGATAATATGTAAAAGGTTTCAGATCTTTTTTTAGCTTCTAACCCTGAATAACCTCATTAAATAAAAATTTGATTGGAAAAAAGAAGAGGTGTTATATGAAAATTTATATTAATTTTGACTTTTTATGAATAAATCTACAGATTTCACTACTTGTTTTATTCTTTTTTTTTTATTTTTAAATGCTGTCAACTCCGCCTATTATATGATTTAGTATTTTTTTTTTATTATTATTTTGTAGCGGATGATCTAGTGGATCCATCTCAAGTTCAGAAAATCATATTTGTCAGTGGAAAACATTATTATGCTTTAAATCAGGAGAGGAAAAATCAGGAACTGGGTAATGTTGCTATAATAAGACTTGAAAGCTTATGTCCGTTTCCGCTGTATCATTTACAATTAGTTATGGAAAAATTCCCAAAAGCCAAAGGTATAATTTAATAACAGGTAAACTTTTAATTTAATGTCATATTAATATATTTTTTTTATATTCTTTAGCATTTATTTGGAGTCAAGAAGAGCATAGAAATATGGGCGCATGGTCATTTGTTCGACCAAGGTTTGAGAATCTACTAGGAATCAAGGTGAGTTGTTTAACAAATAGTCAGAATTGAAGACTAAATTTTGAATTATATTTGGAAAATAATTGTTTTCTAGTTAAAATACTGTGGTCGAGAAGTTGCAGCTACACCAGCAGTTGGAGTGGCAAGATGGCATCAAGCGGAAGTTGAGAATGTTATAAAGCAACCATTTATGTAATTTTTGTATAGTTTTTGTAAAATTTTGTAATATTTGTTATTTTTATATTAATATTGTAGAGTATTGTTGAAATAAAATGAAAAAGATATCGTTAATTTTCTTGTTGCTAGAAAATTTTTCATTTTAGTAAAGGAAATACTTACAAGGAAAGGTATCCAACTGTATCCCTCAAAAATTTTTGAAACTTTGGATGCATTGTGGATCTTATTAAAAGTAATCACGAGCGATATTTTGTTTGTGCCCATAAGCGGTTTAAGGGGGTGAAACTTACCCCTGAAAATTTGTGTTTTTTTCAATTTTCCTAAATATCTTGGAAATGGTAAGAACTTTGGTAGGGAAACTATATATATTTGTAAATGGTACATTAAGATCTTTCTTATGATACCAAAATTAAAGTTATCAAAAGAGGAGACTGTTATGTGTAAATAAAAGAATTTTCAATTAATATATTTTACATCACACCTGTTTATTTTTTGTTGCATAAATACACCCTTTGCTAATATTAACTTGGGGAAAATTTTAACTTTTTGATTTAATAATGAGCAAAAATATGTTATGGTCAAAGAATCTCGTATTTTTGTAATGAATTGTTACAAACTTACGATATACTTTAAAATACATAATTTAGAAAGAAAAAAATACACTCCCCCCATGTTTTACTGGTACCTATACAAATCTTATTTACTTATTATTTGTTTTTATTTATCTATACAAAATTGTCAATACTGTAAGGTTTGTAATCTACACAATAATGATATTGTTCATAAAAATGTTTAAAACAAAAATATTGCCCACACCAAGCACATCTTATAAAAGCCGGTTTACCACATACACTACACTTTGGTGCTTCTCTTTCTTTAGAAAAGCAATATGTTACAGAATTTTCAAAACTTTCTAGTCGTTGGTCAATATATCCACTTTTATACCATTCATACTTGAATAAATTTTGAAAACGAGGCGACGAAAACTGATTGTGAGCTAGAGACTGAAGTTTTAGAATATTGTTATGATGATGTAAATCAAGATTATATATACTCATTTAGAATTACATTATCCGAAAATAATCTCATGAATTGTTTGCAGAGTCGATATCCATAAACATCCAGAGGTTAAAATATTGACAATTGTATTGACAGATAAAAAATAGACAAATAAGTAAATAAGATTTATATAGATATCAGTAAAGAATGGGGGGGGCAGTGTATTTTTTTTCTAAATTATGTTTTTTGAAGTATATCGTAAGTTTGTAACAATTCATTACTAAAATACGAGATTCTTTGACCATATTTTTGCTCATTACTAAATCAAAAAGTTAAAATTTTTCTCAAGTTAATATTAGCAAAGGTGTATTTATGCAACAAGAAATAAATTGGTGTGATGTAAAATATAAGTATTAATTAAAAATTCTTTTATTTACACAATATAACAGTCTCCTTTTTTTACTAAAAAATACCTGATAAAATTAGGAGTTGTGGGTGGGGGATGAAACCCCAATGATTTTATAACTTTAATTTTGGTACCATAATAAAGATCTTAAAGTGCCATTTACAAATATATAGTTTCCCTACCAAAGCTCTTACCGCTTCCAAGATATTTAAGAAAATTTAAAATAATTCAAATTTTCAGGGGTGAGTTTCACCCCCTTAAACCGCTTATGGGCACGAGCGAAATATGGCTCGTGATTAGTTTTAATAAGATCTACAATCCACCAAAGTTTCAAAAATTTTTGAGAGATACAGTTGGGTACCTTTCCTTGTCAGGTTAGCAAAGTATAAAATTTGCAGTGTACATGGGAACAGAAAGTGATTTTGTATAAAATTTTAACGAAATCCGACGAGTAGTAAGTAAGATATTGGTATTTAATGGATTTCATGTTTGCGCTTGGGTAGTGGATACCATATCAGGTCTAGCCGCCAATTATAAATAGAATTTAAGATATCAACATCTAACGTTGATATAAAATTGACAGATCATTAAGGAATCAACCCGCATGGTTTCTGAAAATTTCATTAAAATCGATCGAATGGTTCTGGAGTTATGCGTGTTAGGAGGTAAGACAGAACTGCGTGCCCTTAACAAAAGAACTTGACAGAACTTCAGAAGCATGTGCCCTTAACAAAACTGTTCAATAACTGCGATAAGAATTCAAGGATAACTTGTATTTAACTTTTCAGTTTACTTTTTGGTGACGGAAGTCATGTTTTTTTATTTATATTTTGTGAGACCTTTCCATACTGATGAAAACACTGGTAATGAGCCTTAATCGCACACGCTTCCTTTTTTTAAGGGTGAGAGGAAGGCGTCGCCATATTTTATGGCTAAACAAGCCCACTAAGGCGGCTGCAACACCGAGTGTCACTAGAGCCCCTTGTATTTAAATCCTTAAATTAGCCTTACTTGGCCCAATTTTGCGAAATATTTTTAGATATATATTTACTAATTCAAAGGCGTAGATTTCAAAAATCTATGTCTCATTTTGGTCCAAGGTCGCGTTTTGTGTGTTTTTATAGGTTATTTAGAAATTTTTACCTATATCTTCTTCTAAACACCGTGTTTTCGAGAGGGCTGCATGCACTGTCTTATGGAGCTCTTAGAACCCTACATGCATATATATATAATACTTATGCAGTTGGGGGGAAGGAAAGTGGAAAATCGGGAAAAGTCTAAAATTGAACATTTTGGTAAAACTCGAAAACGCAAAGCTACCTTAACCTAATAGTGTAGCTATGGAATACATGTGCAAGGGCGAACCCTACCATGGCACTCCCGACCCAGGTTGGATCTTAGGCAGATTCATCTATCTTATGCGGAGGATTCTGTAATATAAAAGTTTTAAAGTATTTTTATGCAACTGATATAACACATTAAGATGTAATATGCCTATGTTTAGAATTTATTTAATCCATATTATGTAATTACTAGGTATCGGACATTTTTCGGTTCAAACAGCATTCGTGTTTTGTGGATGCAGCACAGATGCAGGTAGGGTTGACCGGGGTAATTGTGAATGGATTTTCATGAATTGAGATAAAAGCGTTGTTTTAAGTATTTTTTATTTTATATATCACATTATGGTTGATTTATTTTTAATTCTACATTGTTCAGGATGCACCACACAAATTTTGAGCAAATTTGTATGAAAAACAAAAATTTTATAAGCCATTCACATTTCTCCAGTGCGGTTTTGCAAATGTTATGAATTTTGGGGTAAAAGTCAATACCATCAGAAAAATTATTTAGAATGGATTATAAGAGAAGTGAGGTACATCAAAGTAAAGCCCAAATCAAATTCTTCACATTTACTCCACTTTCAAACTTTTCATCATACTTTAGCGGTGACAATTTCCCTTTGTTTAATGCAAGTTATCCATACCTCAAATTTGCACCAAAAACAAGGTTTTTGGTACAACACTGGTACAACACCAAAAAATAACAAAAATTGTAGGAACAAATTTATTACAAAATAAAAATGATATTTTGATGATATTTTGTCATTTTATCAAATAAAAAATCAAAAAATTTTTGTGTGAAAAAAGATTTTCACACAAAAACAAGAAAAATGAGAGTTTTTCAAGGGAATACATTTAGTTAACATGAACAAAAAAACAACAATCTATTAGGTCTAATACTTTAAATGAAAAAAAAAAAATTGTTTTGTATTAATCCTACTGCCCTTGGACACTCACAGAGACATTGAAAACAAGTAATTTTTCTGTTTTTGTAAGTTGTTATTGGACAAGGGAGCACAACAATGACTTCGTAAACTGATACACAAAACATCGCTCTTTACACAAGTTTTTTTTTTTTGTATTGTTTGTACAACGGAAACTTGTACAATAATGTCACCAGCATCTTCATCAACATTTTCAACTCTGAAAAGAACACTACTGAAATTTTTGATCGAATGGGGGCATTTGTGAATGACGTTCACAATTACCCCACAATTTTAAAATCATGGGGTAATTGTGAATTGGTAATAAATTGTTCAATTTCTTTAGCAGTTAATAAGGAACCCTCTCAGGGTTTAGACCACTTCTTTAGAAGTACTTTTAACCATTTCTTTCTTATCTTTTAAAAAAAGAAAATGTATTTAAAAATGGGGGGATTTGTGAATGACGTTCACAATATCACAATTAAGCCACAATTTTAAAATCATGGGGTAATTGTGAATTGGTAATAAATTGTAATAAATAAACTTTTCTGCCATTTCACAAACATGGCCGCGTACTGTCAAAGGTACGCGTACTACACTTTGAGAAACACTGATCTAATTAAATTAAATTTCTGGGGTGCACATTTCTACATACCTCTGTGTTATTCCCCTTTCTGTGGAAGAAACGAAGGTCGGGATGGATGACGATGTTGCATTTAACAAACGTTTCCGGTTCCAAGCTGTTGCATTTATATAACTTTGACTGTACAGTTAAACCGATAAATATTCAGTATTTTAATTATCGTTTAAGAATACAAACAGTTGTGGCATTTAGCTTTGACCTTAAGTAATTTCGAGTATATCATTTTAATTGGCCAGGAACAGTCGGGGAAAGATAAGTTAATCTAACTTTTCTTACAGGCAATAGTATTGGCGGAATAAATTATTACGTCGAAGGTGCATTGGCTTAATATTAGGTTTTAATTTCAAAAACTTTAGGTACCATCAAGAGGAGTTACTTTAGTCCGCCGGGGTAACTTTGGCCACCCTTCAGTAAAAAGATATTTCCTTTTATAAATATTATAGGAAGCAGAAAGTTTTTACATTTATGTATTATAACATATTACACATTATACTTGTAGCCAACATATTATACAGGTAATTTCATTTTTAAACTTCATAGCTCTGTATAACTGGCTGTTTTAGTTTGATGGTTATGTGTATTCATAATTTTAACTGTGAAACTTTTATCAGTGCAACTGATTGTATTCGCTTTTATAAAAAGGTAAGTACTTTAATAGGATCTATAGAGAGTTGTTAAACATTTACTAAAGTTTCAAAATGATATTTTTCGTTCTTTACTTCTTTTTTAAAAAAATGTTGCAAGATAACAAAATTGAGCCTAAATGGGGTAAGTTTGGCCAATCTTATGAATTGTGTTTTTTCTGTGTTATTATTGTAAAATAAATTAATAAACTATTCGAATTGTTTACTAGTATCATTGTTTTACTTTCAAGTTTCAGCTGAGATTCAAATGGCAGCGGAATCAAATAGGTATTCCCAGAAATTACATATGAAAAGTTGGTGAAGAAAAAGAACGCTTAAAAGAAGGCGACTATCGTCGTCTGTTATAAAAAACAATGCTATTTTGGGTTGGTTTACAAGATGCCTGATGAAGGTGAAGAAAGGCCAACTGTTGACTGCATGGAAAGAAAAAATAAGTGCTGAATTTGGCCTTAAAAAAGGACAAACTTATTTACAAATGGGAAAATATTGTTTCCAAAATGAATCCACCAAAACTCTTAAATTTTAGAGGACATTTCAAAGTTCCTGAACTGGATATTTTTTGCTTCGTTATAACTAGGTCTATTTAATTTGATGAAGTATCACAGCAACTTTTAGTTTCATTCAAATTTTTCGACTGATAAATGTATATAAAATTTATACGATAGGTTTTAAATATACATTTTACTTCCGTTTGCTAAATAAAAATTTTTTTCTATATGATTTGGTCTATTAACTGTGTCTTATATCATAACTTATCATAAGGAAAGGTACTACTAATCCATAATAAAATACCTTTACTATGGATTTTAAACAATTAAAATAACAAGTGGCTAAAGTAACCCCAACTCCTGGGTAACTTTGGCCAAATTTTAAAAATATAAAAAAATATATGCATACTTCCAAAATTAAAAAAAAAATGGTAGCTACAGCACCAGAATTATACAAATATTGTTTAAAAATTTTTTAAAATAATGTGCTGCCATTTGTATAAAATATATCTCAAGTAAATTTTGAAAATGTTATATTTTTGGCCAAAGTACCGGTACCGGAACGCATCTAGAATGGTATTTATTTCCCAAGATCTTCCAATCAGTCGAGCACATGCGTATTCAGTTATCACGTAGGTCGGTAGGTAATTGTTAATTTAAATTTAAAAAAAATAATAAAATTAGATTTAGAAATTAGTTAGAATTTTGTAAATGTTCATATAATTGTTTCAATTGTAGGTTTGTATTTTGTGAATATCTGACCTTAAAATTTTTTATTATATATCCTCAAATAAATAAAATTATTTGAATGATACAATTTGAATAATTACATCCGCTCTTATAAAACTACTACATATTATATAAATATACGTAAATCTATGTAGGTAACTAAATGTGTATATATACAAACACTTAACTATAATACAAATCACAATAATTATCGTTTGACGTAGGGGAAATTTTATCCCAACTGATACCTACTTAATCCATATACATATTTATTTCAAGTATGATGCTATGTCTAAAGTACAATTAATTCAATATGTAGTTTATAGTTTAAAAAATGTTACTAAATACTTATAGTTACAAAATTTTTGAAGTAAAATATCCATTCCGATCGTAAGTTTCAATTTTACCATAATCCCTGGGTTGACAATTATACTCAAATCGTTTCCTTTGAATAGGAGAATAATATACTTGTTGGGATGGGGTGACGTATGGTATAAAATACCCCATCGTAGTATCATGCATAACCCAGCCTAATCCAGGTTTTAATTTTAAGATAATAATCTCCTGTTAAATAGAACCGACATATTTAATTGAAAAAAATGGTCAAGTGCGTGTCAGATACGTACTAAGTTAGGTTTAGCGAAAATTTGGTTGTCTATTTTTCCGGAAGCTAACGATACAACTTAATTGAAACAATTTAAACTGTGTGTTTTTATCAAGTCCTAGTGTCTGTATTTTTTTTCAAATTTTTTGGACTTACGTTTGAAAAGTTGAGGAGATGACGCTAAACGCTACTTTTTACCTAATATTTCATAAATGGAGCTTAAAAGTGGAAAAATAGTTAAAGAAACCTAAAATTTTTTTTAAAAACAGGCTTAATAATGATACCCTTTGGCCTATGCGATTGGGGTCCAACCCATCGATCACAAAACGAATTTTGATCGACCGCTTGTTCTTATTGAAAATTGCGATATAGCCTAACAGAAGAATTATATTCGGAACATTAATCATATTTTATAAACGAATCTGGCTATTTTGGAATCTGGAAAAAAATTATATTCTTATTTTTCAGATTCTGTCTGTAGTATGCATATCCCAAATTTTATTTTCGTAGGTTCAAAAGTGTAATGGACGAACCCTAAAGACAAAACTTCATAATAGTACAAATTTTTTTAATTTTCATTGAAAATTGGTTATAAAAATTTTTTTTACGTACCTCATCATGTGGGGGTTACGTTAAAAAGACCAGGGCCAGATTTACCCTAAGTGCCACCTTAGCCACCGTGAAAATTCCCGCTCCTGCCTTTTGCTTAAAAAGAAAAATCTAACTTTTCCTACTTTTTTTTAGAACTTTTCCCTGATAAAAATAACTGACGAGCGAAAGAGAAAAAAAACGTCAAATTCCAACTTTTGCCGTCCCTAGACCATGACCTAGGTAGGCGTAGTGACTAATCCAGCCCTGAAAAAGATCTTTTAAAAAAAAGTTCACTTTTCATTTTTAAGTTTCGTTTAGGAAATATTGACCTTCAAATTAGTGTGTTACTACAATTATATTTGTGACCATATTATAATCTTTAAACTTTAAATGAGAATTTATGTAATGTAATGCATAATGAAAATTCTCGAAATAGGGGAAATATATACCCACGGAAGAAATAAATGGGATGTATTAAAATAAAAGTTTAAACTATTTGGTGATAAAATAATTATTTTTTAAGTTGTGTAATTAAATATATGACGCTTTAAGTTGTGTAATTGTATACATATATAAAGCTTCATGGCTAACAAATAGGACTTAATTATGGTGATCCTGGTTCGAATACTGGCTGAGTGAAGACGGTTGGAGCCGATAATCCTCAGCTCTTGGACGTACGTGATGTACGTATTAAAATTTTCCTAGAAACGGTTGCTCATCGAGAGAAAGGGAGAGAGAGAGTAGATAAACCCGTATGGAAATAATCTCTGGCGAAGCTCTGGAAAAACTCTGACAATCGGAACATTCCCAGATATTTTTCCCTCATAAACACTGTAACGGGCTTAAAAATATTCAAACCTTAAAAGGGTTTTTCATATTACTGAGTTTAGGTTTATTATAAATAAAACAAGAAAAGAATACTTTTGTCAACTCATTTATTGGACCAAACTTAAGTACTTCAATTTTACGACAATTTGAACAATGTTATTTAACGTTTGGTCCAATAAATGAGTTGACAAAGGTATCCTTTTCTTGTTTTATTTATAATAAACTTAAACTCAGTAATATGAAAAACCCTTTTAAGGTTTAAATATTTTTAAACCCGTTACAATGTTTATGAGGGAAAAAAATCTGAGAATGTTCCAATTGTCAGAGTTTTTCCAGAGCTTCGCCAGAGATTATTTCCATACAGGAAACTTTTTCCTATGTATAGGAGGGCAATACTCCAACAGTGGGTGGTGAATATAGCCCTTATTCTAATCCAAACTGCACATACCATGGGTTAGATACATTACTTTTTCAGGTTACATATAAACTGAAGTACAGTCATAAGTTGATAGAAATTCGAAAATGGATTTTTCCAAAAACCATAGAAACTATATCAAAACATAATGAATATTTCTTCCGTTTCTTCATTATATTATTATTGAGTGGTAAGCATTAATATGTTTACTTTTTTCAACTCACCTGACTAAAGAAAGTACAATTTTAAACTTATTAGATTAATAAGCATGGGTGGTTTTACTCGATAATAACTTACAATGTAAATTAAATGGAGATGTCTAAGATATTTAATATGTAAATATATAATGATATGCCCTCTCCTATCGTACACATGGATTGACTGTCAATATCGGTGGCCTTTAATTTTATAAAATTTTTAGTGTTGTGGCTTTTATTTGTTTACTTTTTGCTTGATGAATGTTATGTGGCTTAGAAAATCAAAATCTGTTACATTGCGATTGGTAAAATTTTCTACAACAATTACAAGTAGGTATGAAAGGCCTACCGTTATTTTTGCTTAAATTGTGCACTTTTTCTTCTCGGGAAAACATAGATTTAAGTAGATCTACTCAGATTTACAAAATTCCCAAATTTAGATTTAGGAAGGAAACACAATAGATTGAATTCATTTTTTCTTTGGTAGATTATAAGACTATGCTAAGAAGTTATGTGAATTTTTTGAGTTAGTACGAGCACCTATTAAATTTAATTTTCCTTTAAGAATTGTTCTTTCTGATTTTTTTTTTTTTTTAAAGAAAGACTATAAAATATAAGAAATTGACAATATACCTTTTTGTTTAAACAATATTTCTCTGTAAACTGCAATCTCTCTTAGCGTTATTAATTCGAGCATTGGCCGTATGATTTTGATCGGTATTAAACATCAAGTTAGTTTTTGAAAAAATGAAAGGAGATAGTATAACAAACACACTGACCATCTGACTGACTAAATCCTGTTAGAAATCGAATTAATGACCTAATTAATGTTTATCAATTAGGCTTGCGGCCTGGCACGAATTTTTACCAAGTGTTTATTTAAACTGACAATTGCTTTTCTTACTTGGGAGTCATTCTAAAATCACCGCTATAAGAGGGTTAGTTTGAAACTTTGACCAGAATGGGGTGAAACTAACACTTACTTTCTGAATGTATACGTATTTTTTTTACGAAACTTGTAAATTTAATGTTGATAATATGTCATGGATCCGCAGGACTAAATACTGAATACTAGATGATTCGGTAATTAATTTTGTTCCTACCAAGATTTGATCAAAATCATGGAGAACCTTTTGTGTTTGTTATGCTGTCTCATTTAATTTTTTAAAAATATTAATTGAGCCGTTTATTTTCAAAGTGGGGCAAGTCCATATTTTGTTATTGCGAGATATTTAAGGGTTTGCGTTTCAATAAATTTAAAAATATTGGTAAAAGTGTTAATAGACATATTTTTTGTATTTTGTGGTATTAGATAATGTAAGTTTATAATCCAATAGTGTTCATAGCGCTGACTAAAGAAATAGTGGTTTTATTATAAATTAAATGGACTTGCCTCACTTTCAAAATTAATGAATTATTGTAATCGTTAATTTAAATGGATAATATTTGAGTTTTATCATTTACAAATAAACATAATAAAAACTTTTCATAAGCACAGTTAAACAGTTCAACTTCATAAGCACATACTGTGATATTATTACCCCCTGTCGGTGCCTTAGTAGTAGAAATGAGTGTAATGAAAATAAGTATGTGCTTTAAAAGGGCGGCTCACTCCCTTTGTAGTGTTGCTTAAAATGAATTTGGAAATTTATTCTAATTGTTTTAAACTATTTTCCTTGAAGAAGTTTTCAGTTACTCAAATAGTACGATTATGTCGACACAGTCACCCCCGTAGTTAACTACCCCTGGATTTGATATTAGGAAACTGAGTAAAAACAGGTCGATTCGATTTTTTTGCGTACATTTGAAATCTGTAAACAAAATTTTATTGTATTTTATTTTTTACCCCTTTTCGCAAAATTAACCCCCAAATTTTAGCCCTAAACTACCCCTATTGGTGTAATTTAAACAAATTACATATCAATGGAAAGCTTTTTAAAAAAGAGCAATATCGCCAATTTAAACTTTTGCTCTATTTCTTACTGTTTTCGAGATATTTGAAAAATTACATTTTCACCCCAATTTTCGCAGGACGATTTCACTCCTTCAAACCGCTTTTCCGCAGATAAAAAAAATACGAGTTACTTATTTTTTAGTGTTCTACAATATATCTAAGTTTCATCAAAATCAATAGTTCCGGTCTCAGAAATTTTACTTGTAAGATAGACTTGCACCACTATCAAAATAAACAGATTTACAATACTGTTGAGAGCTAAAACTTCAAACTTCCAAATATTAGGCTTCTGAATTTTATTGACTATAAATTGTTGACAGATAAAAAGATCATACTAAATCTTATCTATAACTCTCATTATCTTCATTTTTTTTCAAAAATGGGCTTGCCCCACTTTCAAAATAAACGGCTCAATTGGATGTTCGATATTGGTCAAAATTATACGGTCAACACCCGGACTATATATGGTTACTTATCTACCCAATTATTTTCATTATCAAAAAGATTTGGCTTAGTATTGAAATTATACTAAAAATTCTGAAGACAACTCTGTATTTGTTGTAGAAAAAATTTATTTTAAATGCCACCGAACTAATTGTACATGATTGCATTATTGTAATTAGCTTTAATTCTGTCAACTTAATATCCTCAACTGATGATTCGTAAAACTTAATCGACCCTCAGTTTTATAAATGTTATTAGAATCCCTAGTATGATTTTAGTCTAAAACAAATTGATTACAAATAATAGTTTAAAATATGCCTCGTATAAATCCAGAACAGTTTCGTTATACGGATTTCCTTCCAGGTATTTCGTCGAAGTTTACAATTAACACTTTATCGGATATACTAAATAAAGCAGCAAACCGTAACGATATTAAATTGAAAGAGTGGCAAGTGGGTGGTGAAAATAAGAAAGGTGATTCGTACCTAAGCACTTTGTTTAAGATAAATATTGTGGGAATAATCGAAACTGAAGACAGGTAATATAATTTGCCATTAAGTAAAAAAATGTTTGTATCTGTCTGTTTTTGTTTACTTCAAGTAATCTTTTTAGAAACTATAGTTTGATATTTGTTTCCAATTAAACTCGTGTGTAATCATTAGGTTTTGTGTAGTATGTTTTTGGAAATTACAACCTGAATTTTCCTTTCAATGAAGCTTTAAATAGCTAGCAACCTATGATTTGATATTTCCTTCCGGTTAAGCTGTAAAATCAATTCAATCCTTGAATACTTTTGCATTTAAATATGCCTAAAAATTTTGCTTTACTATAATATTATTTTGAGTGTTCGGTTTATGGCTTATTTAAAATAAAATTTTAATGTATTTTTACATTTCTTAAGTGACTCTGAATCTGCGACAAATATAGAAATCCATGTCCCAGTTATAATTAAAAGTCTACCATCAAATATTGGCCGAAGGAAAACGTACAGATCCACAGATTTTTTTCGAAATGAAGTGGCTTTTTACACAAAAGTTTGGCCGAAATTACTTGAATTTCAACTTGAAAAAAATGTTAAGGATC
The DNA here is from genome assembly GCA_035578155.1 of Brachynemurus nebulosus. Lineage (NCBI taxonomy): Eukaryota > Metazoa > Arthropoda > Insecta > Neuroptera > Myrmeleontidae > Brachynemurus > Brachynemurus nebulosus. Next base: position 156,886,381 of record JAPWDM010000001.1, on the reverse strand, counting down.
CATTTCTAGATATACCACTGTAAGATTTTATTGATTGTGAATTTTTATTTCCGAGTTTAAGTATTTATGAAAAACGATAATTTTAGATGTTATGCAGCACTTGCTGATGGTGAAAACGATTTTGTTGCGTTAGAAGATCTAACTCCTCAAGGATTTGAGGCTGCCAAACGTCAAGCTGGGCTTGATTATGATCATTGTCTTTTGATTATCCGACTTTTCGCTAAATTTCATTCATTATCGTTAGCTTATAAAGATCAACATCCAGAAGACTTTGAGGAAGTCGTCTCTAACTTAGAAGTACTTAATAAAGTAAATATTGTAATCCGAAAAATGTTTGTAAAGGAAATCTTTTTTTATAGGAAACTTATTTCTCTGAAGATTTAAGGGGATGGTATGAAAATTATTACAATAAATGTATTAATGTTTGGTTAGATGCTTTGGAGAAAGAGGTTCCGGGTTCAATTTATGAAAAGAAATTTAAAGAATTAGTTCAAAATGATTTTCTAGGGTAAGTTTGAAATATTTTCTTTTTTATACGTAATGAAAATTAAAACTTAAAATTAATTACCTCGTTAGGCAAATAATTAAAATAGCAGCCAAGAAAGGTACATTGGCGGTGGTAAGCCAAGGAGATGCTTGGATACCAAACTTCTTATTAAAATATAATCGAGATAATTTCCCAGAAAGTGTGAAAATGATTGACTTTCAGTTAGCGCGGTATGTACCAATGTGTTGTTGTTTCTACCCCAATCTTCTGACTGGTTTACGGAAAATAAATTTTTCATTTTTTTTTCAGTGTAAGTTCTCCAGCTTTGGATTTATCATTTTTCTTTTATACTTGTACTGAACAATCGATTCGAGAAAATTATTGGGATGAACTTTTAAATGAATATCATTATGTATTTACAAAGTCACTTAAAGATCTTGGTTCAGATCCGAATTTACTGACAAGAGAATTATTAGATAACGATTTTATTGAAAATGGACGATTTGGTCTGGGAATGGCAATTGAAGCTTTACCACTGTCATTGATGGAGGATAGTGAAACAGTTGATTTAGATGCAATTCAAGGCTTTGAGGCTGTTGATATTTCAACAATACTCACAGTACATCCAATCAAGAAAGAAAAAAATCGTCAACGTTTAGTTGACGTTATAAAACATGTAGTGGATCATAACTTTATCTAAAGGCACATTTTAAGTTTATGACAGAAAATAATTAAGTATATGTAATTTAAAATCATTGTTATAAATGTCAAGTATTGGGCGCAAGCTCAAAAGACCTCCAGAAACTGAGGTGAGGGGAACACACCTCAGTATTGTATTATTTCCATAGTTACCAACCAAACCAAATAATTATATTTTTATATGATTGAGTGAGTAAACTTCTATTTATTAATATGATAGACAAAGATAAATGCAGATGTGGATAAAAAAGTTCTTTTTAGCTTGCGCCCATAATATTTAAATTATTATAAATTAATGTAGTAAAGATTTTAAATTTCATAGCTAAATTTTTAGCTGTATTAATCGCCTTTAAATTTTTATCAATGATAAAATTCTAATTTCAGAATTATTAGTCGATTTAAATTAAATCTAGCGTTTGAAATACATAGTCGAAATACCAGAAACTAAGTAATAAGTGTAAATTGTCAGTTGATTTAGTAGTTATACTTATAATGTACCCAGAGCCGAATTTACCCTAAGTGCCGCCCGGGCCACTGTGAAAAATGCCGCCCTTGACAAAAATTTAAAAGAAATTCCTTACTAACTTTCCCATTTTTTAACTTTTTCTATAAAAAAATAAGTGACGAGCAAAAAAAGAACACCTCCCATTTCTTATTTTCCTGAAAATAAGTGATGACCAAAAAAAAAAAACAAACAAATTTTCACGTGCGTTACAAATTTTGGCGCCCCTAAAAATTTGCCACCCGGGGCCAGTGTTCCGCGTGCCCCTAGTGTAAATCCGGCACTGAATGTACCTGTATTCAGGGTTAAATTTAGGCATGGGCTTTATGGATTAAGTCTTTTCAGTGTTTCACTGTGCTTTGACCGGGTAATATCTCAAAAAGAGTTTGAAGGATAAACCTAAAATCTGCTATCCTCTTATAACCCAAAGTGATATGTATTTTTTTGTGGATACTCGGCTTTTATTTTCGGATAAAAATTTTTCTTCAATGACATTAATTTTGAAATTTTAAATAGGTGTCTTCATCAAATATTAATTATACATTAAATTTGGATCTGTGCTTCTTTAGATTTGGGTACAAAGTATTTGAGGAAACTGAAATTTGAAATAAAATACAAAATCAATATTCATGGGAAGGAGAATCATGCTTCATTCAAAATTTTAAAATTCATATTATATGATGGGAAATCACTGAATGAAAATAAAATATAAAAAAATAAGCACTATGTTGGGTCATAAAAATTCAACAAATTTTAAATTCATTCCCCAAGTTGTTTTCGAAGTACTGCTTGATCAAATACCGTAGACATATCACACTTTTTACTTTTTAATTATTCTAATTAAAATAATTAAAAAATGTCGCCAAAATTGATCGTTAAATTTATACTGTGTATAAAGAAGGAGTACATATATATCTCAAAATATCCATTTTGACCTTAAGATCAAATCAAAAAGTTTGTCGAATGAATTAAGGTACCATCACAGTGTGATTTGCTGAAAAATAGACAAATTTTTGCAATTTTTTTTCGGATGGATAGGATGGGGGAATGGGGATGAATTTTTTTTTTACGATTAATACTACTATTTAACAATACCAAATATTTTTTTTATTCATTCTTATTTATTTTTTATAATTATTATAATTTTTTGAAAAAAGTGTCTTTAAAAATTGACGGAAATCAATATACACGATTGCGGCTGCAGTTTTCATCCGAAAAGAAAAATCAAATAGATCAATCTGTTATGTACCTATGGGAGCTTTTTTTTTTGAAATCTTCCTATTTTTTCACACGAAAAACTATAAAAAATTTTGTAATTTTTATTCAAACCGCCGCAATTTTTTTAAATTTCTAGAAAAAAAAGCTCCCATAGGTACATAGCGGTTTACCTACAGACTGATAATCTATTTGATTTTTTTTTTCAGATGAAAACTGCGGCCGCAATCGTGTGTACCGATTTCCGCCCTTTTTTAAAGACACTTTTCTCAAAAAATTATAATAATTATAAAAAGTAAATAAAAATGAATAAAAAAAATATTTTTGTATTGTTAAATAGTGGTATTAATCATAAAAGCATTTATGCCCATTCCTCCATCCTATCCATCCGAAAAAAAATCGCGAAAATTTGTCTATTTTTCAGCAAATCACACTGTGATGGTACCTTAAGAAACTCATTAAGTGATGGCAAGAAGTTGTGAACAATAACAGAGTGTAAGTATACTAGTGATTAATTTGTTGTAGTTTCTTTGTTTACAAAAAAAAAAATACGCTGCCAATGGGGTGTGGCACACAGCTTCCTCGTACTCGCAAAAGACTAAAACAGTATTCTACCAAATATATATACCGTGAAATTATATTTTCGCCTTAAAGTTCATAAAGTTGTTGTAACTCAAAATACTTAAAGGCTAAATTATAAAATAATAGCAAAAATATTTTAGAAACTAACCCCCAAAATACTTTAAAAATTTGAGCCAAATGGGACTAGCAGTAAATAAGATATTGACATTTAATGGGATTACATGGTTGCGCCGTGGATGCTATTACTTCGAATGCAATGAAATTTGTAGGAGACCATCTAGGAACCAGACCGCATAATTTCTGACAATTTCATAAAAAAAGAATTGAATAGTTCAGAAGTTATGCCACTTGGTGCAATTTAGTATATTAATGGAATGACATGGTAGCGGCGTAGTTACCGTTACTCCGATTTCGATTAAATTCATAGGGGACCATCTAAGAACCAAACTGCATAATTTTTGAAAATTTCATTAAAAACAATCGAATAGTTCAGAAGTTATGCCACTTGGCGCAAACTGGCGACACACAGACGGACGGATACCAAACCAAAATTGTTCAGGAAGCTCTAAAACGTAAAATGTGTGTAAAAAATTTTATTTTGGAGGGAAAAATTTTTTTATTTTTCAAAAGTGATCACAATACTACCGCTACTTTAGTAGTCTCGGAAGTAAAATATGAAATACTTACGAATTACTCTTTGTCACAATAATACGTATATTTTATCCAAACAATAATATTACAGAATTCCCGATACTGTGTAGAAAGTAGAGTTCATTTCACGTCTACTCATTCAATAATATTTTTATGTGAATAACATAACATAAAAGAAAAGTATCTGTCTATATTACTTTTCAATTTTAGTAGATTTTTGGTAAATTACATAATTATAGGCAGGGTATATAAATAAATATATAAGGCAGGGGCGTAACTCGTAACTACAATGGAGAAGGTAAAGAAGCACTCCCCAATAAAAGATAATTTTTTATTGGGGAGTATTTTTTCTTGCTCATTAGCTGTCTTTTTGGAAGGAAATGGGCTTTTGAGGAGGAGGTGCTAGAGTTGAAATTGCTTCAGGATACAAAAATTATAGTTATGCCACTGATATAAGGTATTATATTATCGTCTATATTACAGAACTAGACTGAACATCATCTGATTCACTTTTAAATATTAATTCAGAAAGAATTTTGAAATACTTTTGCAAAAAGAAATTAAGGAGATATAATAGAAAATTGATCCAATCAGGACCGTTTTAGGATCGTCGCAAGTTGCGTAATAATTATTAAAATATAAATAAATAAAATGACAAAAAATTATACTTTTAATTTTTGTTTTTGTTATATTAGAATACATTCCTATTTAAAATTAAATTTTTAGAGTTTTGTAGATTTCTGTAGTTTCGTAGGCCTTAAGCACCATGTTTACTGTATACATTATACTTTTCGATAATCCAGTCTTAAGATTATAGTTCTATCTCCTATCTAGAGATTCCCAAACTTTTTAGACTCGCAGCTCCCTTAATCTATAGATTATTTCCAGTGGCGCCCTTAACATGAACCAATATGAAACTCATCCTAAATATGCTAGGATATATTTTGTACCACAAACTGCAGGGTCAGGAAAAGAAATGGTAAGCCCAAGAAACCTCAGATTTTTTAAAAATTTCTTTCGAAAATATAGGTAACAAGCAAAAAGAAAAAATTCACAGCCATTTTATTTTATTTTTGCCAGACCTGAAACCATAAACCTTTTCTTTTTTAACGAGACAGCCATCGCTACGTCCTTTTCGATGCTTAATGGCGCACCTGGGCGCCACGGTTTACACTTTGGGAACCCCTGTCCTATCTAAATTAGAGTACAGGGTCGGATTGTCACTTAATCACTTTTGTAACAAAAAAAAAGTGAATCGTAGTCTGACTACTCAGCAATAAAAAAGTTTAAATGATAAAAAGCTTTATGATTTTGAAGAAAAAAATTCTAATTATATATCATATCTGCATGTATGTTAACCCAAAGATATTGTTTACTTTTTGTCTCGTTTTTTTACTAATCTTTTTTGCAATACTATTTCGCGGTCCAATATCGGTACTTGTAAATAAATTATATCACCTATATATTACTACTATGCTACAATAAGACAAATAAAGGCCTATATTTTAAATAGCGCAGCGTTAAGTTGCGAACATATTTCGTAAGAGTTTTGTTTATTTTAGCGAGTATTTTGTACCAATACCGGTATAGTATATTGTGCAATAAGTGCGGGAAATTGTCGATTGCCCACGAAAGCGAAGTTGAGCGCACGAACGTAGTGAGTGCGCTCATTCGCTTGAGTGGGGCAATCGACAATCCCGCACGAGTTGCACATACTATTTTTTATTACGAATTTCACATACTTTTTTCTATTATTATCACAATTTTTGACATTTTTATTACTTTTTAAAATAATATTTTTAAGTGTTCGTCTTTTTTTTCTAAATTAATTATCGTTTAAATTACTTTGTTGGTGGTTTTTATAGAAATAATTATGAAATATTTATTAAATGAAAAATTAAGAGGCGGCTTTGCGTGTTTTGATTAAATTTTGCGTGTTTTATTGTCAATTTGCGTGTGGAAAGTTACTTTCCCCACGCAAAGAAGTATGCGGGAAGAGTACAGTGGGCAAACAGCTATTTTGCGTACAGAAATGTGTGCGCCAAGTCAGTGCTTCTCCCGCATGAGTAATAAAATAGTATATTGTGCAATAAGTGCGGGAAATTGTCGATTGCCCACGAAAGCGAAGTTGAGCGCACGAACGTAGTGAGTGCGCTCATTCGCTTGAGTAGGGCAATCGACAATCCCGCACGAGTTGCACATACTATTTTTTATTACGAATTTCACATACTTTTTTCTATTATTATCACAATTTTTGACATTTTTATTACTTTTTAAAATAATATTTTTAAGTGTTCGTCATTTTTTTCTGAATTAATTATCGTTTAAATTACTTTGTTGGTGGTTTCTATAGAAATAATTATGAAATATTTATTAAATGAAAAATTAAGAGGCGGCTTTGCGTGTTTTGATTAAATTTTGCGTGTTTTATTGTCAATTTGCGTGTGGAAAGTTACTTTCCACACGCAAAAAAGTATGCGGGAAGAGTACAGTGGGTAAACAGCTATTTTGCGTACAGAAATGTGTGCGCCAAGTTAGTACTTCTCCCGCATGAGTAATAAAAAATTATTTACATATACAACATGCTTCTTTTTAAAATCTGTATATGTAATATGTATATATACTTCCAAATAGTTGAGGCAATAATAATGTAGACTGAAAATTGATGTAGCTATAGTATCAATACCTATAAATTAAATAGAAGGGTCTATCTGTGATTTTCGAATTTTTAGGTATTAGTATGTTTTTCAGTTAGCAAATTCGACATATATACCAAATATAACTTGAAAAAATTTTTTGTCTGTCTGCCTGTCTGTCTGTTTGTACGAACCGATTTAACTCAAAAACTATTAAACTTATTGAATGAGAATTAAGAATTTTTATTTATTTTGTATAATTGAAATTTACAGGGAATATAGATATTAACCTCCCGATCAAAGCAACATTTTAATCTAACCTCCCAAATGGTTATGTACAGGTGATTCAAATAGAATCTTCATTAAAAGTTCATGGTCTTTTAAATAAATTAGATTTTTGAAAATTTGGTTATAGAAGTTTTCAATCATGAAGATTTTAATTAAAATATTTTTAACTTGCTGCCACTTCCGGTTATGCCGGAAGTTGACACCAAATTTGTTATTTGAAGTGTTTTTGACAGCAGATTTGAATTCGCTGGAAATTGTTACTAATATTCTATGTGACAGTGACTTGGACTTGATACAGGGTGGTCACATAAAGCATTTTCTTTTAAAGATTTTTTGTTTATTGTGCAAATCTCTTTTTTTTCAAATGTCATAATTATGTCTATCTATTACTATAAGATATCCTAATATCTAAAACTGATATTTTGGAAGATACATAGAATTTATATAATAAAATTATCAGTTAGGTTTTCTACGAGCACGGCTGGCACAAAAACCACGGGAGAGATTAAAGTGAAACATTATAAATTTATTCCTTAGACGCTTCATCATCTAAATATCGACAACATCCTCAGTCAAAATTATCACAATATTCTTTAGGGGGATTGATATATTCAAGACAAAAGTTTATATATCAAAAATATACCTCATTTCAGATACAACTGATCATGAGTTTTCGTTAAAAAATTAAATAATTCTTATATTCGAAACAAATCAATCTTCTATTCTTTTCTAAAAATAAACTACAAATACACAAATGCAATAAAAAAAGAGATAAAGTCAAGAAAACGGAAATTATTTAAATTCAAAGTGACGAAGCATGGTTAAATTTAACTGAAATGAACCATACTAATTTAACAATAAACGGGAACAAAAGAAAGAAAAACAAAAGATTACCTAGGTTACCACAAAAATAATATTTAAAAATTTAAATGTTAACTTCAAAACTTTTTTAATAAAATTTCACTTTAGAAAAGGATAGTAGTAAAGTTTAATTACGGAGGAACTGAACACAATTTTAAAAAACCCGCCAGGGTTTTCGGATCCTGAAAAGGATCTAAAATTGAATTAATTTTAAAACCATCAATATGGGAATCTATGAGAAGATCTCAAAGTGTGAAAATTAGATATATTAATATGGTTACTTTCGAGTTGTTTGGCGAGCGGAGCGAAGCATTTTATGGAATTAACCTTTTATAGAATTTTAAACTGGTTGGCGAGCGAAGCGAAGCACTTTAAAGAATTGATTTGAAATTAAATTTGCCCGATTTATTTCGGAATAACTGATTTAAAGTAGCTTTACTCGCAGTTGGGATAATTTTACGCGAATGAAACTGGAGGGCATAGTCAAAGGTGATAAAAAATAAATTAATGAATACATGTTTCTACACTTTTTGAAAATTATCCTGTAAAGAGTAAAATAGGGAATAAACGCAAAAAAATGGGGGAGAGGTCAAAGTTTACATTTTCAACGCCTACTATTCTAGCGTCTCCAACAATGAGTCAGGTACTGTAGGAGATGTTCAAATATAATGCTTATGGGTTCAAATATAATGCGTAGGGGTTTAAATTTTTCAATAGGAATAGAGAGGATACTTATTTAGAGTAAAGTCTACAAAATATTAGGTATTTTAAAAATACTTATATAAAATTTGAGTATTTTAAATAAACATACTTTTTTTACTTCTATACCAAATTCGTTGACACCTTCTTAATAGTCTTACTTTAGATTTTTAGTCAATGTAATATGCTTGAAGAAATGACCAGTTAGCTTTTGAAAATTTTCAATTGTTCCTAGATAACTAGCCAAAGGGAGAAATTAAAAATAAAGAGGATTGCTAAAGCTTACCAATAAAAAAAGCCTATCATTCCAGCTTATGCTAAGAAAATAGGGGCAAAATATTTTAGCAAACTACTTAAAAGAGATTACCTTTACTAAATTATGAAATTCATGCTTGCGAAGCCGCGGGTAACAGCTAGTTATGAATGAATTTATTTGAGAAAGGAGGTAATATTAATATAATTATCGAATGAAGCTAAATTAAAGTTGGCTAGTTGATTGGCTTGTGATCACACTGATCACGTAGCGAAGAAAGCAATTGTAATCCCACTTTCTCCAGCTAGAGTAAGTAGATATGTACGTATTATATCAAGATGCATTACTACATATGAAAATAAACATACATTTTAATAAAAAAATAATTAGTTTAAAATTTTTATCGGTTACTGTTCGATAGAAGTTTTACTTTTTAACTAATCAATCTTCATTTTCAAATAAGAATTATAAAAATCTTGGTTCTTATACTTGACAACAAAGAATTAATAAATCCTAGAGCCTTTAAAATGATTGTATCATGATTTAAATATGACTCGAATTAGGAGATAAAGCTGTGTAACAATAAAAGCTCTATTAAATCCCAGTAAAGTCCTTGTTACAGGCAAGTGGGTAAGTTAATATCCTGAAAACTAAATTATAAAAATGTAGGTATAATACTGTAATATATGCTTTGCCGTATTGAGAAAACTTAAGTTGAAGAACTGATTTTTATTATTGCTTATTGATTTAACGTTGCAACGTTGACAGCTATTGCAAAATTTGCAAAGCAAAATTTCAGAACATAAGTTTTGTGTATTTTTCAAGGTTGCTTACGAATTTGAAGTTGAAATGAGCTTTTAAAGGCCGAAAACTGTTTTCGATGAAACTACAATAACTCGCAAACGATGCAAGATGAGAAAGTGAGATTTCCACGATGAAGAAAAAAGAGCAATGTAAAATGAAGCAAAAAGAATATTTCATAATCCTTGAGATATTATAATATTGTTGTTGATCATAATGAGTACTGTACGGTCTGCTACTTTTTGATTTTCGGTTTAGGTACTGAAATTCTTTTAAAAATCTTGCTTTTTATATTAACACAAAATTGTTATTACTAACAGATATATTTAAATTCCAACTCACCTACTTTAATTTTGCGTTGTTTAAAAAACAGGGATTCAACGGACTCAACTGAAGATTAAAAATATATAGGAATTCGTACATGAGTTTTTGTACCCCATATTTTATTTCAAAATATAAATATAAATGATTTAATTACTTTTTAGTTATTGATTACCTCTTAAAGACCAATATACATACGTACATTTACATATACGAGTATTATACCTATATTATACAACATAACATTATAATATATACTGTATGAGTGTATGACTATAAAGACATGTTATGAGAAAACAATTATTTTACAGTTATTTAATAAGAATATTAAAAAATGTTTTAATGTTCAAAGTTTTGATTAATCTAACATTCTTTAGCTGTTTGCTTTTTATCACACTAAATTTATATACGTACCTACACATAAATACATACGTATGTGTAGGTACCATTTGATCAAAGACATACCAAGTTAATGATGACAAAATCATTTTAAAAAGTGTATTAAAATAAAAAAAAAGTTGAAATTAATTTCTAATTTGACACTAACAATAAGTATACTTAGTTGTATTAAACTATAAAATTTATAATTTAAGTGGCAGAAATTTTGCTAGTCTTATAGATTTTTGTTAACATTTTTTTAAAATTTTTGATTAAATAAACTTACTAATATTCAACCACTAAATTCGAAGAAAGTCATATTGATAATTAATAACTTAAAAAGATTTGCCAAGTTGAACACGCATAACTCCACATAACAACGGATTTTGTAGTCATTTGCGAATTTTTCATAATATTTCTTGCTTTTATGTACTGTTAAAATTAGCCTTTAATTTGTTACATTTGTTAAAAAAATAATAAAGAACATCTTTAAAAAAAAAAACACATTGTCTATTAAATTGTGCAACGTCCGACACTGATTATTATTTAAAAGGTGTCAAGTGCGGTAGATCATCTGATGTGATAAAAGGCATGATGAATTTACCTATAAGGATTTCGTTGTTGTACTACAGAATCGTAAGAATAAATAAATCATATCTGTGATATCATAGGTAAAATATTAGGTAGAACTTGTTTATTCTGGTTGGAATATACGTCATAACTTTCCTTGTCTATTTTTCGTCTCCCTCTACTTTCTGAACATATTTGCAATCATGACCCTTAAATAAAAAAACATAAGATCTCTGCAGCTAAATATTTATATTCTTTTTTATACGACATCATAATCCCCGCATATTATTATTATCTACGACATACGTTTAAGTAATTACTATGTAGTTAGTTGAAAAGAGATATCTAATATTTTTAATGAAGTAGCTAAGAAAAGTATTTCTTAAAGTGAACGCCCAGTGTTTGTCCTAATATATTGTTAATGACACGCCCTTAAATAAATTTTAAAAAATCCAAATATCTCATTAATAAAAAATGATGTATCCATATAAATTCCCGTAAAGTGTAATAATGTTCTCTCCCTCGGTGAAATAATTGCAGCTGTTTGTACATATTTATGTTATTTTTATATGCAATTTGATATTAACGTATCAAAAAGTTTAGGACAATATTCAGTTGATATAAGTTTATTAGAACTAAAATAAACGATGTTTCACATGTTTTATATAATTTATTTATACAATAATTGCACATTTATTACAGATACTTGTATATATTTAAGTTAGAAAAATTAAGTTATAAAATTTGTTAAACGACATTTTGTTCCTTTCCTTTGTTAGCTTGTATATATATATATATATATATATATATATATATATATATATATATATATATATATATATATATATATATGTTTGAACATACGCCGTTTAGATATAAAATATGAGGGTACCGAGCCCGGTACCTTAATGTGTCAACTGGAGAATTACCTGTTGTTTATTTTCTTATAAAATTAAAAATACAAGTAGTACTTTGTATAGTAAATAAGTAATTTTATAGTAACCGTCGGTAAAAATATTGTTATTATTGATGGTGTCTATATTTATTAATATTGTAAAATACATTTAGTTGGTAATAAATGAAAAACTGACCCCCGCTTAGTAAAAAGAAACTCAAGTTGACCGTCTAAACGAATTTTTAGAGAATTGAGAGCTACCTAAATCGTTTTTTAAGTCTCAAAAGCATGTCCGTAGATAAAAAGAACATATATATATATATATATATATATATATATATATATATATATATATATATATATATATATATATATATTGACGAATGTGAAGTTTTATTGTGTAATCTCCAATATTATATAAACCATATATATATATATATACATATATATATATATATATATATATATATATATATATATATATATATATATATATATATATATATATATATATATATATATATATATATATATATATATGGTTTATATAATATTGGAGATTACACAATAAAACTTCACATTCGTCAATAAATGAATATAATTGATAATGTTTATTAATTAAACATACAGCACAGTCTAATAATTAAAATGAGAATTCTGCTTCTTTTGTTTTTAATAACAGTAAGTAAATATCTCCACTGATACGCACTCCTACATCTCGGCCATCCTGTTCATCGTCTGACCCAGACGATAAGTCAGTATCGGTAACCCCCCAGACCTTCATATGATCAGCACTAGTTTTTGTAATCCTGGACCTTCTCCATCTCCTACTTTTTCGACATCATATCTGTCATTATAACCTATCCTAGTTACTTTGTAGGGCCCTAAGTATTTCGGAAATAACTTAATTCCCGTTCCAAACTGTGTTCTTTTGATAGCCACCAAATCGTTAATTTTAGCTTTAAGTCTCTTTCTATTAAAAGTCTTAATGTTTTCATCTTGAATTTTTTGTAATGACTGTTTCGCCTTTTCTCTTAATTCATTCCTTCCTTCGTTGAATAGCTCACGATTAATTTCTTTTAGATGTTTATTTAATTCTAGGTCCTCTTTTGTTCTCATCTCTACCCCAAAGAGCAGTTTAAATGGGTTATTCTGTATGCTTCGACTGAAACTTGCATTTAAATATTTTTGTAATCGTGATACGTGCTTATACCACGCCTGTCCGCCGACATACGCCTTAATGCGGCAGTTACAGTCCGCACTGTGATTTCAGTTTGACCGTTTCCTCGCGGCAAGCCCGTGGTTATTTTTACATGCTCGATATTCTCATTGCGGCAATACTCCATAAATTCGGTTGCTCTAAAAGCATCAATCAATTTTTCATTGTTAATAGTTACTGTCTGTCTAAAACTATCTTGAGTCTTTATCTCTTTACGTCCCAATCCAGTCAGAGGTATCCAAAAATTATCTAGATCCACTAAATCCTTTAAATACTCATTGTAAAAATCTTCTCTGACGCCATGGATATCACTTCCTGTATCGTAAAATGTGCATCTACTTCGGTTCCAACTTCTATGAAATTAAATTTTACAAATCTTCTTGGCGTAATTGTCATATTGTTGACAATACTCGGCTTAACCTCTTTAGTAACTTCTTTATTATACTTCTTCTGTGGACAAGACAATGAAATATAACCATACTCTGCGCATTTAAAGCATTTGGTGCCTTTACTTTTGCCTGGACATTCATTGCTCTTGTGCCTCTTCTCACCGCAGTTAAAACAATTATGTGCGTATCTTCTATATTTAACTTTTTTGCCATCTTCTGTCTTCTTTATATTTCTCCTTTCGGCTTCTGTTCTTGATTTTATTTGATTATAAGTTTAATCTTCTTGAACTCAATAAAGTTCGTTGCGCCATACAAAACAATTTTGTTCGCAGTTTCGTCAGAGATACCGTCAATAATGTGTTGAATGATTACTTCGACTTCTAAATTCGCACGTCTTCCTATTTCACGCATTGTCAGTACGTATTCTTGAATTGTTTCCTGACTTTTTCTTTCTATTTATCAATAGCTTGTGTATTTGAGCACTATTGACTTAAATTGTAAATTCTTCAATTAATGCTTCTTTCAATTTATTCCAGGAATTTATACCTCGCTTCGCTTGTACAAACAATTTAGCTAAACCTCTCAATGATTTTTTAACAAATACTAGCTTCTGTAAATCATTCCATTATATAACTTCCGCTAAATCTTCAAAATCATTGATCCATTTGTCTATTGGGTATTTATTTTTGCCATCGAACGGTCGAATTGAATCCTCAATATCCCGAAATGTTAAAGCAAAATTTGTTGTCCTCATTTCACGTGTATTACTGACTGGTTTGTTAATACGGGAGTTTGTTTCATTTGTTAAAACATTGTCATTTAAATTAACTACACTGATCCTGTCGGTGCATGATTTTATTTGATCATCTTGATTATTCCCTTGACAATTTTCTTTCTCAAGTTCATTACACTCTTCATCTTTTTCGTATTTGTCTTCAAATTCTTCGTCTTCCTCATTGTTTTCGAATTCTTCTGTTTGGAATTTAATTAAAAATTTGCAAATTCTGTTAATTATCTCATCATCACTTCCAGTATAATTCAAATTCAATATGTGACAGATTGATATTAAATCAGATTTAGGAAGAATTGAACTTACGGCTTCTATTTTGTCTTTAAACATATCTGTATTTTCCCCAAAATTAAAACCTTTAAACGCTCGTAAATTATTTCTAACGCGGCGTGGAATTTCCTCATTACCGTACGCGATTAAGAGTAATGCTCGAACGGCTTGAAACGAACAATTATTTAGATTATATTGAATTTTCCATATGTCTCCTAAGGTCGACATAATTTGCGTATTTTCAATTTAAACCTCAAAATAATGACAACGTCGAGTAGCAGTAGGTACACAATAATTGACCCAAGTGGAGGTAATCACCTACAGATTACAATTTATTCCAAAATTCTCAAATGACAAACTTAATTTTATAAATTCTTTCTTTAAAAATATTTAACCTATTTCAAATTTTTAGTTTCAGATTTAAATTACTATGAAAATAATTCCAATATTATCCTTATCCAATTGAAATAATTATCAACAAACTTAAATAAATATTAGAAATTGTTTAAGAATTATTCTATTGTAACTAATGTCTTTTGTCTAACAATTGTTTATTTGATAAAAAGAAAAAAAACACCACCAAAATATGAAAAATTAATTACACAATAACACTTATCTCATTTTAATATCTGCCAATCTTCGTCTTGTCATTTCATGTCATTCAATCGCGTTCAAAACAACAGCATGTCTTCACACAGCACGATATCAAGCTACACACATATCACTATAAGCACCACGACACAATATGTACTCACTCGGCTTCTCGCTACTGCATATAATTTAACCGTTGTTAAACCGTCGCGTCGTTCCTATTTTAACCGTCGTTCTTCTTTGCTTACTTCAGAATTGGCACAATATTTATCTCTGGTTGAGTCCCTATAAATTTTGCGAAGTGTCTAGTCGTCCGACTATCGGACGAATAAAATAACCTAGTCGGCCGACTATCGGCCGAACAAAATAACCTAGTCGTCCGATAGTTGGACGACTAAACGGGCGAATAAAATAACCTAGTCGTCCGTTTTAGTTAGGTTAGTTTAGTTAGTTTTGACAATATACTTCGATTTTTAATATAAAAACTAGGTGGTGAGGTTGGTTTTGGTTAGATTAGTTTAGTTAGTTTTGACAATATACTTCGATTTTTGATATAGAACTAAGTAGTGATGTTGGTTTTGGTTTGTTTAGTTTAGTTAGTTTTGACAATATACTTCGATTTTTGATATAAAAACTAGATGGTGAGGTTGGTTTTGGTTATGTTAATTTAGTTAGTTTTGACAATATACCTCGATTTTTGATATAAAAACTAGGTGGCGAGGTTGGTTTTGGTTAGGTTGGTTTAGTTAGTTTTGACAATATACTTCGATTTTTGATATAGAAACTAGGTGGTGAGGTTGGTTTTGGTTAGGTTAATTTAGTTAGTTTTGACAATATACTTCGATTTTTGATATAAAAACTAGGTGGTGAGGTTGGTTTTGGTTAGGTTAGTTTAATTCCTTCTATAATATTTTATAATCAAATATGTAATATGTAATATAAAATAAATTAATTACCTAAATAATTCATTATAATCCAAGACGAATTATAATTCATTGTGACTATGGATTTAATAACTCCAATTGATTTATTTTTTTTTTTCGATAGAGCCTAGTAAGCATACCATTCCTAGAAGAATTAGATTTATTGGATGATTAATTTATTTTATTCGTTATAGTCGGACTACTAGCAACATTGTAAATTTTGTGGTTTATAAAATATTGGAGATTACACAATAAAACTTGAAAACAGTCGTTAATAAATAAATATAATTAAATAATGTTTATTAATTAAACATACAACACAGTCTAATAATTAAAATGACAATTTTGCTTCTTTTGTTTTTAATAACAATAAGTGAAAATTTCCACCGATACGCACTCTTACATGTATATATATATATATATATATATATATATATATATATATATATATATATATATATATATATATATATATATATATATATATATATATATATATATATATATATATATATATATATATATGTCAAAAGTATAGGAAAAGATCAAAAGTTAACCCTCCGCTCTCGATACGCTCCCACTCCACTCTTATGCAAACACTTTGCGGAGTGGAGTGGAATCAAAAGAGTGTTTACACTATAGGTACAAGCTATAACAAGTCTGATGTCGCTCCGGTAAAATATTACCTGAGTGGTATTGATATTGAAGTGGCATTGGAGTGGGAGCGAACCGCGATTGATATCGGACCGATATCAGAGCGATGATGTAAATACACACATTGTTTATTGTGTAAGAATATTTTATCGAATCGGGAGTGTAGTGATATCGTACCGAAAGTGGAGTGTTAATGTAAATCGGGCCTTATTGGTAAATTTAACTGATTCCAAACTATAATAGCAGGATATAAAAAATTATATTATCTTATTCGTCAAATTGTTTTATCGTATTACCTTCTAGTTTTATACTTTTTCTGGGTAGATTTGTGTTTTCTTTAACTCAGATTTGTTTCTTAAAAGCAATTTAACTGGAAGAACTATTAACTAGCAAAAAAACGACAGCAAACGTAACAAGTTTTAATAAAACAAACAAATTTATTGTTTGCGAAGGACACTATCTTAATGAAAGACACTATCTTTAGTTTCCTGTTAATTAAATATCCGATATCGAAGTGGTAGACTAAGAATTTTTTTTCCAATTAGGTTCCCACTAATGTAAGTTGGACAAAAATTTTATAAAAAAAATTTACACTGACTGAAACGTAAAATTTTCCACAATTGAAACATTATAGGTTAGCATCGCTCACATTTATCCGAATAGAAAGTAACCTGCTTACACCGGAAATGAAATTTCCCTGAGCAAGACTTTTCTGAGAATTCACTTTTGTCATAGTTCATATGGTTCATATTATATTTTCTGAAAGTTTCATTCATGCGAAAATGAGCTATATTTTTTATATTGGGTTCTTGGACTATCAACTATTGTTAGAATTAACTGGTATGTGACAATAAAAATAGGGTGTAGGGAAAAACGGAGCCCAGAGTTCTATGTTTACTTATGTAAAACAAATATAATTTATTTTATTAATTTAGTATATTTGATGACTGCAAATATAATATTTTCTAAAAGTCACTCCAAAAAATATTAACTCTTACTAATCTTTATCTCAAACTCATTATTTTCTATTAATTTTTCCACTCTGGTAGTAGATTCAATTAAACAAATTTTAGGACAAGTTCTTGAACAAACTTTTATTTTAAACACAATTTTATAATTGCGATAATTACATACTAAATTTACGTAACGAACACTCGTTAATAGCCGTAATGGTTGAAAACGTGTTCACACATTAAACAAAAATAGAGTGGATTTTAGTAAGAGAAACGTGTACCTAATAAAGGTTTTTTGTAACAGGTTTCCGACAAATACTTATTAATACAGTTCTGTATAGAACATTTCAAACTTTGTTTTTACTCTTATTTAAAATTTGTCTAGTTTCTTTTTATACCCTTCCTTTATATTTTTTTAATGCAAAATAAATGTAATAAATCATTCAAAAATGATAATAAGGATATAATGCTGTCAAACAGAACAATTAAATATTAATAGATTTGAGCGTTACTTTATGGTATTCCATATTTGTAAATAATAAACAAATATTTTACTTTGCAAAATACCACTTTTATTTTTGAAACTGTGACAATATTGTTTCGAACCGTTAGTTCATTTTCAAACAGAATAAAATTTATATTCAATATATGCGCTTATATACTAATTTTTTATCTACCTATACTTATGAAGGGGAGTGGTATATGGTGTGGAAGTAGAAGGGGCGGGGGTAGTGGGAGAATCCGAAAAACAAGAAAAACAAGATTACATTACATGTGACAAATGCGAGCAAACACGTGACAAAAGATTGAAATTGACAAACAAACAATATTACAGAAAATACAATTTTAAAAGTTTAATTAAATTATAATATTGAAAATAAAGTTGAATTGTAGATATCGGTGTAGTCATTTAAAAGGTGATCGGAGTTATGTTTATATATTTCTATTGCTTCTAGGATTGTTAACTTCTGTCCTTTGTTTGCCTCGTGTAGCACGGTAATTTCCCGTTCTGGTGTGTGTCCGGTGTCAATTAAATGCCTCGCAAAAGCAGAGTCGGATTTCTTATTCCTATAGGATCTAAAATGCTCTGCTCTCCGGGTTTCAAAGTTTCTGCCAGTTTGACCGATGTAAAAACTATTACAGTCTTGGCAGTTTAATTTGTAGATACCCGATTTTTTAAGTTTATCAATTTTTGTTTTATTGTTATATATTAAGTTTCCTAGATTAAAGTCTGATTTAAATGCTATATTTATGTTTGATTTTTCTAGAATTTTTTTAATTTTATCCGATATGTTACCAAAATATGTTATAGTTTTAAAGTTAGTTTTTAGTTTTGGTTTAACGGAGGGGTAAATTTCTTTTAAAATTTGTTTAAATTCTTTCTTAGCTATTAATTTATCGATAAAGTTTGAATTATATCCGTTATTATTCGCTATTATTTTTATATTATTTATTTCTTTTTCAAAATTTTCTTTCGACAAAGGTATATTAAACGCTCGGTGGATCATGGAATTATAGGCTGCGATTTTATGTTAATACGGACCTATTGAATCATTTGGAATTGTAATGCCAGAGTAAGATGGTTTTCTATATATGTTGATATCAAGCTTATTGTTAGTTTTGGTTATAGTTAAATCTAAAAAGTTTATGCTATTATATTTTTCTAACTCTAAGTCAAATTGAATTTTTGGGATTAACGAATTTATTGACTCTACAAATTTTTCTAGTTGGTGTATCGATCCATCGAAGCCTATAATTATATCGTCCACGTATATATACCAACATTTTACATGTTGTTTGGTTAGTGTGTTGTTCATTATTACTTCCTCTAAGCTCGACATATAAATTTTTGCCAACAGAGGGCTCAGAGGTGATCCCATTGAAAGGCCACTTGTCTGTCGGAAGAATTTATTGCCGAACTCAAAGTAGTTTTGTTCTAAAACTGTATTAAAGGTGTTTATTAACTCGGATTGTTAATAAAAACCTTTGTCACAGTACACTTTGAAACAATATTGTCACAGTTTCAAAAATAAAAGTGGTATTTTGCAAAGTAGAACAATTAAATTTTATATTAGTGAAAGAGTGAATACGATAATTGGTAATAGAAATCATATACGTACATCCATTTTTTATAAATTAAGCTTGTTTATGGTCTTTTATACAAATGGGCGTGTTGTTCATTCAGCTTCTTTTTAAGTTATCGCAATAAAAATTGTATGCATTTCTTTTCAACTAATTTAAAAGTAGCTAAAAATCGTTTGCCGTAAATAACTACATTTTAAAATATTTATGACGTCATACGAAACCGGATAGATATATTTAACAATATAGATCAAATTTACCTATTACAAAAAGGCTATTATTGTCATAAATCAAAAAGATTATAGAAGATAAAAAAGTTGTAAGAAACAGAGAAAGAAAATTGATGACGCGTATTCCAAAAAGAATAAACAAGATATAGTTGCAGGATTTTGCTATCATTATAACATGATTTTTTTATTTTTTTTCAATTTTTATATCTTATTTACTTTTTCTTTTTATGATTAAATATTTTGCTAATTGACCGTATGATTTTTTTGCCAATTTAAATTAGTTATTTAAAATATTTTTATCTACGTTTTTCATGGCAAAAATCTATATGTACCAGGTTTCACATAAGTAATAAAAAATATTTTTCTCATATTCACATAATAATAACATAGTTTTAGTGAAACTAAAAGCATACTTAACAAGTCTGATGAAGGGTGAGTATGATTTGTGTATCGAGAGTTCCATACGATATTAAAAATAATTAATCAATGAAATGTTGAAAATTGTTGACAAATAATGAACATCAAGTAAAATTATATTGTTATGAATTTATCATTGTTTATCATAATATTAGTATCATATATAATATATATATATATATAAATATATATATATATATATATATGTATATATATATACATATATATATATATATATATATATATATATATATATATATATATATATATATATATATATATAAAATTAAAAATAAATCGATAATAGTTCGGTAACTAACTAATTCTTACTATTCGAAAAATGTTGTTAAAATGTTTTCTTATAGGAGACATTTTAAGGAAAAATCGATTTTAATTAGGTACACTTTAAGTTGTAATCTATAAGAATAACATAGCCTGAACAAGACAAAACCCTAAATAATACGGTGCAGGATATGGAATTTTTTCACATTTTATGGTTAAACGCCAAAGACTAATAGGATTAAAAAAAAAAATTGAAACGAAACCTTTTCATATTATCTCTTGACTTTGTTATCCCTCTTTTAAATTTCAACCTTTCATTTCGAACCTGTTTTCGAATAAAAATAAAAGTATTTCTAGAATTCTTTTATTAGCGTTGTTTCAACAATGTGCCAAAGTTCAATTTTATATCAATAGAGAAACGGGTGGACAGACTATTTCTACCTTTTTAGAACCCTAAGAACTAAAACTAACAGTTAAATTTATACATATCGTCATCTGTTTTCCAGTGCCACCACCATAAATAAAAGGATTTGAATTTAATAGATTTGAGCGTTACTTCATGGTATTGCATATTTGATATTAATAAATAGAAACACTTCACTTTGCAAAATACGACTTTATTGTATATAAAAACTCTTATGACATGTTTCGGTCAATATGACCATTCTCAAACGTTTGTTTTTATATACAATAAAAGTGGTACATATTTTGCAAAGTGAAATGTTTTTGTAAATAATAAACAAATATTTTGCAAAGTAAAATATTTGTTTATTATTTACAAATATGGAATACCATAAAGTAACGCTCAAATCTATTAATATGAAATGTTTTTATTTACTAACATCAAAAAGAATTTGAATTATATTATGGACATTCTGAAATCATTTTTATATACAAAATAGATTTTCGTAGACTGTGGTCCAGTAAAGTGATCGATTTGTATGATAATCAAGATTAAATTTTAAAATGATAAAGATATATTATGTTTAACTATAAATATAAGACCAAAGTTTGATCTAGAAAAATTATAATTTAATCTTGAAAACCTTTTATGGGGATTTCCCAAATTTCAGATATAATCATATCGTTAGACCCACAGATTGTTAGACCTCTTCTACTCGTGCTAGAAACTTGCTATTGACCTAAAATTTTAAAAAATCTTTGACTATAATATTCTCATTATTTGTGTTCGTTTTATGCAATTTTCTAAAAATACAAAGAAAAATAAAGTAATTTATATATAGTATATGTACAGTTTTGAAGAGAGTTATGTCTTTATTATAATGATTTTTTTGTCAAATTAAATTCCAATTCATTTTTTTAAATTGTCAAAACATTAATTGTCAGTTTGGAAATACGAAAAACTCAACGAAAATGCTAAATTCTTCACCGATATTATTTTTTTTTATTACACATTCAAAGGTACATCATGTTTTAACTGTTTTTAAAATATATCAAATATTTCAAAAAGAAACGTCGAAATTTCTTTACCGTATTACAGGAAAGACTAAAAATCATAACTAATCCATACAAAGAATAAAATTATTTACATAAATGTGGATTTAAAAAGTGTTCTCAATGTTAACTGTCGGGTTGAGTACCAGAGAATTAAATACGAATCAAATTTAATTTGGCTATCAATTCAATTGTGTTAAAATTACCGAGCTTGAATATTGAAAAATACTTTGTTAAATATTTATTCAGCAAATTTCTAGAAATAATGTTTATTTACTAGATTTTTATAGCGCACGGTGATACAAACATATCAATGTTAAATAGATATTCTTGGACAAAAACGTACACAATTACATTACACATGTATTATGATACATAACGACAGCTAGGCTAGCTAACCAAGGTAACTAGGCCAAAATCATTATTAAAATAAAAATATTTTAACAAATTATAAATAAATAAAATCTATGTAAATTTACATGATTCCGAAACGTACAATGAGAATTGTTTGGTATTTAAAAAAAAAATTTGGGTAAAAATTTCACACTTCTTTTTGGGTTTTGTTGTTAACTTTGGTATAATTAGATATAAAAATTTAGCAATATAAAGATTAACTGTACACCAAGCTAAGTATAACGTGTTGTTTTAATAACAATTACAATAATTTTGACTAAAGATTGATTCCAATATCAACTACAAATTTTGTGATTGTGTTTTTATAAACACTGGATATAGTTTTGGATTAACCTAAATCGAGTTAATTAACTAACAAGGGGAGTATCAAAATTGGGAAATAGGGATTTGGGAAAAATTAGTATATATTTTAAAGTATGCTCCCTTTAGTACTGTTGCTACAATAATTTAGGTCAATGCGCCTTCGTCTAGGAACTAAACGTACGAAAAGCTACGAAAAAATAGCATGATCCACACGTCTTCTATCTAATTATCTTTTTAATTTTTATTTTTTGGTTAGTACCTATTTTTAAATATAGAAAAATTAGTAAAGAAGAAATAATTTAGTTCAGATAAAATAATTCAGTTTAACATAGAATTTAAATGATCAAAAATTAGACATTTGGTCCTGTTTCAGAGATATGACCCAAACTCTTTTTTTTTTTTAAACTATTATATAGGTTAATTAAAATTCACATAGTGTTTGAAAAATTATCAAAACTGGATCGGCTGGGACTCCAACCCGGATCTCTTGGTTACTAGCCAAGCGCCTTACCAATTAGGCCACCGACCGTTCGTTCGAGTGCCACTCCAATTTTGATAATCAATCAAACACATTCTCTCTTTAATGCGAGACGCAGTTACACTTTTTAATTTCAATGTTATTTCATATAGGTGTCATTTGAGCAATATATAACAGATATCTCAGCACTTCTAAACTTATAACTGGATCATTATCTTCCTTGAAAGGAAACTAAGATTCTCCCTAAAAACAATTGCTAATCAAGCGTATTTTCCAATACTCAAAATTAACCACATAAAGTAGAAGTACTATCTTTCGAGTTATATTATAGTAATTTATATGTGATTTACAAGGTGTCTCATTTGTTATGGTTTTTCAAGTGGAACACATAAAGGAGTAAGGACACCAAATAATTATTACTTTTTTATTTTTTAAACAGGGCCGCGCCAAGGGACATTTGCGCTGGGGTGCAAGACAAAAATTGCCGCCCCTAAAACGCCAAACTTATTTGTAATACATTTTTGATAATAAAATATATGCCTCCCGGCTACCAGTTTACTTACTATATATACTTACTTTAATGAAATGCATAAAATATTATAAAATATTTAGGATTATAAATGGAATAAAACACTTAAACTTTTTTTAACAATTTATTTCGCATAAATTTCAAGAACAAGTAAATAAAAATAAATAATTTTACACAAAACAAAAACGAATAGTAACAATTTTAAAATTTTATATAAAATTCACTTTCCTTGCCTTTTTTATTGCAAATTCATTTATTAAATCTGACATGCCAATATCTGCAGCAATTTTGTATTCTATGCTAATTAAACTTAAATACGATATTCTTTCCTGTGACATACTAGATCTTAAATAATTTTTTATTAACTTAAGTTTCGAAAAACTTCTCTCACCAGATGCCACTGTCACAGGTATTGTCAAAAATATTCTTAATGCAATTGTCATATTCGGAAACATTGTAATAAGATCATTAGAAAATATATAATCTAAAACTGTTAATGCATTCATGTCGGGATTAATATATGTTAAAAGAGTTTCTATTTCATCACATAAATCTAACGCATTTATATCAGATTCGTTCCGCAGAGCCCAAAAGGGGATGTTTTTTAATTAAATTTCTGAGAAACGAAATAATGTAACTTTTCCAAGAAAAGAGTATGGAGTGCTCCAATTTAAAGAACATCCATAAATCTTATCTTATCCTAAGTGGAATAAGCAATATCGAAAGAACATGTATATTTTAAACTAAATTGCTTGCAGATGTGGATAAGCAAATATTGAAAACAAAATTTATAATAACAAAAAACAAAAATAATAAATTAGGTTTAAGATATCAACCAAATAGGAAAAAGAAGATAAAATAAAAATGTTGGTTTTAAAACCAAACAATTGAAATCTTAAACTCTTTTATTATATTTCGACTGTTCAATACAGTGTTTTCTAAGTCTTATTTAAAAGAATAATATTTTACTGAGAGATCCTCCGTCATCAATTTTTAGTTTGTTTTGTTTACTAATCGCCACGTACTATATACAACGTAACGCAACGAAAACTAAACAATTTTAAAGATTGATAAATGTTTTATGTGTAGAATTCAACGACGGTTTTTATAAAATTAAAGCGTGCAAGAACATGTTCGATCCCGATCCCGTTTGATCTCGCCGATTACCGCGCAAATGATTGTTGTCGCTGGTCGACAATCGGAATACTCGGATTACCGACGGGTCACAACAATCATAATAGACAAGTATTTAAGCAAAATGCGGGTAACATTTAGTGTCATCAAAATTACCACATAAAAATAGTAATAATTTTATATTTTATTTGCCGCCCCCAAAGCCTGCCGCCGGGGTACTAGGCACCCCTAACACCCCCGCTTGGCGCGGCCCTGTTTTTAAAGATATATCAAAACTTGGATATTTTCCTTGATCTTACTTCTTTACTTTCTTTACGTACAATAAACATGGGATCCTCTTCTTCCTTTATATACTATTGATTCTTCAGATTTAAATCCTTATTGCAGGTGTTTTGCATCAACTTACAAGATCATACAATTATACAAAAGACTGTGGATGACGCCATGATGTCACGAACGTATAGTCGCCTTTTAAAATTCGAATGTTATCGAGTTCATAGAGAATTCAATCATACGGAAATGAACCGGTGATGTTAGCTAATTTTTCAATAACTTCACTTTATGCAGTTAATTATGCGTAATTATAGCACATATTCACACGATATTACAGTTATATACATATATCGTAAAATGTTCTTTAATTGTTGGTTATTATTTTATTTAAGGTTATAATAAAAATATTATTTAATTATAAAAGAAGAATAACACTTTATTGTTTGGTGTGATATTACTCAATTTTATTATTAATCGGAACTAATAACTGTTTTCTTCACTTTTTTTTTTTTTAAATTTGTGATTTTTTTTGTAAAAATAATGTTGCTTTAATTAAAATCTATGAATTAGTTCCCTTTTTAGTGTTCCGTACCAAAACTGGCATAACGAAACTAATTTACTTCGGTCTTCATCCGTTTGCCATAGGCGATTTTCTAAGAAACTATTCGACGTGAAAATTTGAAATTTAGCACAGAGGTAGCTCGTTTATAGATGTGAAGTTGAATTCTGATTCTGCGGGGGTTAGTTCAGGCGGTAACCTAGAAAGTGAAAAAAAAATTTTCTCCAAGAGCGTCGAGTAACCAGTAAGGCATCAAGGGAAAGTTTATTAAAGCTTAATCTAAAGCTAAAAGCTAAAAGTTTATTCAATAATAATGTACATAATTGTACATTTTTATTCATTTTTTTCTTTTTTGAGGGAGGGAGAACTTCTTATTTGCTATTTTGAAAAATCTGAAAACATTCATAAATATTAACAATGAGATGTACATTAAACGAAAATTATGAGTACTGAATTTTCTTAAGTAATTTCCTTGAAAAATTAAAACATAAGGAAAAACTTGATGACACATTTTGCTTAGATCAAGATGTTGTTAGTAATTATTTTAACTCTTTTTAACTATAAAAATGGGATGTTTTTTGATAATCCTTATAACGAACCAAAATTTTCACCCTTTAAGTTTGTTTAAGAAGTTAAAAAAATAGTGTAGAAAAAAACTAATGAGAATTAAACAAACCAAAAAAGAATGTTGCAAAGGTATTTGTAATTTTTAATAGTTTTTTAAGCAAAATATTCATAAAAATTATTCGTATACTGTATCACAACGTAAAAAGCTTCTTTTTTGAAGCACTCTGGAGTTTATCTACCTGTATGTACAGTTTTGAATCACATTGTATTCATTATGTGGAAGTAACAAGTTCAAGATTATATTATGGGAATAAATATATAAACGTGTAATTATAAAAATATGTTGGATAATATTTTAATTGAAAAAGAATTGCATTAATATGCTACTTTACTTGAAAATTTACATTTAATAATTGTATTATAACATTAATTAGAAGCAAACATATATTTGTTGGGTGGTTTAGTTCACATTAATTCTAGGTTTTAATGTTAAAAATTTTAAAATTGTACATTAATTTCTTGTTTTTAGAAAACACTATAAAAGTAAAATGTTTTATTTAGTACGAAATAGTAGGCTATTGAAAAAGGAAAAGAGGTATTAATCTTCATTGTGACAATATTTACACACAAATATCATACACATAAAATTAGTACATTTTTTGAACAAAACCGACTTTTGTTACAAAAAAATGAAGATTTTGCATTCAAATTGACTAGATGTCACCAACAGATTTAATTCATTTCACTTTTGTAACTATTAAAAAATACCCCTGTCGCAGCATCTGCATAACATAGCGAATTTCCAAATTTTGGGGACTGGCGGATCTCATCTAAGAACTGTACCTATTTAAAATAGTTTAGCTTTCTAAGAGTAAAAGATTTTTTAAAATCGGCTGGGTAATTAGTTTTGATATTTTTGGAACCCAAGAACCCGAACGGACTTTGTGCAGCATAGTTGTATCCATCTAAAATAATTTAGTTCTCTAACAGTGAAAAAATTTTCAAAATCGGTCGGTTAGTTTATTTTTTACAATAATGGGAACAGTAAACCCTGGCGGAAATCATACAACATAACCTTTATTCATCTAAAATAATTTTAGTAAAAAGTTTATCCTAACAGTAAAAAACGGGTCCTAGGGATCTCATATAACTTATGGTAGTTCGTAAGGTTCTTGTGGACATCATTTAATTACTTAATGAATTCAAATACTTTAACTTACTAACGGTGAAAAAATTTTCAAAATTTTCGACATTCGCTAAAAAAATCATTGAAAAATATTTGATATGTTCAAATTTGCTGGTCAACATCAGCAAATAAAAGTTACTAAAATCGAAGAAAAGAATGAGTTATTTGTCCGTAGAAATTAAAATACAAATTCTGAAAACGAGCAAAGAAATATTGAAAAAACTAGATCGGCAAAACATTCTGACAAATAACACTACCCAACTAATACTTGCCAATTTGAATGAAACTTAACATACTTATTAAACAGCGAAAAATATTAAATACGTGTTTTTTTATTTCGGCTAAATACGCTTTTTAGGGGTAGAAAACACCATTCAACCTCTGTAGATGAAAACAGTTATAGCTAAATATTTTTGAAACGGCATATTTTTTGAAAAAAGGGCTGAGTACCAAATTTGTAGAATTTAAAGCGATGCACTTGATAGTGACCCTGAAATCGATTTTCAAGGTCAGTTGAAAATGATTAGCCATTGCCGAACTTTGACCATATCCTGTACCTATAAGCAGTAATTTCATGTATTGACTCAATCTATCTTCAAAATTGATTTGTTGCGTTATTTTTCTAAAATAAAAAAAATAAAAACCTGACGAAATGAAAAAATAGGCGCAAATTTATAGAAAAAATTAGAAGAAAACATTTTTGTAAGTAATTTTAGAAGTTAAGAAAAGATTTAATATCACTCCAATTGTAAGTTAAACATTAACTTTATGTTATATTAGAAATTTTCAAAATTTTTTAAAATTTTTATTGCTACTCTATAGTTATCATATTAGGAATTCAATTCAACATATGATTAACTATTATTTTTCCGATTGCGATTGAGCAAGTATTTTTCAAAATTACTTCTTGATCACTTATTTTCTATCTTGCATGTGAAATTCGTTCGAATATACTTTGAACCATTTAGGGATGAAAAGTAAACTACTCCTTTTGAAAAATATTAAATGATTTTCAAATGACTTTGGAAATTGACCTCAAGGTCAACTTCAAAGTCAAGTGCATCACGAGAGTCAAGTGCTTCAAGATCATCAAGTGCATCACTTTGAACTCTATAACTTTGGTCCTAAGCACTTTTTTCAGAAAATATATCGTACCATAATCCACTTCTATGTTGATTCCTGGTCTCTTTTCCTGCGTTTCTAATATTTATGTCAATAAAAAATGTGCTACCGTAGACAAGGATGAATAGGTACGCATTCCGACTTCACACCGTATTTTTTTGTATTTATTTTATGAGTACCTAATCTTTAATATATTAAAAATTTACGCGAAGATGGTCACTTTATCAGCAGTATCCAAAAAAATTTAAAAATATCGGTGGTTTTTGAAAAATTAACAAAAATCGTATAATTTCTTCTCTATGAAAAATTGGGGTCAAAAGAGACGAGAAAAGAGTAAATGGGGACAACCCGTAGGGTCGACCAAAATTGAAATTCTAATATAAAATAATTTCGAACTTTTTGTATTTATACATTCAAAAAAGAAATAATAGGTACTTGATGATTTTCTGTAAAAATAAACGTAGAATCTAAAATAAAGTTTATATACTCCTGTCGTTTACCCCTAAGTTTACATTCCTCCTATTCTTATTTTAGTTCAAAAAATAATTTTTCAAAAGACTAAGACATAATAATTAATAACAGTGAGATTCTACGTCCATTTTCAGACTTTTGTTTATTAAATTGCGTAAAAGCTAGTAAATGCAATAACAGATATGATGAATTTATAAGGATTTTCTTGTACTACAAAATCTTAAAAATATGGAAACGCGTACTTTTTTTTCGTTAATTGTGTTTTATTCTTTTGCACAAAATTTTAAAAATACTTTATTTTCTTAAGAAAGGGAGGCAACTTTAGTCACAGATATGCCTATGAACAGTTTTTGGTAATCCGGGAAAAACGAAAACACTTTTTAAAATTTTTTTATTGTTAAAATCGAAATGTTCTTTTAAAGAGGGTTAAAATTACCAAATTTTATATTAAAATTTTAACACAATCACTCCCTAATTAACGAGCCTTACTTAATATTAGCAAATTGAGAAAAAACACGTCAATTAGATTTTTTTACACAGATTTTATTTGTTATATAATTCAAAAGGATATTTTAAAAATGTGTATGAATGGCTTTCATTAAATAAATTTCAATATATTTTCCATTTATTTTAACAGTGGAATGTCCTTATTAGTGGCTATACTTTCGGCTTGAAGCGAATTAGACGAAGATTTTCTTCTAAAACCAAATTTAATAATTAATTAAAGAAATAAAAAAAAATTTGTGGATTTCCTACCGTTCAAATATAATCTTTATTGTATGTAAAAATGTTATTACATTTTTTCAAAAAACTGTAAGTAAACTGTAAAATTTTCTTTACAAATATGTTAAAATAGAGAAATGTTTCCTTTTTAATTTATTTTTAACTCTTTTTAAATGATTCACTTTAAAATTTTTTAATATTTCTTAATCGAAATTTCATAAAAGAATGTGTCAAAATTTAAAAAAATTTTTCTTTGTTAAAAAAAAAAATTGAATGTGCAAAATTATTTAATATTAGAATGCTCTGATTATACAATTCTAATCATAACTGTATTGTCAATTGGATAAAAAATTACGTAAAAATATTATTGTTTGAATATGATTTAACGTAATTTTTATACGATTGAAGCAAACTCTTATTAATTTTAGGAAGGTGTAAATATAATCTAAATTCTGATCATATCACATAACAGATATCGTCGGGATTTTTTTTGTAAAAAAAAATGGAACAGAGATACATTATAAAAACATTTAACTGACAGAGAAATAGAATATAGCCGAATCGTTAAATTGGATTAAAAAAATCATGACACGCTACTTATAAAGCGACTTTTTTCGAATTTAGCTCGCAAAAAATGAGACAGAAAAAAAAAAGAATGCGAGTGCGAGTGAAATGGAGAACGACATATTTCCTAGTTTTTCTCGAAAAGTAAGTAATTTAGAGCAACGGTATAAAAACATTTTTTATGCGTTTTACCTTTTACAATGGCTTAGTGTAAAAAAAAATTTGAAAAATTGCTTAATTCTGGCAAAAAACTCATTTTGTTGACAAAAAACGCCCGGAAAACCTACTTCTGGGCATCCGACGTGTCTGGCTAACGAACTCATCCAACGATTTGGAAAATCGAATTCGCACACAAAATTTCATAAGCATTAAACGTTTCGTTCGAGAGTTATCGCGCGGATACATATATATATATATATATATATATATATATATATATATATATATATATATATATATATATATATATATAATTTTAGTGAATATCATTTTCGTATTCTAGGGACCTCAAAACATATTTCTGATATGGTCTCGGGCTTAGGTCGCACCATGACACCTGGCGTAAAAGCTGAATTTCCAGTTTTGGAAATTCGCTAAAAAGAAAAAATTGAACTTTATGGCATCATTACGATGTCATTTTTTAAAAGCTCCAAAAACCGTAATTTTTATGTAAGAAACATGAAATTTGAAACAGCTCATAGATTTTTGATTCTCCTTTTCGCATTTGTGACAAAATCAGAATTGTAAAGGTAACAGAAAAAGTCACATATGAAAATTAAATCACATTGTTTGAATGAGTTTGGTTATTCTGATCTAAGAACTTGATTCGCCCAACAAATTATAATGGAAAATTTGGGGGACAGGTCTACCCACACTGTCAACTTCCCATTGGATGTCCTTAAAGACTAGAGATTACTGTACATAAATAATTCTTTTTTCATTTCAGGCGACTCCTCCCCTGGGCCCCCGATAGAGGCTTTGCCCCTTGCACCATACCGGGGACTTCGCCTTCTGTACCTAAGGGTGGGGGCTCCACCCTTATCAAACAAATGATAACATCATTTGTTCTCAAGATATGCGAGACAAAATATATTTCAAAAACAGTTCCTTTTTTTTTCTTTTTTTTTTTTAAATTCTAAAATAAAATACTGGCGTTTTTAACATTAAGGAAGGTTTTTAGGCCATCATATAATAATGTTATGGTAAAAAATCCATATAATCTACGTTATCTTAATAAAGTTAATTCTGTTTTTTTTACCACAAAAAACAAACCGCTAATCCGAATTTGCTGAAAACTTTATCCGGTCTTCATTTTTTGATTACGCATCTAATGAAATTAGTCCGGAGTTGATATCATCATTTGTTCTCGAGATATGCGAGACGAAAAAAAATCCACGAACGAACGAACGAACGAACTAACGAACGCACACACAGACATCACGCTAAAAACTATAGATTCGGATTCTAGTGATCTTGAAACGTAAAGATATGTCAAAATTAGCGATTCGTAAAATCGGACCCATTACAATAACTTCCAATGGGAAGTTTAAAAAGTAACTCACATAGTACGCTGAACAATATTGATACATGAAATCTATGCAATAGCTAATAACCAAGGTTGTGGAGAAAAATGAAGAATCGACAAAAAAAGTAATAAAAACCGAAAAGTCTGCTAACTAAAAATTTTAAATTCCAATGTTCTAAAGTTACTGACTCCGGGCCCACTTTTCGGACTTCAGCCCTAACTTCGTCAGGCCTGACAATAACAAGGCATATTCCATACAAAATTTGATATTTTTCAACGGCAAAATTTTATGATATATCGCAAATAAAACTATAATATAGTCAGATTTTTTGGTTTTTATTAAGATAATATAAATTACCGTAAAACCGTCTAGACCCGGACAGGGGGTCTAGACCCGCACACTTTGCACAAATCTCCAACATTAACCTGTTTCTACATTAACCTGCTACAATAAACATTTGTTCTTGATGTCATTAGAGGGAGAAAAACATCCTCTAAACAGCTGTACCAATAAAAACTACGGATTTTAACTTTTACTATCTCATTTTACAGGATTACTATTCGCCAGTTTTTCAAAGAAATAAAATGTGTGTCTAACTTAGACATGTAATTTTCGTCATAATTGTCATATTGTTTTAATTTTGATATGTATGTGTTCAGAATTTTATCGCGCATCATTTAATGATGTTTGAAGTTATATTCGATGTATATATAAAAAAATACATGCTATATACATATACCGTTTAGACCCGGACACATCAGTTTATTACACTATGGCCGCGATTCGCACTGGCTGTAAGTTCCACTATCCATACGTTATATTCCCTCCAGAATTACGCGGTTTATGCCTCCTTCTGGTGTCATATCGCATGTTTACTTCATAGAGAGGCATACCCCTACTTCATTGACCCCTTTCCCTTCCCACAAAATGTTTTCAAGCCTTTGACAGGTTCAAAGACATCGGAATATATAAAACACTGTCCTAACCCCGACAGGAGAGGTTAGTTTGCATGTTATTACATTATTTAAGTAAGTGTCCGGGTCAAGACGGATTTGGGGTGTAGACCCGGACACTTACTAATTATTTTTTATTTTTTTTATTTTTACTTATAAAGAAACAAATGGGTC
This sequence comes from Brachynemurus nebulosus, assembly GCA_035578155.1. Taxonomy (NCBI): domain Eukaryota; kingdom Metazoa; phylum Arthropoda; class Insecta; order Neuroptera; family Myrmeleontidae; genus Brachynemurus; species Brachynemurus nebulosus. Next base: position 156,853,312 of record JAPWDM010000001.1, on the reverse strand, counting down.
AGGGATATAACAAATAATATACGCTCTTTCTAATGGTAATACTTTTATTGGTGATATCTATGAAGGAAACATGTATAAACATAAAATTATACCAAAAAGTGTAAAAAAGTGTCCGAGTCTAGACGGTTTTACGGTACTTTTACAAATTCGAAATTGCAGATGATCTGGAATGGCGAGCCGCATTTGTGGAATTCTTAGGCTTCATTCTGGCAAATCACTCTGGGCTTATAAAATGTGAAAATACGTACTCGGACAGAGATTTTTAAAATAAAATTATGTATTTAAAATATCAGCCAATTCATAACAAACATAATTACATACATCTAAAAAAAAGTGAAAAATTAATACATGTATACATACTACAAAATCAATTATTTATATGTATTTCTTAGATGTGCCGACAATAGATTATGAATAATTTTTTACTGTGAATTCATTATTAAAAATTCTATTCATAAATTTAAAAATTCCCACTGTAATGATTAGCCCATTATTTTATACACTAAAATGTATACAAAAGAGTTTAAAACAAAATCATTGTTAAAAAATGCGCACGATTCTTATTGAATTTTGAAACTGGGAAAAATTTAATGTGGTGGTATCAGTAACAATACGAGAATTACTATTAACGTTGCCCATTACCGTGATTCATTAATATCTTGCGGTATATTATGTGCATTGTTTTGGTTTAAAAAAAATAGCAATCCAAAGATAATGATTTACTGTTTTGTTATTATATGCCTATATCAGGCTCAAGAAAGTCGTGGGTGAAACGGGGGTAAAACATTCGGCGCTCTTAATTTTTTTAGTTTTGGGCCTCGAGGCAATTTCTAATTTGCCGAATTTATATATTTCTGTTGCCGAATTTCTAATTAGGCAAACAAAGCAATGATTTATATATCATTTATTCAGAAATATCAGTTAAAAATGCAAATCAAAAAGAGTTAGAAGTGAATAAATACTTAGACCGTGTTCACACCGACTGGTAAGTGTTTAGTGTTAAGTGATTAGTAGCACAAACTATACTATACAAATACACAATAATTTATTGCAGGCTAATTATCTTTATTTCTTAACACATCTACCAACCTTATCATATCTTTTTCCTGTTTCACTTATGTGTTCTACTTGCTACTAATCACTTAACACTAAACACTTAACAATCGATCTGAACACGGTTTTTTGTCTTTTTCCGCTATGATTAAGTGAAACTAAACCTTAAAGAGAAAGGATGGTGGTTTTCATCATATTACGATATGAAAAACTAAAAAAAGAAAAGATAGAAACACAGACTTAACATTTTTTTGTTGTGTTAGGTATAGTTCATTCATTGTTGAAGACTATATTTCCGACTTCGAGACATTTATGGAAAAAATGAAGAATTAGAGCCAAAATATAGTATAGTTCAAATTTTCATTAGGCTTTAAGACACTTTGTTATTTATATAGCTTGTTGTACTAATAAAATGATTTTTGTTCTCTAAAAAAACTAATAAATCTAAAGTGTTTTTTCTTTTTATTATTAATTTTTAGCCGAGGCTCTTGAAAACTGTTAATTATAAAACCGAGCTCCTATAGAAATGTATTTATAGTTTTCCTTTGTAATTTGTCGTAAGTAGGTATATTTACATACTTTTTAGTCGAATTTTTCAACTGAAAAAATTAGACTTATACAGCCTATACGATAAGAACGGCGAGAGACGAGAGTAGGTGCGCTATCCGTTTTTGGACCCGTAGAACACGATTCTGTAGAAAATGTCTGATATATATATATATATATATATATATATATATATATATATATATATATATATATATTTCTTTTTTTTTTTCGCTACCTTTTAATATGTGTAGGGCTCCCCTATGGAAGTTAAGAGCTGAAATTTGGTAAGTGGGGCTTATTCTGATGAACAACAATACTATCAAAGTGGGGTCAAATTTTGGGCAGATTTTGGATCCGATGCAACTTTTAAGGGGGTGGTGGTGTGCGGTAATACAATAAAAATTTTTAAAATCGGTTGGAAATAATGTTTCGGTCAATTGTCTACAACATATCCAAAATTCAAATATTTCAAATATTAATTTCAAATATTATCGAGTGCTTGTGAGACACTACTACGTATGACAAACTTTTGTTTGCATTTCAACACACGAAGTATTGATATGTTCACTAATCGTTCAGCTAAACTGAAACTTTAAGCACTCGATTTCTTTTGTATAGTATGACCAAAAACCACATGTAAATTAAAAATCACAAAGTGATTGCAAAAAATTATCCGGATCGGCCGGGAATCGAACCCAGGATCTTCTGGTAACTAGCCAGACGTGTTAACCTCTACACCAACGATCCCATGCTCGGTAAGCGGCCAAGCCGGACACCCATTCAATCACCTATGTGTATTAGTACTCTCTTTGATTCGAGAAACAGTTACAATTTTAATTTCAAATATTATCGAGTGCTTGTGAGACACTACTACGTATGACAAACTTTTGCTAGGATGATTTGGAGGGGAAAAAAGTAATTTGGCTGGAGCTAACACGCCCACAGCCCCCCCCCCCCAGAATTAACGCAGAGGGTTGAAATTTGGTGTGTTGATAAAGTTCGTACCTAGGTTGTGACTTTTGGAGGTTTTAATATTTTATCCCCACCCCCCTCATTTTTAAGCTACAATTTCATGCTTTTTTGACGTTTTCGAAGTTTGTACCACTCGCATAGGTCACCCAAATAAACCTAGAGGCCTGAAATTTTGTATTCGGATTGAGTTAGTATCAAGGGGATGCCTTTTGGGGGTCTCAACTTTTAAACTTTACCCCCACTATTTTTATACCAAAAAGAACATGATTTTTCTTGTTTTTTTAACAATTTCGTTCGAGTCAAAATCTCCTCAAATAAATCTAGAGGGCTGACACTTTGTGGACAGGCTCAGCTAATAGCCAGTCACTGCTTTTTGGAGGTTTCAACTTTTAACCCTTACCGCCACGATTCTTACGCCAATATTTCCTTGATTTTTTTGCTTTTTTTCTAACACGTCTAGAGACTCTTTAAGGAAACCTAGAGAGCCGAAATTTTGTACGTGTATTGAGTTAGTATCCAGCTAGTGCCTTTTAGGGATTCCACATTTCTTTTCCCCCCACTTCTACCATTTTTACATCGGAATTCAATGGTATTGTTAAATGTAGGTAAGTGGGAAATGGTAATTTTAAAAAATTTTAAAAAAAATGAACTTATTATTACGACAAATGCAATACACAAATATTAAGTAATTTAAAAATGTTATTAAAGTCACTGTTTATTTATAAAGTAGGAATTTTGGATTTTTATTATTTATAAAATAGAAATTTTGGATTTTTTTGCTAAGAAAAAATATCTTCATAAAGACCTTCCAGTTTACTATTTAAGTTCCTTTTTTAATATTTAAATATAAAACACAAAGGCAATTTTGGCGGATAAGCATGGGTAGGAATGCCCTCGTGCGAATTGTGTTGGCTTTTTTCCTGCTAACTGCTGTCGGTACAAAACTGAAATATACTGAGATTCAGTCCTTAAAAACTTAAAACCTTTTTTTAAAGCCCCGATTAGCCGGACACTCATCATCAGTTTTGAAACCACCAAAATGAAAAATCGCTTGTAGACTTTCAATCACATTTCGCTTGTAGACATTCAATACCGAAGATCAAGGGAAAAATTCGACTTCCGTGATGGTGCCCCGCTGCTCACGGCGTTTTTTATTATTTTATAGCATTTACACAAATCATAAGTGTAAGAAAACTTTTATGTAATATCAAAAAATACATCAACAGTATTTGAAATATTGAAATTCTATTTAAAATATTATAAATGTATCCTGCTAAATTAATTGTAAGTGTAAAATAAAAAAAAAGGAAAATTGGCAAGATTTATATATTCACAATAAATATTTCTAAAAACTGTTTTATCTAAATAATTTTCAATTATAAATATCTGACCTTGAATAATTTGGCCTAATAATAATATATATTTTCTTTTTATTAAGGGGTTAGTCAAGGTTAGAAGCTTAAAAAAGTGACATTTTCAATAATTTTTCCAAAGAAACCTTATATGCAATCAATCTGAAACCTCATACACATTAGTAGGCATTCTTTTAGCTATCCAAAATTGTAATTTCCTTTTTCCCGATGACGATGGATTTTATACGTAGTATCAAAGTCGACGCTTCAAAGAAAACCTCTATGCGGCTCACAGCACACAGCTTCAACGGGTGGTCAGAAATTAGCAAATCGAACGGGGTTTTGAAGAAAACAAATTCTCTGAGTCCCTAAACCTCAAATTACATCGATTCAGAAAGAAAATTAGAAACTGTAAGCTTTTGGGAAAAGAAATTGAAAAATTCTGGTTTTTTTGTTATTTTTGTCTGTAAAAAAGAGTTGAAATTTAAAGGGAGTGAATTTTTTAGATTTTAGATCTAAAAAAACTGTTACGCTTCCAACCCGCCCTTATACGTTTTTTTTTTTGTATTAAAATCGATTAAATCAAAAAAAATTGGTTACATTTATTTAGCCCGCTATCCCAGAATCATACACAAGTCCGAAACCTCATATTAGTCTTCCCTCTTAGCAATCATTCATTTTTTAGCAGTCCTCGCCTTCTTGGATATTGCAGTGCAGTGTTTTTCCGAAATTTTAACACGTTCGTTGCTTCTTTTATTAATGTAATTGTGTGCGTGCAGTCCAACGTTAAGCCCCAGCATAAAATTTTAATAAGGATTCTGATTCTTTATTAAGGGGGGAGGGTCCTTCAGATTTTTCAAATTTTTCATTTTTTGTTTTGCTTTAAAAGTTCATTTGAACCTTAAGGAATATATTATTTCTAATGTTTTAATCCCAACAGAAAGATTATCTTAGATAACGACAAACTGCTTTTAACTCTACTTTTCAAGAACGAAAATTTTTTAATAGTGTTTTTCTCAAAACATTTTTTTTTCCGCGCCGTGGAACACAACTTAAAAAGTTATTAAGGTATTAACTTGAAATTTTGTACAGATATTCTTTATGATATTGGCCTTTGCATATACCTAAAATTTTGCATAAATTATTACTATAAATATTGTTTATAACAATTTGTTTATAAAAAAAAGTGAAACTTTTTCTTTATGGTTTTAAATTGTGAAAAAAAATTTTTTCTCATCAGAAATAGGTATATGCAAAGCGTAATGACTTATTTTAATAAAATTTTTTTGTCCGATTGAATTTAGTTGATTACAAGAAGCTGGGGATTCCACGGCGCAAATTAAAAGAGTCAACTTGGAACAGCTGTAGCGCCGCAATTTTTTCTTTCTTTTCCATAAAAATTTATGAATGAATACAATATAATATGTACTAATGTACTATACTATGTAACTTCATTTGATACAATAAATGTATTCAGTTCCTTAAAAAAAAATTATTAAAAATCCGGTTGTCTGGAGGACCCTCCCCCACACACGCATATCCAAGAGGATAATTCAATCACTTTACTGGATAATATATACATATAACTCGGCGACCGTTTCATATTTCGTTTCCTAATTTTAACTAATGATTCTTGGGATATAAAGGAATAAAAATACTGAAGAAAAAAAATTATAATTTTTTTTCTGTAACCCTGACTAACTCCTTAATTAGGAAATAGATGATTAATCATATTAAATTTAAAAAAAAAAACGCCGTGAGCAGCGGAGCCCCATCACGGAAGTCGAATTTTTCCTTTCATCTTCGGTGTTGAGTGTCTACAAGCGAAATATAATTGAAAGTCCACAAGCGATTTGTAATTTTGGTGGTTTCAAAACTGATGATGAGTGTCCGGTTGATCGGGGCTTTAAAAAAAGGTTTTAAGTTTTTAAGGGCTGAAGCTCAGTAAATTTCAATTTGGTGCCGATAGCAGTTAACAGGGAAAAAGCCAACACAATTCGTACGAGGGCATTTCTATCCATGCTTATTCGCCAATTGCCTTTGTGTTTAATTTTTAAATATTAAAAAAGGAACTTAAATAGTAAACTGGAAGGCTTTTATGAAGATATTTTTTCTTTCCAAAAAAATCCAAAATTTCTATTTTATAAATAATAAAAAACGCCGTGAGCAGCGGGGCCCCATCACGGTAGTCGAATTTTCCCCTTCATCTTCGGTATTGAATGTCTACAAGCGAAATGTGATTGAAAGTCTACAACCGAATTGTCATTTTGTTGGTTTCAAAACTGGTGATGAGTGTTCGGCTGATCGAGGCTTTAAAAAAAGGTTTTAAGTATTTAAGGGCTGTATCTCAGTAAATTTCAATTTTGTGCCGAAAACAGGTAGCAGAAAAAAAGCCAACACAATTCGTACGAGGACATTCCTGCCCATGTTTATCCGCTAATTACCTTTATGTTTTAGTTTTAAAAATTAAAAAAGGACCTTAAATAGTAAACTGGAAGGCCTTTATAAAGATATTTTTTCGTTCCAAAAAAATCCAAAATTTCTATTTTATAAATACTAAAAATCCAAAATTCCTAATTTATAAATAAACAGTGACTTTAATAACATTTTTAAATTACTTAATATGTATGTATTTCATTTGTCATAAAAGTAAGTTCACTTTTTTTTAAATTTTTTAAAATTACTATTCGCCTACTTGTATTTAGAATAAACATAATGCTTTTAAAACACATTTAACAATAGCATTCAATTCCGATGTAAAAATGGGAGAAGTGGGGGGAAAAGTGATGCGGACTCCTTACAAGGTACTAGCTGGATACTAACTGAATACACGTACAAAATTTCAGCCCTCTAGGTTTCCTTATGGAGTCTCTAGAAGTGTTAGAAAACAAGCAAAAAAATTAAGGAAATATTGGCGTAAAAATCGTGGGGGTAAGGGTTAAAAGTTGAAACCTCCAAAAAACAGTGTCTGGCTATTAGCTTTACCTGTACACCAAATTTCAGCCCTCTAGGTTTATTTGGGGAGATTTTGACCCGAACGAAACTGTTAAAAAACAAGAAAAATCATGTTCTTTTGGGTATAAAAATGGTGGGGGTAGGGGTTAAAAGTCGAGACCCCCAAAAGGCACCCCCTTGATACTAACTCAATCCGAATACAAAATTTCAGCCCTCTAGGTTTATTCGGGTGACCTGTGCGAGTGGTACAAACTTCGAAAACGTCGAAAATGCATGAAATTGTAGCTTAAAAATGAGGGGGGTGGGGGTAAAATATTAAAACCTCCAGAAAGCACAACCTAGGTACGAACTTTATCAACACACCAAATTTCAACCCTCTACGTTAATTCTGGGGGGCTGGGGGCCTGTTAGATCCAGCGAAAATCGTTTTTCCCCCCTCTACTTCCACCATATCATCCTAGGAAGCTGAATTTTGGATATGTTGTAGATAATTGACCGAAACATTATTTAGAACCGGTTTGGAAAAGTTTTATTGCTTTTCCGCCCCCCACCACCCCCTTAAAGGTCGGGTCAAAAAAAAAATTTGCCCAAAATTTGACCCCACTTTGATAGTACGAGGTGCCTCGAAAATGAGCCCCATTTACCAAATTTCATCTCTTAACTTCCATAGGGGGGCCCTACACAAATTAAAAGGTGGCGGGAAAATATATATATATATATATATATATATATATATATATAAATATATATATATATATATATATATATATATATATATATATATATATATATATATATATATATATATATATATATATATATATATATATATATATATATATATATATATATATATCAGACATTTTTTTTTCTACATATTCGTGTTCTACGGGTCCGAAAACGGATAGCGCCCCTACTCTCGCCTCTCGCAGCTCTTATCGTATAGACTGTATAAGTCTAATTTTTCGGAGAAAATTCGACTAAAAAGAAAAAGAAAATTAACAGTTCAAAAACTGTTTTGCATATTATTAAGTTTGTACTATAATTTCGGGAATCAAATAAGACAATTACTGTGGCCAACGTAACATGCTTGCAATAAATTTTTGTTAGGTAAACAAAAAAAACTTAGTTTCTATTAACATCAGAGTGGAAGTGCCGGTAAAAATAATAAGAAATAAATGATTCAAAATGGTAAATCAGATTTCCAAATTGAAAAATGACGTTTTAAAATAATGCCAGTAAGTGTACATTAATAATTATGAGTTAAATTTATAAATCGCTTAACAAGGAAAGCTTTTCTGCCATCCGTTTTCGATTTTGTTCATTCTTTAATATATTTTATTAAAATCGAAAGCACTTCGTATTTTTTATTAAGGGGAGATTCGCTAAAAAAAAGAAATCAATTTTTTTTCTTCTGTATTTCCTTTAAGGTATTAGAAATATTCTCCTAAAATTTTATTTAACAAAAAAAATGAAAAATCAAAATGTTATAGGAATTTTAGTGCACGTGCTTTACTATACTTCAATTTAAAAAAAAATGCTTTTAATGCTTTTTAATGCTTTAAATACACTTTAAATGCTTTTTTCTGAAAAGTATGTTTCTTGACATGGTTTCTCGTCTATCTCAAAAAGTATTTAAGGTATCGACATAAATCGAAGTGCATATTATTCCTCGATACCGTCATTTTGGCAGGAACTAGGATCTTTTGGTTCCGTAATATATTTTCAAAATGGCGGCTATTTATACTCGAGAAAAAACTGTGATTTGAGAAAATTTATTTTCAGAATGCGATTTCTTGCTGGTTTTTTATATTTTTCTTAGTGCTATAACTGTATATGTATATATTTTCAGAAAATTCTTGATTTTTTGATTTTAGTTCACTGGGGAGTTTAGAATTCGAGGAACTGTCAAGGTGGAAAAATTTTGAAGTGTCCACTTCAAAGCCATTTATACTCAGCTCATTTTTGAATTTTTAAAAGAAAATTTCTTTGTAATCTCAAGACATGTAGAAATAATGTAGGTATATTTAGTTTTTAAAAAAATTATTTAGTTGTATAAAAAAAATACGCTGCCAATAGGGTGGGCACACAGCTTCCTCGTAGTCGTAAAAGGCTTTAAAACAGTATTCTACCAAATATACATATTATATACCGTGAAATTATATTTTCGCCTTGAAGTTTATAAAAAACTGTTGTAACTCAAAAGACTTAAAGGCTAAATTATAAAATAATAGCAAAAATATTTTAGAAACTAACCCCCAATATACCCTAAAAATTTGAGCGAGATAGAACTAGCAGAAAATAAGATATTGACATTTAATGGGACTTCATGGTAGCGGCGTAGCTACCATTACTCTGATTTCGATTAAATTCATAGGGGACCATATAGGAACCAAACTACATAATTTCTGAAAATTTCATAAAAAAGAATTGAGTAGTTCCGAAGTTATGCCACTTGGTGCAATTTTGGAATGACATGGTAGCGGCGTTGCAACCGTTACTCCGATTTTGATTAAATTCATAGGGGACCATCGCGGAGCCAAACTGCATAATTTCTGACAATTTCATTAAAAACAATCGAATAGTTCGGAAGTTATGCCACTTGGTGCACAATTGGAGACACACAGACGGACAGACAGACGGACAGCCCAAACCAAAATTGTTCAGGAAGCTCTAAAACGTAAAATGTGCGTAAAAAATTTGATTTTGGAGAGTAAAAATTTTTTATTTTTCAAAAGTGATCACAATGCTTCCGCTACTTTAGTAGTCTCGGAAGCAATAATAATAAAAAAGGTCGATTTTTGATGTTTTTTTGGCCAATCTCTCCTTAATTGTGGGCTCGTAAATTTAGAGGATTTATTTGTTCTTCAAATTTTGGAGAGAAATTTAGTTTGTTCAGTACTTGAAAACGGTAAAATTTTGAGAAAAATTTTAAATTAACGCTAAAACTCTTTTCAGGAAAACTATCTTTAACATTTATTTCAATTCTACCACAGGTGTGATTAGTGGATTGAAATTTTGGGGTAAAAATCCACAGAAGGTGAGTAAAAATACAGTAGAAACTTGATAATTCCAGTTTCAAGGTAGTTTGAGTTTAGCAAGTATTTCGAAATACAAAAGATGTAACGACTACAAATTCGACATACAAATTGATAATAATGTGTGATATACGATATACGTCACATGTCATAACTTCGACATACTGACAATGAGTCTGATTTTTAAACTTCGAATTATAAAGTATAAATATGTATTAGTACCTCCTATATTAGAACATTCAAATTTTGAGCAGGTTCCTCAATTATATGTTAAAATGTTTACAATTTATATCTTTACATTTTTTGGATGGTAGTAATTCCGCACCAAACAAAAGATTGCAAATGTGTATTTTCCGCACTAAGCTATTGAAAATAAAATTAATTATTTTTTGATAAAATTATATTTAATTGATGTGTATAATATATTAATACATATACAGGGTGTCAATTTAAAAAATAAGTCAGGCCTTGTATTTTTGAAATGGTAATAGGTAATTAAAATCTGTTAAAACCGTTTCTAGACCATGAATGGGGGAACCATTATGACCCGCATGGGAATCCTTTGTAACCAACCCCTTAGACTCCCGCCATCCCAACCCTAGTTTTTTAAATTGTAAGATTCCACTTATGGTACATCACTGGAAAGCTCTTTAAAAATACTGTTTATTAGTACCAACCACAATATTAGATTATTGAATATTTTTTGAAGATAAGTTAGGTTAGTTTAGTTAGTTTTGACAATATACTTCGATTTTGTTATAAAAACTAGGTGGTGAGGTTAGTTAAGGTTAGGTTAGCTTAGTTAGTTTTGACAATATACTTCAACTTTGATATAAAAAGTAGGTTGTGAGGTGAATGTTTTAGGAATTAATCGAATGGCAACTTTTAAAAAACTCATTCGGTATATATAGGTTTGTCGTGTAGATACTTATGTTAATTTTTTGACCAGTGCGGAATTTACAACAGAAATTAACAAACAGTTGATGCATTTAAAAAAAAAAGTTCCGAAATTACATGCGCCCCATTTTCCTTATCTTTACGAACAAAAAACTTATTCAGATTTTTTAAAATGGTCAAAAATTAAATTTTTGTTTATGGCCGAAAAACTGAGAGGGTCAAAAAATTGTAAGCTACTCATCTAAACTGTTTCTTCAAAATCGGTCATTAGACACCGATTTTAAGGTTTTGTTCTATAACGTCAGGTACGTTTAGTAAAATTATCAAAAACAGAACACATGCTATAATGAATGATATACATATGTATATAAAGGTGAAGGAACTTTAACATTTGTTTTATTTACTTGAATGAGAGTTTATTATTATTTTTATTGTACACGTCACCAAACACATTCATCTCGTTTGTTGTAATAAAGTATAGTAAAAGAAAAAATTTCTAATATTTCTCTTTACATGTAATTATATGTGTTTTAAACTATGGTGACATGTTACGGATATTTATTAAAATTAAGTAAAAACTACCGGCATGGTATATGAACATTATTATTTATTCATTAATTCATTATTTTCATTCAATATAAAAAAGAAAAAACATTTTTCTACTCCTGTTGAAGAACACACTTATTATATAAATATCTGTTAATTGTTGAGAAAGTTGGGCATTATTCAAAGGTGTGAAGGAATGATCATTACTCAATACCTTTTTGACCAATGAAATCTCAGTATTAACCATTATTCAATGGGTTTGCGATTATTTTGTGACTAATATATGTATCAAGTTTTAATTTAACATATGTTGCGTAGTAACGTGCAAGTAAACAAAGTAGTATATTGTTTTGATCGTTTTATACATACTATACAAACATCTATACATATAATAAAATTGTAACGAGACCATTTCTGTACATGGAACATTTTTGACAAAACAGCGATTTTTAGAATTTTTGTCTGTCTGTCTGCCTGTCTGTTCATGCATCACGCAACAACTATTGGACGGATTTTAATGAAATTTGGTGCGATGATAACTTATTACCTGGGTCAACATCTAAAATACTTTTTACTCCGGAAAAATTTCTCATTCCCACGGGAAAACGGAAAAACCATTTTGAGCATGTGCACACATTAGGCAAAAACTATTGGACGGATTTTAATAAAATTTGGTGTGGTGATAACTTATTACCTAGGGCAACATTTAAGATACTTTTTGCTCCGGGAAAATGCCTCATTCCCACGGGAAAATAGAAAAACCATTTTGTGCATGTGTACGTATTACACCGTTGGACGGATTTTGATGAAATTTGGTGTGGTGAAAACCTATTACTTGGGTCAACATTTAAGGTACTTTTTACTCCGGGAAAATTCATCATTCCCACGGGAAAATAGAAAAACCATTTTGTGCATGTGCATGCATTACACAAAAATTATTATTTTTTGCAAGTTCTGTATAATTATTACACTTACATACTTCTCATTGAGTTTATAACAATGCTTTGCGCGAACGACGTCGCGGGTACGGCTGGTTCATCAATATTTTTTAATAATATTGTGTACTGCCTTCGTAAAACTATTGTAAATAATGAGGAAATTTTTTCTTATGTTCTGGTTGCTGTTTGAACCTCTTTGAAAAAAGCGTCTGCGTTAGACTTGCAGCCCCACCGCCATATTTTGTTTCTTTTAATTGAACAAAAAATTGTTTTGTCTGCTTCAGATCACGTATAATATACTCTATACATAGTTTTATATTCATTAGGGAGACAACGATTTTCCAATAAAACCTTTTTTTCTGGCATTTCAAAAATGACGTAACACAATAATGTTCCTTTAAACCTATTATTTAACCCTAGAATCATACGTACTCGTCAAAATGACGAATGAACTTCTCTATCTGCTCCAATACTACAACTTGTCGGTGCCTGCTTGCTGTGAAACTTCTGTTATCTAATTTATTTGTTATTATAACACATAAGACGTATAAAGGGCATAGCCGGGTAAGATAGGGAAAACGGCCCTTGACGCAAAATTGATTGTTTCTATAGGAAATAATACTTCTTAGCCCCAGATATATTCCTGCCAAATTTCAACCCTCCGAGGCTAATAGTTTATGAATACACAAACAGACAAAAATTTTCAAAAAAAATTTTTTTTGACGAAATTACTGAACCGATTTATTTGAGTTTAATATATATTGTGTACCCACCTTAGAAGAAGTAATGAAAAAAAAATTAACGTTATATCCCTTTATTATACTAATTTTTTTAAATTTTTAAATTTAAGAAAATTTTGTTTTGACACTTAGGCGTTAGCGACACCCACCATTTTTTGTTCAATAATTTGTCTCTTAGTACTCTATAACATATATTTTTATGGAAAAATTTTAGTTGGTAGAACATAGTAATATTTCAATACAAATGCATGCCATGTTCGGTATTACATATATTACTTATGTATAAAAAGGACTATAAAGTAAAATATCTACCCTATTTCTAAAATAATATAATTACATACGTTCATTACTACGATAAACTAGTTTAAATTTACAAAAGTCCAACATTATCTACCGTTTGTCTTTTTTTATCAATAAAACAAAATAGACATTGATTTCTCTTTTGTTAGAGTTTTTTCCTTTGTAAGACGTCAAGTGAAACTTTGTTAGCTCATACACCACGTCTTACGATGTCAACAATTTCATACAAAGTTGATTAGCTGTCAAAATAGTATACCAGTTGGTCATTTCGTTATAATTGCCCATGACCCGTCATCGTGTTAACAAAATAAGACAGACGGCAGATAAAGCTAGACGTTTGTCTAAGATTGTTTGTCGTAGTTATGAACGTATGTAATTTTATTACAGAAAAAATTCACTTTCTGCACCTCCTTAAGAAGTGCAACAAAAACATCAAGTGAGAGGGACGAGCTACATATTGCGTACAATTGTACACTATTTTCTTCAAGTTAGTTATATGTACATGTAATTACTACAACAGGTTTTAGCCGGATTGCTGTTATTACTATACATTGTTGAAGTTTTTTGTTCCATTTTATCAAGTTAATGTTTATTATTATTAAAGCAATATAACATTTAAGACGTATTATTGTTATTATTAGTATCTTTATTTGAATAAAGTTTCTAAAACTTATAATTTTTGTTGAATTATATATAATTTTAATTAGTAAGTATGCTGAGATAATTTTATTGATTTCATTCAAATATTCAGATTCATGGTAAAATTAACCTTGAAAATTATTTTTTAGCAAGTTAAAACATATTTTTTATAGCAGCTCAAAATATATGTTTTTTTAGACCGTCACAGGAACTCCAAGAACTGCAACTCAGGGGGGAAAAGAACATTTTATTGCACTTACTGTGTTTTAGAAATAAGGCAGATGCTTTACTTTATGGTCCTTTTTATACATAAGTAATATATGTAGTACCGAACATGGCATGCATTTGTATTGGAATATTACTATGTTCTACCAACTAAAATTTTTCCACAAAAATATATGTTATAGAGTACTAAGAGACAAATTATTGGACAAAAAATGGTGGGTGTCGCTAACACCTAAGTGCCAAAAAAAAATTTTCTTAAATTTAAAAATTTAAAAAAATTAGTATAATAAAGGGATATAACGTTAATTTTTTTTTTATTACTTCGCCTAACGTTGGTACACAATATATATTAAACTCAAATAAATCGGCTCAGTAATTTCGTCAAAAAAAATGTTTTTTGAAAATTTTTGTCTGTTTGTGTATTCATAAACTATTAGCCTCGGAGGGTTGAAATTTGGCAGGAATGTATCTGGGGCTAAGAAGTATTATTTCCTATAAAAACAATCAATTTTGCGTCAAGGGCCGTTTTCCCTATCTTACCCGGCTATGCCCTTTTGTTTATAGCTATTGTCGTTTCTTTTATACTGAAATAGTGTGCGTCAAAAGGACGACGATGTATGATAAACCCATATTTTTTTTTTTAAATATTTTGTACTCCACATATAAAAGTTTTCCTAATTTTTCTAAAATTTATTAAAGATATGGATGTTATAATTAATTTATTCAATAATTATAATAATGTGAAAGATGATTACAGCTGTTTGACTTATAGAGACGACGTAATACTGAAGTTTTAATATATTGAATCGAAAACTAAAGAATGCGTTTCAAGTGACTTAATAAAAGGTTAACAATTTATTTTATGGAAAATATTTTAATTTTTATTATTTTTTGAGATCTTATTCTAAAAATTACTAACAAATTTTAGAAAATTTACAAATGTGCCTAATGGGGAAATAACTACGTATCTATAGGAATATTTATGACTGAGAAATTTCACATTCTGTAAAGTCACACATGTCCACTGACTCATAATAGTTCATAAATTAATTATTTGAAAGACATGTTTTATGATACAATTGATGTATTTATCTATTTTTAAATTTTTATAGTGAAAATATATTGCTTTGATAAAAAGATTAAAAAAATTAATATTTATATTAAGAAATTTTTCCAAATCCAATTTTTTTAAATATTTTGTTCGCTTTTGTAGTATTGTTATGTAAAAAAAATGTTTTTTGCAAATAAACTCTAAAACTCCCCGTAAAAAGTCCATTCGTCGAAACGACGCCGATGTATGATTAACTTGACTCGTAGACCAACGTATGATTCTAGGGTTAAATAAGTTTTATCAATGGCTTTTGTTTTAATTAATCTTGAGTTGGTAACAAAAATCCCAAATTCTGATTGATTTGCTTTCATTTTTCCTTTTTTTTTTTTTACAAATAATGTTGAAGATTGCACTTGATTACTTTTTCTTTCAATTTTTCTACTCCGACAGCAAACAAGCGAATAAGTATACTTACCACCATAGAAAATGATAATGGCATATTAATTCTTGGATTTTTGTATTTGATTATAGTGATGATACTGATCGTTGTAAATCTTCATCATACAGTTAACTCCATAGCTAACTACAGCTGGGCCGTATAAATAAATTTAATAAACTGTTCGTACGGTTTTATTGAATATAAACTCGTTTAACGTCTACTTATTGCAACGCGTTAGTTTTGTTTAGTTTTTACAATTATTATTACAGGTAGGTACTAGGTAGAGAATTTTATATTTTGTAAATGTATGTACGTTTTGTATGTAAGTGTAATTGATAAAGTGGGTCATCATATATAAAGACAAGTTCAAGGTATGTTCTTCTGCATTCTGTTACAAGAATTCTTTAAACGCTGTTAACTACTGTGGTGTACTCGAGAGCTACATTTAAATAAAAACAAGTGATTTCAACGAGCGAACGTTCTTCAAATTTTTTATCCAAACAAACACATCAGGTGAGCAATTCAAATTTTTTGAAAATTTTGATTGTTGGTATATTTTTTTTTTGAAATTTTTAAAATTAAATGTTTGTTACGTGGATGTGGATATTCTATATGGGCGTTGTTCTACATTTCAAATTGTAATTGTTGAAAATATTTTTTAAGAGAGTGTGACCTAAATATTTTTTCGATGGATGATGCAAGCATTTTCGAAAATATTATCAGTTTTTATGTTTGGATTTTTAGTGTGCTGTTAAAATTGAACGGTTTTCTTCTGTAGGTCAAGAATTAATGAAGAAAGTATACATACATATACATATCTATAATTGATGTATTGACGAGTTAAGTGGTTTGGTTTGGTTTTGGTCTTCTATTTCAAAGAACAGTGACGATTCGTGAAAGTTTTGTTTAGGTGATTCATTTTTATTAATAAGAAAAAAAATTAATTCACTATTGGTATACATAGAAAAGTGGACGTGTCATAATCTGAAAAAATTCTGATTACCATACTTTTACTTATTATAAAAACAAAGACATTCGGCATTAAAGGAGAGGGATTTGGAATTTTTTATCTCCTTATTTTTATAGTTCCGTAAATTTTGACAAAATTGTGTACAGTTATATTGGAAAAACAAATTGTGGCTTAATTTAGTTTTTATAGCATAATTTAAATAAAAAAGTTTAATTATTTTGTATACATTCTACTTAGTTTCAGAACAGTATGTATTTATTTCGAATAACGGTATCAACAAAACCCAACGAAAAATATACTGCCATTTCAGTCCATAATTATTAAGTTTCAAGAACTGTCGGTTGGAATTTTTGCAATTGGTGTCAGTATTCTTATATGTATAATATGTTAATATGTATAATTGTATATTTTGTTTATTCATTTATGGGTAGCTAAAAAATTAGAAAATAAATAATTTTGAATTTTTGAGTAACTTGGTTAAGCAAATTACCATTTTAATACTCTCAGTATATATTATTCAGTCTACTTTAGCTAGATTTTAAACCAATCTATCCTATAACACTAAAGTAGGCAGTAAAGGTATTACAATTTTCGAAAAAATATTTTTTAATTAATCTATTTTGGTATCTTAGACCCGCGATTCTCAAAGTGGGGGTCGCGAATCAAACTATTTGGGGGGTCGCAGAAACAATTGGTTGTAGCTCACATATCCATTTGCTACACATTTTCCATCCATTTTCTATATATTTCGGGAGTCCTTTGAAATTACCAAGTTTAAAGGGGGATTGTGGATCAAAAAGTTTGAGAACCACTATCCTAGACTACTTTGATATCGGTGTTATAACTATTTGTTAAAATTACAATGTTTTAGGTATGCTAAATTCATTATTTTCAAAATCACTAAAAGAAACGTAAGATTGTTCTAAAATTGAGTATTCTAGGATTGTCTATGTATATTAATTTTGAAAAATTCCAATGAACTCAGTAAGATTAAATACTGGTGTTTATGAAATTTGTATTATCGAGTGAGACCAAATACTGGTGTTTATGAAATCTAGTCCTCAAAATAAGTATGATTAGTGTTTAAGTGACCTAATTTACGATTTGTCTTGCTTGTGTGGCTTTTTAAAATTTTCTTCTATATTTTTGTATCAAAAATTTTAATTTAGAATAATAATTTATATAAAATAGACTAGTATTTTTAAATAATTAAGTATAACAGAATATTTTTTACATGAGACGCGTCACTGAACTTTTAAACTTGATCGTGATTATGATAATTGCTAATTTTTTTATATACGTAGGTACATTTTTTAACTCAGACTAGACTTTCTTCCGTATTTTGTTAATATGCGGTTATTGTCGCAGGTGTGGCAATAATTTCTTATTGTATCCAAATATTAAAGTTTTATTTGTACAGAGTGGGCCACTTACAAGTAAAGGTAAAAAATTTCGTTATTTTTTGCTACGATACATCGTTTACGAGATATTTACGATCAAAATTTTACGATAACGAAAAGTATCATTAAAAAACAAATCTATAAAAAACCTTACGTATGGCAGTCTAACTTCAGAACCACTTATTGTGACACTGTCAGTGTGTTAATAGTAAAAATGAGTGTAAAACTATTATGTATTTTAAGAAGGTGGCTTACCCCCTCTCTAATGTTGCTGAAACTGAATTTTGGATTCGAGAATTCCGTTTCGACGTTATTCTAATTGTTTTAAACTATTTTCCATAAAGAAGAACTTCTTCAATTACCCAAATAGTACGAGTATTCGACACATTCACTCCCTAGTTAACTATCCCTAGACTTAATATTACGAAATTGAGCAAAAACAGGCCAATTAGATTTTTTGACGTAGATTTCAAATCTGTAAACAAAAATTTTATATTGTTTATTTTTCACCCCTTTTTTACAAAATTAACCCCCAAATTTTAACCTCCAACCACCCCTGTTGATGTAATTTGAACAAATTGTATATAAATAGATAACTCTTTAAAAATTCGTCAAATGCGTGTTTTTGACACGCACTAAGTAATGAAAGTGTTAATTTATGATTTTTTGTTAACTCTATAGTTGTTAACTCTACAGCCCTCTTGCGTTTATTCAATATGGATGTACAACTCAATAATTATTCAGTCACACAACCGTATTAATATGTCATCTTCGATGACATAAAAAAGAGCAATATCGGCAATTTAAACTTTTGCCCTATCTCTTACTGTTTTCGAGATATTTAAAAAATAAAAATTTTACCCGAATTTTTGAAGGGTGATTTCACCCCTTCTAACCATTTTTCCGCAGATAAAAAAAAATACGTGTCACTTATTTTCCAGTGTTCTACAACATATTTAATTTTCATAAAAATCAATAGGTCCGGCCTCGGGACCTTTACTTGTTAATGGCTTCTTTTTAAATCATAGGTTGTTTTGATTCTGACAACTTTTTCTCATTTGAAATATAAATATTGTCAGAAAGTCGGTATCATATATTCTTCGCGAAACGAAATAAATCGATTTACATTTGTTCAATGTTGGCAAATATTGAAAAGCTATTTCCAAAGTAAGTGCTGTATAGTGCAAACAGTACGTTTAGTTGAAACACGCCAAACGGTAGGCACTCCAAAAGCATTATAATTAACTTTTTGTGGACAGAAATTGAGGACATGGACTGGGTCAACCGTTTGGTGGTCAACAGGATGGCGTGACATATACCATACAATCCATCAAATAATCAATCTTGTTAGTAAGTTCGACAATTGTTTAATCAGTCGTATTGGCGATGTAGATTGGCCGCCTTGGAGCTGCGATTTGACGCCGTTGGATTTCTTTCTTTGTGGAGTACCATAAAAAATCAGTTATGCGGATATCCAGCCACCCAGGCCCTTAAGTTGAATATGGATCAAGCCATTCGTTAGATAGAGCTCGAAATCATCAACCACGTCTTGGAAAATTGGGCTAACAGAATGCGCTACTACAAAGCCAGCCGAGTCAGTTAAATGAATTATGAGGCAGCCATATAAATAACGGGAACGTAAATGGATAAATATTATAAATTAGATATTAAAAATATGGTGGTGAAGGCGCTGAGCAATGTGTTTTAAGGGGAACCACTAGTGTGACCGCCTGAAAAAAGGTGATTTTTGGGAATTCTTTTAAAGAAAACTACTGTATGGGATGTTTTAGTATTTTAAGGATATATTCGTTGATATATAATACATTCATGATAAAATTTTTGGACCAAAAAATTGAAAATTCAGTGAGTTATTCGAGATATTTCAAGGCTCCAAAAAAAGTGCAGTGATAGCGATTTTCACAATGCCTGAAATCAAAAAAACCAAAAAGCTTATTAAACTAGAAGGTATTGCCCGTGCCGTGAACCTCAATCGAAAAAAAAATCCGATCGAATAAAAAATGTAATTTTTGCAGGCCAAAAATTTAATAAAATGGCGGAGTTTTTAAAAAAAAGTTTCAAATTTTGCGCGAAAATTTGATGATTTTTGGCCTGCAAAAATTACATTTTTTATTCGATCGGAAAACTGGAGGTTCATGATACGAAGAAACATATATAAAAGAAGCTGCAAAAAGAATCAAATCGATCGGATGATTTGTCTTCGAGTTATAACTGCAGCAAATTTGAAAAATGTAGTTTTTCTTTACCTACCTTTTAGTTTTAATCACTGAGAATTTTTACTAAAATTATTTATGATGTACTCACTATAACGGTCATAGTAAAACTAGATGAGTCGTTTAAATGTGCCGGGGCCCACAACATGTGACGGGCAGCCACGTTCAAACACTCCCGAACAATTAATCCTCATACATTTCTCAATAAGTACTTCAAAGTTAACAATAAAAATCAGAATTCGCTCTTCAGATGGCTGTAACTCAAAAACTATTTGAGATACGTACTTACATACTACACGAAATTTTAGTATGTTATTTTTAAAGGTATAGACTATCAAAACATGCAAAAAAATTTCCAATTTTTTTTTTTTTCAAAATGTCACACAAATGGTTCCCCTTAAAAGACACATGGTTGACATTTCAAAGTGTTAGTGTTTTCAGATTTTTAAGCTGGATTCAAAGGTGGCTTGAGCTCTCAGAAGGTTTTATAATGTTTTCTTAAGATTTAGAAAAATTTTAATTGTGCCCAAGCTAGCATTAAAAGAACGACTTCTGTTACGAAAACCTATAATTCGCCTCAAATTTCATCTTTTTATTTATTATTTAAGGTTTTTGAGGTATTAAAAAATTTTAATATATTTGATGACGTTACCAAGTTAAAATTTTTTCAAAATCTGTCTTTATTAAAATGATTTGAATTAAGGCGAGAGTTCAAATTTGGAAAATTTGGATGTAAACTTTTCATTTTCACTATCGAAATGTAGAAATACTTTTTAGAAATATGACTGATTTGACGGAAGCCTTTTTTCTAGCGATCCTATGTGTCTAATGTTGCAGTGTTTCCAATTCAAATTCCAAAAACTAAACCAAATTCAGTTCGTTTGATGAAAATCTACAAATCTACATTCGTCATCTAATTAAAGTTACCGTCGAATCTTTATTTAATTTTTTAATCTTTGGTTTCGTTATGGCTGTCATTATTTTGCTTGATATAGCACGCACTTGACTAGTTTTTTTTTTTAATTTTTGATATTCTACAATGAATTATAATATTCTATCCAGTTCCAAATTTATAATTTCAATTAATAACGTATACATTGTACAATCGTACCGGAAGGGGTTAAAATAACAATAAATTAACAATATTATGATACCTCAAATATAGGTTTAATCTTATCAAAATGTTTTGCTGCCATTTTAATGTAAAATGAAAATTGTATTAAGATGTCATTTCAATAAATTGTTCGTCAATTTTTTGATTGGAATTGCGACAATAATAATGCTGCAATTTTTTTGTTTATTAATAAGTGCATGTTGTACTAATCAGAGTGAAATAAGTGCGCGTGTCATTAATTCAATTTAGCGTCAATGTAGTATGTACCAATAAGTAAAACAAACAATAATGCCGATTAATATTATTTTATTGTTTATTAAAAGTTCACTTTTTTATAATTGATTTGCTTAATCTACTTCTTCTAGTACTTTGTGTGTAGTCATTTGATATAAATATTAGTTTATTAGTGCATCACGTATTCATTACGTTTTGGGACAGTAAAATAGTTACTCCAATATGGAACAAATTTAGTTATATTAATTTAAGGAACGATCAGGGAAAATTTTTTGCAGAAAAGACAAATTATAGACAGTAACACTAGCCGTCGTAGCCAAGTATCTTGAAATGTTTTTGCAACATATCTAGACTTAGAAACAGAAAAAACTAATATAGAACAAATGTATAAATGTGTTTCAAGGACAATTTTAATAGTTCTTTTCAAATTAAGTCGACCAAATGTTTCTAGATCATAACTAGTAATTTTGGCTACTGATATCAGTTTATCACTTCGCTCCGTTCTCTAGAAAACTAAAGTAGTCATCTTCAAATTTCAATAACATGTCTAATTTTCACACCTTGAAACCTCTCCGTAGATATGGTTATTGGCGGTTTTAGTAGTACTTCAGCATCAAACCCTTGTTGGGGGATCACAGCCCGGAGGATAATTTTAACTTCACTTTCACTTTTTCCAGGATTTCAAAAGTACGTATATTTAAACAAAATTTTGCCAAGATTCGTTCAGTTGTTTAATTTGGGTTATACTCGATGCCACCGGAGACAATATTGACTTTATTTTTAAACAGGTATTCTGAAATTCTGTACAAAATCAGTTCCTTATGTAATGCATCCCAGTAATGATTCACTTTAGTAGTCCAGTGACTCTAATCATGTTCATATTTCAACAGAGTATTTAATTTCAACACTTAGAGACTTTTGCATGGATACACCTATACTGACAGTTTTAGGAGCCCAAATTTGAATCCTTTTTGAGGTCCTAGGGTTCTGAAGAATAATTTTAAATACACGTTCATATTTGAGCAACAGTTAGCCAAAATCTATCTACCCATTTATTTTAAGCTCTTTTTGAAGACAATTTTAATCTTTCAAAAAGAACCCGTATTAGAACATAATAATAATTATAATTTTTTAGTAAAAAAATTCATCTGAGTTAATTATTATTATTAAACCCCAGAGGCGTAGCGAACATAACTGGCGCCCGGTGCATGAAACTTTATTTGCGCCCCACTTAATTTCTATAATTTTAAAAATTTTAGGTAGAGAAATGGTGTATTTAAAATTTCGAAAAAAATTCTTTCTTGTAGTATTTTAAATACTTCCCTAAAAGTTACCTTAACGACTTTTTTGCCAGTGATTTATTTGTGTGTCTATACATGGAAGTGATTTCGTAATTTTCCTACACTTTCACGTAGTAAAATTCTAATGACAACATAACAAAAAAATTTAAAGTAACAGCGTCCTTCCTATTAGCTTTTGACGCTTCTCCTATTAGCTTTTGGCGCCCCTCTCAAAGTGGCGCCCGGGTCCTGATAGTACCCCTTGCACCCCCCTCGCTACGCGACTGTTAAACCCTCTGACTTTATTTTATGACATAAGTAGTCATAAAATAAAATCAGAGGGTATAGTTTATTCACCAGTAAAAGAATTTTTGAAATCGTTTGAATATTTCTTGAGATTAATTCAAACTAATAAACTTACAATATAAATCAAAATTGATACCAAACACGTCCGTACAAATTCATTCGTTTGTAGTGAATTTTTTAAATTAATTGTGACTTGCATATTGATTATGACATTCATAGGAGTAAACTTACCTTTGCGTATCAATGACCTACTCAAGATGTTTTACATATAATTTTAACAATTTAAATAATAGTTATTTTTCCGATTAATAGATTTAATATGATACCACACACAATACTGTCAGAAAGTTTAGAAACCACTACATATATGATTTTGTTTGCTTCTTGAGTACATACACTACCTCTTTTAGAGAAGTGGACACTTTTTAATCAACTTCAAAAAAAAAAAAGGGGAGAGAACGTATATTATTTTATATATTTCGTATATTGAAATCGATTGGGATTGAAGGGATGTCCTTCCGAGATGGTCCCGTATAAATTTGATCAGAATCTGACCATGAATTTCAAGAGATACGCCACAGAGCTTCATAATGATAAAGAACATCACAGACGGTGGCTGGTTACGGGTTAGGTACTTATCACGCGAGCGACGGGGTGATAATGGCTTAAAAACATTCATAAATAAAAACAATATGAAATTATTAATTAGAAAAAGAGTTTGTACTTGACCAGGTCATTACAAAAACTCAACTTTTTTTTATTGTTGGTATTATTCAGAAGGAATGAAAGAAGATCACAGTGAAGAACCCAAAACTAGAGTGAGGGACTCTTTTTCAAGAATTTTACTCCTCTACCGGACAAATGTGGCAATATTTAGAATTTTTACTGTATCCAGATATCACCAATGTAAACAATGTTATAAGTACAGATAATCGTTGTAAATACTCATAGAGATTCAAAATAAAAATACAGCTGTCATTATTTCAAAATTTTCTGACGGTAGTGTACGTCTATATATTTATAGATGAAATAACTATTAACTACATATAATAGTGTAATTGTTATTATTAATAAGAGTTAAATTTCCATTGGATGATTTTATGGATTTACTTATATATAAATAAAAATCTTACCTTATAATATATATATATATATATATATATATATATATATATATATATATATATATATATATATATATATATATATATATATATATATATATATGAACAGTTTTGACATGCAACACATATTAAAAAAAAAAATTAATACATAATACGGTATTACACAAGGAGGTTACAAAAGTAGCACCCGATGCTACAAAAGTTACTTTTTGTTAATTTGTCAATTTTCTTTTTCTTCACAGATTCTTTGATATCCGGTGTGTTCCGCATGTGTAATTTTCAAGTGTCTTAATTGCTAGCGGCTACTGTATAGTAAACAGGTGTGATGTTTTAAGACGCTTCCGAAAAATTTCTCAAGGAGGTGAAAGAAAGTACTTTCACAAAAAGTAAATCTATTTTTTTTTAAAAACCTTTTTCAAAAATTGATTTAAAAGTAGGAGGATTAAGGAATGCGTTACTGTTTATTATAATCTGTATGATCTTTCAAGGGCACTATTTTATGAATAAAATATATATATATATTTTTTTATTATAATTATTTGCATTAAAAAAGAGGTAATATACTGTTTGACATACTTACTACAACTAATTTCGTTGTATGTACTCTGTTATAAAATTGAGGAAAATTGTATAAAAAATTATGTCAGACAATTTAAAATCATATTAAAAATATTTTAAAAATTATCTTTGGAAGTAGAGTAGAATAACTGGCTTCCTTCCGCATCTTGTTTTTATTTTTACTTTTTAGTCAATATTTTTTTTAGTTCCTTCTTGTTTTCCGATTAGAAACAGCAATGTAAAGTTTGTAATTTGACTTAATCGTATCTCAAATGTGTTCAGTTGTTTTATGTAATTTTAGTCTCTTTAGTGTATTGTTAAATAGTAAATGATTCACATAATTCAGACTATTGTTAATATATTATTTATTTTGGTTTGCCTTACGGTAGGTTAAAAATAGTGATGAGCAAAATCAGTCTTATAAGTCTTCTAGTCTTGTCTCGGTTTTGAATTTTTTGTAAGGCCAAGATCAAGACCAGTATCAAGCATAATCTAGCAAGATCCATACCAATATTATAAATAAGGTTACAAGACTATAGTAAGAACATTCAAGTGAACAAAACCAAAAAAAAAAAATAAATAAAATAAAACGCTTACTAAAATATAAGAAACTTCAGAAATTTGCCAAATATTGTCATTCATATTTTCAAAAAATGGCTTATTAATATTAGTAATTTACCAAAATTTTTAAAAAGTTCTTAAAAATCGCTATCACAACAATTTAAGGGGGACCACTAGTGTGATCGCCTGAAAACTACTGTATGGAATGTTTTAATATTTTAAGGATATATTCGTCGATATATAATAAATTCATGATAAAATTTTTGGACCAAAAAATTGAAAATTCAGTGAGTTATCCGCGATCTCCCAAAGCTCCAAAAAAAGTTACCCCACTGCTGCAGTGATAGTGACCTTCACAGTGCTTGAACTCAAAAAAACCAAAAAGTCTATTCAACTAGAAGGTATTGCCCGTGCCATGAATCTCAATCGAAAAAAGTTGAAATTTAACAAAATGGCGGATTTTTTAAAAAAAAGTTTCAAATTTTGCGCAAAAATTTGATGATTTTTGAAATTTTTTCAAAAAGTCGCACTAGTGGTCCTCCTTAGAAATGTAAAAGTAAACAATCAATTTTGTTTGCAAGTTACTGGAAAGCTTTTGAAAATAACCAACAAATTAATTTTGACGGAAGTCATAATAGGTATTATATCTGTCGATTCCAAAAAAAGAAAGCTTTTTTTCGTCTTCACTGCTAATTTCATGCAATTATAAATGTGTAGATAATTAAAAGTCCTTGAAGCATTTAAGATAAAGCTATTCATTATGACATTACATGTTAATTAGTAACAATATAAATACATACATTAACTTGTTATTAATTATTAACCGGTAAAAGTTACATCTATATGACCATACCTTTCAACAATAGAATCAAACATTTAATTTAATATTTTATAACTTAATTATTGCACGCTGGTAGATACCGGAAATATCTTTCTACTTTTAAATACTAGTTATTTTAACAATACACTTATGACTTTCGGATAATGATATGGTGTTCGGATACAGTAAACTTGTTTGTTCTTTTAAAATTTGTTCTAGTTGCAATTTAAAATTCATTTGTTGTTAGTAAGCCTAAGCAGGGTCGTAATTAGAATCATGAACGCCCAGAGCGATATTAAAAATTGGCACCTGTAATAGAGGTGCAAAATGCAGGTAGTTTTATTAATTTGAAGTGTTCCATTGCATGAAGAAGACCTTTCTCGAGCTTTTTCATGTTAAAAATTTATATAATACTTTATTTTTATAATCATTTCTGAAGCCATTTTATTAGTGATATCTGCAATTTTATATTTAGTCGGCAGTAGATACATGTAAATTAAGTAATTTTTTATTAATTTAGTTTTAAATAATTAAATAAGTATAACGTAAAAACCCCTATACTTGAACGCGATTCAATACTCGAACAGTTTTGAGATTAATCGGTTTCTTTCAGAACTAACTTTATTAATATATAAAATATCAAAACTATTCGAGTACTGAATCGCGTTCGAATATAGGGGCTTTTACTCTATATAAAAATTTTTATATTTGTTAAATTTTTCTATTTGTTGAATCTATATAGGTATAAAACTGTTGTGTTTTGTACATTATAAAGACTCAAAATATATGTTTTGTCATACTTTATGGTAATAAAAAAGTATAAAGTTTATCAACTAAAAATAAAGTACCTATGATACTTTATTATAAAGTAGGTTGGCAACTCTACATCCATAACCGAGAAAAATCTTTACACACGGATCAAACCTGAACTTGTAATGTAATACAAGAGAAGGAGGGTGGTTTTTCTCGCATATAACTAATGCCAATGCCGGATTTACCTTTGAGAGGCCCCTGGGCATTTTTCATGTGGACCCCTTCTAAAGCTATCGAGTTCTTCGACGAGCAAAAAAAATCCTTTGTTTTTGAGGGATTAATTGTGAGTTTTGTGGAGGTTACTATTGTGTGAAGGCCCTGGGGCATGTGTCTCTAGTGTCCTTGTGTAAATTCGACTCAGGTCGCCGTTACGTGCGCATATCTTCGTAAATACGCATAGACTTGATAAGACTGATAAAACAGTCACGGTGTCAAAAGTTGCTTGTGGACGTTAGGCCTTAAAGGTCAAATTAAAATTATATAAAATCCACAATTTACTCTTAATCAAAAATTAATGGAAATATTCAGAACATATCGTCTAATATTATAATTAAATTATGCAACTCGTCATTGTCTAGAAATTCTTATAACAACTACTTTTTAGTGGGTGGTAATTACACCAGTTGAAATCCATTGATCTATCACGAATTTTCATTCATATGAATTTGAATTAACAATAAGACAATTAAGAACAGTTCAAATTTTCATATTAATATTATATTATGTATATGTACCTTGATGAAATTGCCTTTTAAATTAAAGTGTGCTCTGACCATTTCAATGAAAATTAAAAATAGTTTAAGCATAAAGATACTTTATTTCATCTTTTATTTGCATTGAAAGAGAATACAACAGTTGCAATTAAAATAATAAAATGATGCAAATTTTTGAAGTAAATTGTGAAGTGCCCTTCATACAATAATTTGTCAAACTATTAATTAAATTAAATTAAATATTTTAACTCTGGGTGGTGAACGAAAAGCGAAAAATTTTAATTTCGTTTCCGTTGTGACCTCCTTGTTCACCATCCAAAAATTAATTAATAAATTTTATTCCGTTATAATTTACATTAATTCATGTACATAGGTATTTAGGTATATTAGAAAAAAAAACTAGAACAAACTTAACCAAAGATTACATACTTACACGTTCTTTGATTTAAAAAAATGTGTTATAAACATATTTAAAATTAAAATGTTTGTTATAAGGTCAAATCTATCATGATTTGAGTAAATAAATGTCTGAAAAAAATTCAAAAAAGAAATCATAATTTTTTAAAAAACAGAAAATAAAAATGTTTTTTTGCCATCGAAAGTAAAACTTTCGCAAAATTAGAAAAGAGCTATGCAATCAATCCAACAAATGAATGAATGAATCGGAAATTGTGTGTAAAGGACTGCCGTTGCACGGAGGCCACCAAAGTAGACCTATTGTACTTTACGTAATTTAAGTCTAGTTGACATTTGATATCTTTAGGCTCCAGATTCCAGATGTATATACCCGAGAAAAAATCATTTTCGCAAGAGCATAGGACATTTTTTTGAAGGGCTGTATTTACGTGAAAAATGGTCGTATCGTGAGGAAAGTTGAAAAAAAATTGAATTTTCCATTTAATTTTATTCATTCAATTTTGCTCCGTTAATTTTTTTTCTGAAATTTTGAGCAAATGGTTTAGGAAAACCATTCGATAGGTCGATCTACCGATATGCAGGGTTACTGGGGGTACATTGAGGTATAAAAATTCGTACAGACATTAGATTCCCCAATAATATTCGCAAGGATGCGCAACAATTAAAAAAGTCCCCTTTTTTACATTCTTCAGGTTAAAATTAAGGATGAAAAAAATTTTTTTCCTAAAGTACGCGGCACAGCCTTGTAGGAAATTTATTCCAGATTCCAAAACTGCCCTTCAATTTTCTGTCCAATCACTGGTTATGAGATATCGATGGTTAAAGCATAAAGGATCCTTTTGCATTCAAAGTTGGATATCTCCGGAACAGCTCAACGTAGAGAAAAATTTTAAAAAAGGAAATTGAAGCTGAATAAACACAGGCTATCAAGTCAATACCATGGCTTTACTGTAAAAAAAAATCTTCAAGCTCGTAGATCGAAAAAAAAAGAGCAAAAATTTTTTTGTGTTATTCCTTAGTTCTTGGACGAAAGATCTCAAAACTAGAATCTTAGAGCTTCAAAATGCTTCTTTTATCATCTCGATACGACCATTTTTCACGTAAATACAGCCCTTCAAAAATCACTAAAAAATTAACAATTTTTTTTTGTTTCCCTTAATTATTTGTAGTAGTTAATTATTTGTTTTAATTTTCTTTGGGTTTGTTGGTAGAATATGTAAAATAGTTTGGATGTAATATTTCATGTCAATTAGGTTTAATAGTTTGGGTGTGTTTTCGATCGCATAGCACTTATTTTTTAGTTATGCTTCACTTAAAAACGTTTATATTTTAATTTTTAACAAAATTTATGGTGAATGACCTATATATATATATATATATATATATATATATATATATATATATATAATATATATATATATATATATATATATATATATATATATATATATATATATATATATATATATATATATATATATAATATATATATATACTTAATATGCTTCTTTTTTTTGATTTGAAGAAAACTAACCTATTTTAAATAAATAACAGTTAACTTGAAAGAAAGCGAATTGTGTGCATTATTCTACTAACAATTGTAGGTGAATTAAAAAAATAGTTAAAGTACTTTAATGTTTTGATGATTTAGTTAATCGATTTTATTTGAATTATTACGTAATTAAAAAAAAAATTATAAAAAAGTATACATAAATAAAAATATTTTACTAAACGGTATGCAGTGGGTTCCTTTAATTTTTGTGGTGTAATAAATGGTTATAAAAAAATAATGGTTATTTATTTTAAATCTTTTAAAAAAAGTTAATAGTTGCAGAAATAATTTACCGACCATATCATCGAAGAGTTTCTTTTCTCCTTAGATTAAAATGTGTTTTTCATATCCACTATCCTTGTTGTAGAACATATTTTAAATGAATACGTGAAAGTATTCGCCTTTTAAGCCTTCTGACATAAGACTTGGCCTTATAAATTAGAGACTATGAGTTCAGTTTTAAAGTGGGTATTAAGAGCACAATAGTTATGGTTTTCTGTTACTACCTCTCTTTCCTATAATTGAAAATTATAAAATTACAAATGGAAAATATTTTTTAATCTTGAAATGAAATTTATGTTAAAATACCAGTCAATTGTGGGTTTGTTAAGTAATTTTGAGTAAAAGTACAGCAGCCTTCTTAGCTCAGAGGCAGAGCACTGGTCTTGTAAACCAGGAGTCGTGAGTTCAATTCTCACAGGAGGCACTATCAAATCATTTTTATTATATTTTTTATTTTACTTCAATTCTTTCACCTATCAGGAGCGCTTTTAACAAATTTGTCGCTGCGGTGCGAATGTCACTGGGATCAGCCCTGTATGCAAGGCACTAAGTTTTTATCTAGTCGTTCCGCTTGTAAGGGGGTGTATTGGAAAATGTTAAATTTCTACTAAACGTTTAGGAATCTCGCTTTGAAACTGATATTATGCAATTATTGCCTTGTCTCCTAATATTTGACACTTTTAGCATGCAGCCAAAGTTGCAACTTAATTTGCCTGATAAAGGAATGGAAGAAATTAAAAAATGAGGATATTCAAGTAAAGATTTTTTAATGTTGGAGTGATTGTTTGATAAAAATTACATAAAACAATTAGGCAAATTAAAATTCGTATCCGACAAATAAAAAGAAACGTCAAAAGTGTTGTTTTGCGGTTTATAAAATATCGTAAACATAATATGACAGCTACCGTACAGGAGCTCCTTACTATTTTATTATTGTTACAGATAGATTAACACGTTCATTGCCGATCACGCGGTATGACGTAATACGGCTACTTTACTATATGTCCAGTCACGCGATATCGTGTGACAAATATAAGAACCTACTTATTTAACGTAAGATATTTGGCCATCTCACAAAGTCTATATTTTTAGCTTGGCAATGAACGTGTTAATTCGATTTTTTTTTAGTTTCTTTAAAATTTTGTTTCACTTTTTAAATAATTTTACTATTTCATGTAATTTTTATTAAGCAATCACCTAAAAAATTAAATTTTTGCTTAAAAATATCCTTAGTTTTTCATTTTTTCGATCCATTTATTAGGCAAAGTTTCAACTTTGACTGTGTGCAGAAAAATGTTAAGAGACAAGATAATGATTAGGACATTGTGTTAATTTTAAAGGGAGATTCCTTGACGCTTAGTAGAAATTTAAAATTTTCTGTTTCATTCCATCAAGGTGGGAGGTTTAGTAGAAGGTTTAGGAAAAAATGCTACAAAGCAACTTTTAATAACAATTCCAATGTCCCTAAAATTACAATTTCGATCCACTGTGCACCGGTATTGGTGTGTCTCCGATATTAGGCTACGTGTCCATCTGAGAGTAACTAGCAGAAGTAACTATCCAGAAAGTTGATAGTTCATTGTCCACTTGAGACTACTTTCAATAACTTTCACTCTCCAGAAAACTCTCTGATAGCAAACTCTTCGATAGTGCTCTCAAAACCGTGTCGACATACAACAGTTGACAGCTAATGTCAAATTTTGATTAAGATACATTAATATGATTTTTATTTGCTATAATCGTTAAAAAAGTTATGGAGACAGAAAAATTTGCTTCATTTTATAGTCTAATTTATATTTTAAAAAAGAAATAACTGTTTAAAAATATTTCTGGTGATTTTTCAAATTATTCAGTTTACGGTGGACTTTTATTGTACAATATTTTATTTTTATGATCACAGTTTTTATACTTTTTATATATTCCATTAAAAAAAATGTTAAGTTTGATAAATATTTAATTAATTTTGTATCTTCTTCTTTAATTCACTCCTTCCTATCCATTTTTAAATTAATTTCAATAATTAACTCTGGTATTTTAATTTTTTTTTTTTTAATATTCAATTTAAGTTTTTTTATTGAACAAATAAAAAGTATAAAGGTATAATACCTATATTCTGCGTACAACAAAATACGACAAATTAGTATAAATAGAAACAACGTACAAAATCAATATAATATAGCTGAGAGTGCTGTCACAATACGAACATGTTTCGAATTTTGAGAGTAACTGTCGAAGAGTTGAATTTATGCTTGTTCACTTGAGAGAACTAGAAATTTATTTACTCTCCGATAGTTTTTGCGTGAACTGTCGGATAGTACTATCAGTCCTGTGTCCACTTCTAATTACGACTCTCGAGAGCAGCTCTCGATAGTTTTTCTCTCCGATGGACACGTACCCTTAGACTTATCCATATCTTTACAGTCAGCTGAACTGGTAATTATGTAATACTAATTTCTGGCAAAGAAAATAATTATTGATTAAGTGGTTCGATTAGAGTGGAGGAATTAGAGTTTTAGTGAATTTATAGGTTTCGGTGGGTGGGCGCTCCCAAGATTTTAGCTCTCGGTTACCTATTACTAATAAACTTAACAACTCATTGTCAGTACCTGAGTCTACTGTTCAATGTTAAAATTACTTCAGATAACCTGAAATGAATTTTTTACTAGACGACAATTTTTATTATTTCCATATTCCGTTGAAAAAATCCGTCCATAAATATATTTTTATCCAAGATTTATTAAAATCACCTGTTTTTGAAATAAAAAAAAATTATAACTTGTTTATATGTAAATAAATAGTTGATTACAATAGCTCGGTCATTGACTAACTGTGGCTAACTTTAACTGCACCGCTGCACTAGCCGGCCGCTTCAGCCCCGTCCGTTGAAGGTTTGTTGGTTATGCTGGCATCGAACTGTTGAAATGAAATGTATAGTAAGCTGAGCTATCATCATCAACACAGGTATTTTACTCGTATGTCTTTCATTACAACGGTATACTGGCTGACGGCACACGGAACTGTTTATTGTGTGTGACCTCAATTGATGCACAAGGTCAGCTAAATACTCACACACACACTTATGCTCGCATACAGGTGATCCAAGTGTATGTACGTATGTGTTGCAATGAATTTTTTTAATATCGACATATTTTTTCTGGAGAAATTTTATAGATTTTTCTTTTTTCGGAAGATTCTAGAAAAGTCGAAAGTTGTTTGTTATTCGATAACAAATTGGGTTGGATAGGTCTAGCGTAAATTGTAGGGTTAAGTATTTTGATTTGTGCAAGTATTTTATCTATTTTAAGCAGGCCTCACATTCTCGCGACGTTGACCGAATATGAGAGTCTAGCAGGGGTGGCCAACCCGCGGCCCTCCTTGAACTTTCTTTGGCCCGCGAGATTCATCACGCTTATAGAAAATATATTTGTTTTAGAATGACTAAGGTAGTGAAAACCAATGTATTAAAAAAATACTTAATATATGGGAACACATAATTTAGATGCGGTCCGCGGAGTTATGATGCGCTTCCAAAATTTGCCCGCAAGATCATTTGGGTTGGCCACCCCTGGTCTAGAAGGTCATTTCGTTGCTCTTCGTGGTTGGTATTATAACGCTATACAGGCCTCAGCCAATTTCAGCGAGGAGCTTCGACCTAGTTCGACGAGAATGTAGAGTCTGTTTTAAGAGAAGAGCAATACAATGTTGTACCGCGTCAACAATTCCATATAAAGTTTACACTAATAAGGTACATAAACAAACTTAGTTCGCTCTCTCGCTCGCTCTATAATACATTACCTATTGTACAGTACACCAAATAACTGTGGTATCGATTGGGCCTAGGCAGAGAGTGAGCTACGTTCGTTTATGTACCTTATAATAATAGTTTTGTATTGGACATTTTGTTAAAATTCTTTATGACCGCCAACGTGTTAAGTTTTTATAACAGTAGTTGTTTTCAGTGCTATTAAAAAAACTTCAAATCATAGGTTCTTTTGTTTAGTCGCGTTTTGTTTAACCTCTTTTGAATATTTCCAGCGATTAAAAAGAAAAAGGTTCTTAGTTTTCTTTAACTTTCTTTTCTCAGAAAACTTAATTTCTGTTGTTAGATTTAATTTATTCATCTTTTAACTCTAACAGCTGTTTTCGTCATGGTATTATTCAGATTGGGCGATACAAAATCTGCTTTGGAATGAAATTGCATAAATATTAATCACTGTCACATTTCCTTTCAGCTTTCACCTCTTCTTTTCTCGAAATAAAACTGTGTTTCCGAAATGAATGACATTACTGAGTGAGAATTTATATTGTACTGCAGTTTTTT
This sequence comes from Brachynemurus nebulosus, assembly GCA_035578155.1. Taxonomy (NCBI): domain Eukaryota; kingdom Metazoa; phylum Arthropoda; class Insecta; order Neuroptera; family Myrmeleontidae; genus Brachynemurus; species Brachynemurus nebulosus. The sequence goes on along the minus strand of JAPWDM010000001.1, from coordinate 156,818,922 downwards.
TTTTAGAGTAGGTAGGTAATTGTTAAAATATACTAAAAAAAAAAATTTTGCTGTTACGTAGTTTGTTATTTTGAAACAATAAAATATTTATTAATTGGCTAGTTGTCATAGATATATCCATTGTTGTAATCATAAAAAATAAAATAATAGACTATCAATTAACCAAATTTCACATGGAATTTTGGACTGACCATCTAGAGATGGCATACTGTTAAAAAAATAGTGACGTGCAAATTCGCCCAAAATCACATTTAGTAGTTTCCTGCCTGCAATGGACGTCATGCCTAAGAAATAAAAGATAAACACGTTATTTTTGAAGATATACACGTGACTGCTGTTAACGGTTAATTCTGACAATGGGTTTCCCAAATGACCTTTGAAGACGTAAATATAAATCGTTTTTTGAAAGTTAAAACAAAAACCAGTTTTTTTATTAATAGCTTAATGCATTTCTTCACAGATACATGGCGTTTACTGATTCATCTCTCCTCTTTTACTAGAAATACAAGATAAGGATTGATAACATTTCAGTGTTCCACTGTATTTGACTACATATACATATACACGGATTAAATGAATTCTTTGTAATTATTTACCTGGAGTTATTTAGTCGTTATATTGAGCATACCCTGACAATAATAACTCTGATTTTAATATAGTAAAGGTTCCGTGGTTGAACCTTTCGATTTTAATGAAGCTTAAATATGCTGTAGTACAGTAAAAATTAGCGGTAGAAAAATGTTTCTTCAATTTCTTTAAATAATACGATTATATCCAAACATTCATCCCCTACTTAACTATCCATAGATTGAATATTACGAAATTGAGCAAAAGCAAGTCAGATTTTTTTACGTGGATTCGAAATATGCAAAATACTTTTAATATTCTTTTTGTTTTCCGTCCTCTTTCTGCAAAATTAACTCCTAAATTGTAAGCCTCAAGTTACATTGTTCCTTTAAAAAGGAACAATGTAACCAATTTAAATTTTTGCCCTGTCTCTTACAGTTTTTGAGATATTTGAAAAATTTAATTTTCAGTCCAATTTGGAAAGGCGATTTCACCTCTTCAAACCGTTTTTCCGTCAATCCAAAAAAATACGTGTCGTTTACACTACAACATACTCAAATTTCAACAAAATCGATAGGTACGACCTTAGGATCTTAACTTTCTACTTACTACCTAGAAAATGAAAAAGAAAGATATGCAAGTGAATTATACTCAATTATTATTTTTGTAAGAAAAAATTTAGCTCCTTTTTTTGACTTATAATTACGAAAAGGTTATGGATTTGATTCCGCTTTTAAATATATTGTGGGGTACCTCTCCTCAGGGCCGTGGAGAGAAATTGCGGGCCCCGGGAATAAATCAGATTTTTTTAAAAATTTTTTCCACTCAAAAAAGTATCGAACAAAAAAAAAAGCTCTTTTTAATTTTTGTCGAGCTACGGGTCCCCTTTTTCAGCTCAGGTATTGGGATTAGAACCGCGACTACCCCACCCTCTCGTTGGGCCTGCCTCTCCTTAGTAAAAGATTAGAGGGTTTTTACGCGATAGTGTTTAGTTTTTAAGAAGGTTGAATCCAATATCTACTGATTAATGACTAATTATTAATTCCTTATATGAACAATTTATGATTATTAAGGGGGACCACTAGTGTGACCGCCTGAGAAAAGGTGATTTTTGGGAACTATTTTAAAGAAAACTACTTAATGCTTTAATATTTTAACGATATATTCGGTGATATATAATAAATTCAAGATAAAATTTTTGGACAAAAAAATTGAAAATTCAGTGAGTTATTCGAGATCTCTCAAGGCTCCAAAAAAAAGTTCCCCCACTGCTGCAGTGACAGCGACCTTCACAGTGCCTGAAATCAAAATACCCCTGTCGCAGCATCCTGCATAACATAGCGAATTTCCATTTACAAAAGTACGTTTTTCTCGGAAGCTAGTTGATATAGAGTAATTGTAAATAAAAAAAACCTTCTTTATGTGATTTTTCCGCCTCATTCCGCCAAATTTTTTTCACGAAAAATGTCCAAAACCCCGTAAACGTTTTCACGAAATTTCTTAAAAATAACATGTGTCGTTCTTAAGTTATCGTGCGGACACTTAGTAAACATATATATAAATGTGCCCGCACGATAACTCAAGAACGAAACATCTTATTTTTAAGAAATTTCGTGAAAACGTTTACGGGGTTTTGGACATTTTTCGTGAAAAAAATTTGGCGGAATGAGGCGGAAAAATCACATAAAGAAGGTTTTTTTATTTACAATTACTCTATATCAACTAGTTTCCGAGAAAACCGTACATTTGTAAATGGAAATTCGCTATGTTATGCAGGATGCTGCGACAGGGGTATTTTTTATTTACAATTACTCTATATCAACTAGTTTCCGAGAAAAACGTACTTTTGTAAATGGAAATTCGCTATGTGATGCAGGATGCTGCGACAGGAATTTGAAGATTTGAGTAGACCATTTTTTTTTTCGAAAACTAAGCAATCACAAATGTTTTTATGAACATATTCAAAATGTGTAAACGATTTCCAATCGATTGAGTACCCGGAAGCCTATGCCTATCTCTAAAAAATATTCTCGGACATTCAATTTTTTTAACTATGATGCACCCGGAAAAAAATTCTGGAAAAATTATATGTTCTATTGATCATAGTGAGGAGCCTGTAGAAATATTTTGGTGATTGTACAACGAACATAACTTCGAAAAAAAAAATCCTTTTGGACATTTTATTTTTTTTAACTATGACGCACCCGGAGAAAAAATCTGAAAAAATTATATGTTATATCGGTCATAGTGGGAAGCCTGCAAAAAAATTTTGGTGATTGTACTATAGCTACAAGTTGATGAAAAGAAGTATTGAAAAATTAAACAATTTTTTTGGGGGGGTTATAATTTTTTTTTGAAGCTGATAATTTTTTCTGAGGTACACTATAGAGGTATCTAAAACATATAAAAATTCCAGCCAAATCCGTCAAGCCACTAAAAAGTTATAAATTTTTTGTGATTTTCAAAAAATAATTTTTTACCCCCAAAGGGTGAGTTTTTAAGGGTTGAAACTTAGTAAATTGTAATCTTATATCGAAAGCAGTTAGCAGAAAAAAAACCAACACAATTCGTGCGGGGGCATTTCTACCCATGCTTATCTGCCAATAGCCTTTTAGTGAATATTATTTTCGGTTCCTAGGGACCTCAAAACAAACTGCCATGGTCCCGGGTTTAAGTCGCGTCATGACAGTGGCTGTAATAGCTGAATTGCACTCTTGGACGACTTTCAAGTTTTCAAAAATTTTTGAATAAGTGGAAATTTTGGCAAAAAACTAATTTTTTTCAAGAACAAAACCAATGTTCCTGGCATCCGACGTGTCTGGCTGACAAACTCACCCAAGGGTTTGGGACTTCCAATGTTTTCACCAAGTTTCGTAAAAATTGGATACTTCGTTCGAGAGTTATCGCGCGGACACACACACACACACACACACATACACACACACACATATATATATATATATATATATATATATATATATATATATATATATACATACATATAAATTTTAGTGACTATTATTTTCGGTTTCTAGGGACCTCAAAATTTCATCCATAGTCCCGGGCTCAGGTCATGCCCCCCACGTCATGACAGTGGCTGTAATAGCTGAATTCCATTCTGGAAATTTTATCATATATTTATGTTAACTTTCAAAATAATCGCCTGTATATGTTAAATAATAGCTGAATTCCATTCTGGAAATTCGCTAAAATTAAAGACTTGTTTACATAAAAATCTTTGTTTACTTTAAAAATTTTCTCACCTAGACTGTATACATATGTATATACAACACACACAAACCGTACGCATAATGGTAGTACGGATAATGAAATGGTCTTGTACCCTTATACACAAAATATCCATATACTACCCCTTATACACAAAAGATCGATATTGTGTCGAATATGTACTTAGGATGTGATTAAATTGACACTTTATACGATAAAATAATCACATTCTAAACAACATCGTTTTTCTCGGAAACTAGTTGACATAGAAAAAAAGTTTAAAGACCTTTTTTATGTAATTTTTTCTTCTCTTTTAAATGGTGTAAAAAAATTTCGCAAAAATTTTTGAATAAGTGGAAATTTTGGCAAAAAACTAATTTTTTGCAAGAACAAAAACCATGTTCCTGGCATCCGACGTGTCTGGCTGAAGAACTCATCCAAGATTTTTCGACTTCCAACATTCTCACAAAATTTCGTAAACCTAGGACATTTCGTTCGAGAGTTATCGTGCGGACACATATATATATATATATATATATATATATATATATATATATATATATATATATATATATATAAATTTTAGTGAATATTATTTTCGGTTCCTAGGGACCTCAAAACAAATTTCTGCCATGGTCCCGAGTTCAGGTCGCGTCATGACAGTGGCTGTAATAGCTGAATTCCAGTCTGGAAATTCGCTAAAAAACAAAAAACCTGAAGGTATTGCCCATGCCGTGAACCTCAATCGAAAAAAAGTTGAAATTTAACAAAATGGCGGAGTTTTTGAAAAAAAAGTTTCAAATTTTGCGCGAAAATTTGATGATTTTTGACCTGCAAAAATTGCATTTTTTATTCGATCGGAAAATTGGAGGTCATGGCACGAAGAAACATATATAAAAGAAGCTGCAATAAGAATCAAATCAATCGGATGATTTGTCTTCGAGTTATAACTGCAACAAATTTGAAAAATGTAGTTTTTCTTTATCTTACCTTTTAGTTTTAATAACTGAGAATTTTTACTAAAATTTTTTACGATGTACTCACTATGGTCATAGTAAAATTAGGCGAGTCGTTTAAATGTGCCAGGGTACGTCTTGCTGCTCCACAACATGTGACTAGTAGCCACGTCCAGAAACTCTCGAAGTATCAACCTTCATACATTTCTCAATACCTCAAAGTTAATAATGAAAATCAGAATCCGCTCTTCAGATGACTGTAACTCAAAAACTATTTGAGATATGCACTTGAAATTTTAGTATGTTATTTTTAAAGGTATAGACTATCGAAACATGCAACAAAAACTCTAGTCATTTTAAGGATATTACACCTAACCGGTTTAAAATAAAATTCGCTGTAGGTACCTTTGCAAATAATACAAAAAATTTTAGTTTCATTAAAAATTGGTCAACTTGGGAGTTCCCCTTACATCTGTTTGATGTGATTAGATCTGCCTCTATCTTTAACATCCCCCACCAATACATTATTTACTTCAATTTATGTTATAAATAGTTTTCGTCTAAAAGAACAAATTTTAGTTATGTTTTTCACCTGATGATGGTGTAAAAGCCGAAAGTCGACTCGTGTTTTTTCTAGGATTTTGTTGTGAAAAGTAACAAAGCAACGATCCCATGTTTTAATATGGATTTTCACAAAGTAAACCCATCTAATATTAATTATTTAAAAATTTTTCCAATTTTTTCAAAATTTCACCACTAGTGGTCCCCCTTAAGTACATTTAACTGTGTTTTAAATTTACGATTAATGTTAAAAAATAATCGAATTTTATGTTATTTTTCACTTATTGACTCGTTCTTAGGAATTTATGGCTCTCAGAATGTTTCGCTATGATTTAGTGGTTAATGCTTAAAGGAAGCATAATTGATTTTAATTAAAAAGATAGCAATTTTTTCTTTTAAAGTAGTTAAAAATAATCTTTTATAACGGGTTTTTATTGCGGTATGAATATTGATAGAGTGTCAATCATGCAACTGTCTATAATCTTTCTTAGCACTTCTTAGTTGTTATAAATAAATAATAATTGTTGAGAATTAATAAATAACCTGGAGCATATCAACTGTGTGGGCTCCGGTTTCATTGAAATATTTAACAATAATTTTGTGATTTCTGTTACATAATATTATTTAATATCGTAATAAATATTGTTGTGCAAACAGTATTTAATTAAGTTATAAGTAGGAAAAATACGGTATCCTAGAATAAACCATTTTTTTCTAATTTACCTTTCTAAAGATAGTGGAGAGGTGTACTGGTTCCGACAAGAGGTCAACAATTTAAAAATTAGTTTTCTACAGCGTCAATCTGTAATGACCGAGAGAGGAAACGGTAATGCTTTGACTTATAGACTTGCTGTTTGAATAGCGCACGAAACGATTAACCAATGAGCGTTTCTCTGCTATTTTATTAGGCCGTAGCAAGGCTGAAATCACATGCCGTATTGCTTATATAATCATACGTGGAGAACCTAAGAATTGGTTCATCAGAATTGTTATTGAATCTTATGGATTTGTATTCGTTACGCCTCTGCTAATGTATTATATTATGTTAAAAAAAACAAATGGAAAAGTTTTCAACAGAAAAACTTCAATAATTTATTAAAAACGCTTTTATTAGGTATAGTTTTTATAAAATTTATTTGCGAATCATATTTATCGCTTAAGGGGATTCCACTACCCGTGAAACAATTTTTTTTTTATTTTCAAATTTTCTTATGAATTTTTGGCAGTTATGTAATTATATAAACTTAACAGTGATAAATAGTATGTTATACACCAAGGGACTAAAATATGAGTTTTAATCCCGAGTGTGAAGTTTGTTGCCAGAGGGCCTGTAAAGGCCCGAGGGCAACAAATCACACGAGGGATGAAAAAAAAACTCTTTAGTCCTGTGGTGTATATACTATTTTTTGGAATTTCGATTAATTTAAAATTATAAAATTTTAAAAATAATTACTTAAATGTCATTCAAATTGTATGTAATAATATTCCATTAAGTATACTTTGGATAAATCAATCGAATTTGTACAATACAATATAAATGTTTGTCTTTGTCTATAAGTTTGAAATTGTTTATTATTTTTAATTGCTTAGCAACGCTATTTAATTTAAATTATACTTTTGTAAATTGTGCTTTCTGATTGGTTTAAAAGCGGGAGCAAAATAATTTTTAGTCCCTTGGGAGTAAAAGTGAAATTTTTAGTCCCTTAGGACTAAAAATAGCACTTCACTCCCTATTATGAGAGACTAAATCTTGTCTTTTAGTCCCGGAATTACAAAAAATAATTATGTTTGAATTTTTTGAGTTTCGCGTTACCATAAAAATCCATTTTTTCGAAAAAAATGGTAATTTTTTTAAATTGATATTCGGAAAAAACTACTCAATCAATATTGATGAATTTGGTCTCAAATTAAAGGTAATTAGATACATTAAAAATTCATGTATTTTTACTATTGTATCTAAAAAGGAAGTATGAAAAATTTTAAAATTTTAAAATTAATAAAAAAACTTGAAACAATGTTGTTAAAAGTATTTTTTTATCAGAAAACCAATAGTTCAATATTATTCAAAACACAAGAAAAGTTAGCTAATATAACTGTTAATATGCATAAAAAAATTGCATTCTTGTATCTTCAACGGTTTTCTTCTAATATCCAATTTCATTGCTGAAAACATAGAGAAAGTGAATTTTCGGATAATCGCAATCAAAGTTGAGATGCACTGTGAGATGAGGTGAATAAGGTATGCAGTTATATTTTCTAGTGGGTAAGGTATGCTATTCAGTTATATTTTAGTTATATTTTCTTATTTAGAACTAAATAAAGTAAAAATTAAGATAAAAACATTTTTTTTTTGGAAAAAATTCAATTTTTGGCTGTTTACGGGTAGCAAATACTCTTAAATAGTTAGTGTTTCAACTTTTCAAATTTTTACGACGAACCATTAGTGTTCAACCAATTCCCGGTAAATATTATTATATATTCCTTGTATTACTCGAAATGGGTAATTGAAATAATTATATCTGCAAAATAAAATTGACTCAAAAATTGATGAGTGTATACTCATCTTTTTTGCTAACAATACGCCACTTTACGAGTAGTAAATTTGTAACAATATTTTATAGGTCAATTTCGTATGTAAATGTGAAAATCCAATATAAATATTTATAATATATATTTACACATGTTCATGTGTATGATTTTTTTGCTTACTACTTTATACATATATGATGTACCTACAAGCTTATGAAAAAAACAGTTAGGAATTTAGTTAGCAAGTTCTCTTTTTGTGTTATATATATTATTTATTTAATAATACGAATAAATAATAGCAAAAAAAAGAAGAAAACTAAAATAATAATTATTACCTACCTGTATATGTTCAAATTATATTCTAACTGTTAACAAAATATAATGTTATCTTTTTATTAGAGCCTATTCTTGAATTTTTATCATTTTAATGGCAAAATTAAACATCTGTGAATGTTGCAAATACATAGGTATTGTATGTTGCATACAAATACGTGTCGTGTGCAAGCAACAAGATGATGTTTGCAAACTTGTTTTTAGCAGTATAAAATGCTCGCGAACAGTTAGGTGGGTCTATTAAGAAAATTAATTACTATTTTATTTATTTATTTTGTATTTATCGGTTTGAAGCAGTGATTAAGTAACTGGATGCCTTATTTTATTGTTTTCGTCATTTGGACATTAATAAATTTTGAAATTAATATTTTATATTTCGTATACTTATAATTTTTGAAGGTTATTAACACGTATAGACAGTTATAACCCATAATGACAAAACACTCAGCTGGTACACTATTTTGAGACCTAGTACACTTTATATGGAATTATTGTCGTCGTCCATAACGTGGTGTGTGAGTTATATAGGTTTAACTTGACGTTCTACGACGTTAGTGACCGTCAAGGTGTTAACAAAGTCAAACATTTTGATCATTTTTAAAGTTAATTAAGAAATAGTTATAGTAGTAATAAATACGCTTTTATTGAAACAAATTGAAAAATTTAGAGTAGCCTGTACAGTTAACTTCATACGGTTATTAAAGATATTACAGAGGGATATCATGTGGTAATATAGGATATCAAACTCAGATTTTGCTAAAAATATTGTGTAATTAGAAGTTAATATTTTGTTTTTTATATACATTCAAAAGTTAATATTTAAAGCCTATAGGAAATTTTGGTGTTAATTTTCCCACTTTTCGATTGATAAATGTTTTCTAGAGGAAGAAACTCTTATAGAATTCCACTTAAAAGCTAGAATTCCAACATTGTGTACCCCGCGTTCCCACCATAAGCATAAATTTCCAAATAATTGATTGATTTTTAGAGTTCTGTGTTTTATAAGGTTATTCTCGTACCCGTCCGTCTGCTTGTTACAGAGGTTTTTCTTGAAAACTATATAATGAAGATGAAGTTAGGTCTTAAGGACGTGTACAAGGATTCCAAAAATATATATATTTCTTATTATTTTTTTTTTTTTTTGATAATTTTCCAGAATTGCTCTGATTTTTGACGTTTCTAAAATTAAAACTTAGATTTTAATAGGGTTAGTAGATATTGAATCATAGATTACCGAAAAACTACCAGGTTTTCAAGCAGTGTAATAGTTGCTGAAAAAAAAAATATTTTAAATAACAGGGCGAAACATAAGAATAGGCAATGGATTTACTAATGTTTCAGTAAAATATGGAACAATTAATGCATTTTTCATTTATCACAAGCAAATTTGGATAACATTTAAAATATATCATACGTTAATAAAAGACCTTTATGTTGGTTTATTGACTGAGGATTGTACGGAACTCGAACTGTGTGAGTCTGAGTTACTCCTTTTTACTATCTTGATTGTAAATTTTCCATTTTTGTGACCAAAATGCTATAATTTGGTTTAAAAGTATGATATTCATTATATAGTTTTATTTTCAATTAGTTGAATAGCTTTATTTAGATACTATAAAATAAAAATACCCCTGTCGCAGCATCCTGCATAACATAGCGAATTTCCGTTTATAAAAGTTAGTTTTTCTTGGAAACTAGTTGACATAGCATAATAGTTTGAAGACCTTTTTTATGTGATTTTTTCTCCTCTTTCCAATAGTGTAAAAAATTTTTACAAAAACTTTTGAATAAGAGGAAATTTTGGCAATTAATTGAAAATTAATTTTTTTCACGAAAACTGCTAAAAGACATGTTCCAGGCATCGTCCAACGGTTTTGGATTTCCAATATTTTCACCAAATTTCATAAACGTAAGACATTTCGTTCGAGAATTATCGCGCGGACACACACACACACACACACACACACACACACACACATATATATATATATATATATATATATATATATATATAAATTTTAGTGACTATTTTTTTCGGTTTCTAGGAACCTCAAAACAAATTTCTGCCATAGTCCCGGGCTCAAGTCGCGTCATGACAGTGGCTGTAATAGCTGAATTCCATTCGCTAAAACTGTCAACAGTCATGTACTTATTTGAAAAATATGTATATTAGAGGTACAAATACATTCACACATAGATATACATATATATACATTTTGTACTATATAAGGCGTTAAATTGGTTCCATATCAATATACCTATCATCAATGACACAAATAATGCATTTAAACAAAATATCTAGTAGTGTTTCTTAGCCTATGGGGTAGACGTACTAAATTGGATCTATATTTTTTCTTTAAATAATAATAAATTTATAAGCTTTATATTAAGTTTCTTAGGATAATACAATTACGTATATGTTTTTTAAACCGAAGTTCCCTATTTTTATGGACTAGTTTCCAAAGGATATTAGTCCATAAAAATTGAGAACTTCGGTTTAAAAGAACTTATAAATAAGAAATTTATTTTCTATAAATGTGTACATGTTTGAAAGCAGATGATTTTATTAAAAGAATCCTCAATTTGATACATTATAAGCATTAACTGGTTTATTTCGGCTTTTTCAGATTATTTTGAATAATTTTGTAGATTTATATTATTAACATTAAATACGTCTAGAAAGTATTTTTCGTCTCCAGATCAATATTTTATTTGAGGATTGTTCACTTTTTACGGCAAAAATTAAACCAATTCTTTCAAAGAAATTAAATTATTTTTTATTGATTGCCATCAATTAGTAGTACTCATGTTAGTATTCATATTATGCAACTAATAAACGTTAACTTTTTTAGCGTAGGTCAATCTTAAGGTCAAGAATATCCAAAACTAGCAACATGACACATGTGACCGATTTAGGGAAAAAGTAAACAGGTTTATTAATCAGTCTTATAATTTAATTACTTATTTCAAGATTTCACTTCAATTGAACTACCTGGAAACGATTCTACAATAAAACTGATAAGTAATCCGTAGATCCTCTATTAATTGAAATATATAGTTGTTTATATAATTGATTTTGTATTTTAAAAGTACCAAAAGGCTTTACTGACCAACTTTTGGTACATTCATCCTATAAAGATTTTGTTTCACGAATACATTCAGATGCAGATCTTTTTTGACCAATATAAGTAGGTATGTATGTATATCCACATACGTATATCTCACTATTGCAGTTATATACATACATACATACACATTATATGATTATACACATACAACATAGTTGTAAACACACTAAAATTATAGAAAATAAATTGACTTTTTTTTTCTTATTTTCTCAAAAACTAGCAAACGTAGAATAAAAGTTTAAAAACCTTTTTTATGTGATTTTTTCCCGTCTTCGCAATGATGTAAAAAAAGGTGGCAAAAACTTTTAAATTATAGCAAATTTTGGCCAAAAACTCATTTTCACGAAAAATGCTCAAAAAACCATGTTCCTGAGCTCCGACGTTTTTGGCTGAAGAACTCATCCAAGATTTTTGGATTTCCAACGTTGTCACCAAATTTCGTAAAACTAGCAGTTTTTCCTGAAGAGCTATCGTGCTGATACATAAATACATAAATACATATCTACATATATATATATATATATATATATATATATATATATATATATATATATATAAATTTTAGTGAATGTTATTTTTAGGCTCTAGGGACCTCAAAACAAATTTCTGCCATATTTTCGGGCTGAACTTCGACTATGGCTTACACCATAATAGCTGAATATCCAGAATTCTTTCTGGAAATTCGCTAATAAATATCCGTCTCTAATCGATTTTTTCAATAACTACGTGACGAATTTTCTTCCAGTTTCCACTACTGGATATAATCATTCACGAGGAAAGTTTAGACATACAATTTGTAAAGTAAAATAAGGTGCCGGCGAAGTATTTTGATATACATATTTTGTTCCATAAGTGTCAGAGACATAATATGAAAACAATGAATTAGAAAATTGTCAGCCACAAGTAGTTGTAGTCATCTACAAAGGTTGAATCATATTGTCGAAGTAAAGATTCTAAAGAGAATCGTTTAGGTATAGGCAAAAATAAGTTCTTATGAAATTGTGTATTTATCGAAGATTGAGATATCGTTACATTATATCATTATTCATATTTTTTTCCTCGAAATAATTATTTGCTTGTACTTGTCCCTAAGTTGCTTAAAAATGTTCAACTTTTAGCGTTGGATTCCCAAACTGCATCCCAAGCTTCGATTTAAAATTTACAAATGAAAAACAAACAAAGGAAATCATTCGTTGATACATATCAATTTTTATGTTATGTACAATTTTCGATTAAAAATAAATCACATGAAAGTAATAAAAAAAAATTTTACATTAGAAATTTTTTAAGAAAAGTTAACATTGGTATGAATCATTTTACTTTATCGCGATACTTACACACATATTATTTGGATTACATATACATTTTATTAATTGCAATTAAATTCTTCGTAACAATTTTTTTTCTTACTTTACTTATTTTTCTTGTAAAAATAAGAAAGTTCGTTTCTGCTTGCTGTTCAAGTGTCACAAAAATGTTAAAAACACTTCCGTTGGATATTCACATACGTATATATTTATACTTACAGGTGTGTTTGTTAGATGGTATGCCTGTAAATGTTTATGTGTGTAGGCACATTAGCCAGTTCTAATAGTAGGTATATTATTATAACTATAACATTAAATAACTAGCACTTTTTTTTTTTGAATGAGTCGTTTGTTTGAACAATTGAGAACTAATTAAACTAAAATGGAATTCAGAATGAATTAATTCACCTACTAAACCATTTATTTTAAAAATTGGAAACATAATCTACAAGTGTGCAAAATTTAATGTAAGAAAATTTTAATGTAATAATGTTGATTATTTTCCTGTTTTTTCCGCCTTTTGTATTTTGGTTTGTTTACAAAATATGATTAGTTCCAAGGAAATTAAGTTGGTAGCTACTGCTAGTTTTTTCCGGGCCGTGAATAGAAATCACGAGCCTTGAAAATTTTTCAAATATTATTTTCTAAAATATACAGTTGGTAAGCGAAAAATAAAATACTTTTATATTTTTTGCCGGCTCCCTTGCTTTGGGTGACTTTAGGTTCCCTTTCCGACCCGAGCTCCAGGCTACAGCCTTGGCTACTCCCCATCGTCGAGCATTTTCCTTCGAACATTTCTGCCCGTTTTCAAGAATGAAAAATTTTTGATTTTGTACGCTCACTAATCGAGTTTTTGAATTTCCAGCAAGAGTGGGACTAGTTGTTGCGAAAGAATTCCTAAATATTTAGGAATTTTTATTGACTTCAATTTATCAAAAACGTCTGAATACATTCGATAAATATTATCGATTGTAATAATTCTGATAATATATCTTAATTTTAGCTTAATATCTCGAGAATAACGGGCTCCCGAGCGAAACAAAAAATTTCCCAGAAATTTTCTCCTAAAATACAACCGACGAGCAAAAGAACGGGTATACTTTGACACCTAAAAAAGGAGGTTTTATGAATATTCAGTCTCAGAGATTATTAAAGGGTAAAAAGGCGATATAAGGAAAGACAGTGTATTACAAAAATCTTCGAAATCTCACATCGATCCGTGTTTTACTTTTTACATTATTAAAATTAAATTTAAAAAAGGAATTTTCTTGTAATAATAAAAATAACACTTAAAAATCAACAAAAAAAATAAAAGATACAACCTCTCCAAGTTCTGGCAGCATTCGCACTCATAAGATGAATTCTGGCACCCATTGTTGCACATTCTGTATATCCATTGCCTGCAGCTGCGGGTTTTTGTTTAGGTAATAAAAGCGGGAGTCACACCTACAGATACTATACAAATTTTTATGTTCAATGTCTCTATCCTGTGTTTAACCATTCCAAAGTCACAAGAAGTATTAGCAAACGTTTTAAGACCAGAAAGATGCACTCTGCAGATGCATTTGTAAGTTAGAAGCTGTCATGACGCAAATCTATGTCCAAAGAGATATAAAAGAATTGTAGAGGGCGTATCAACCTTCTCGGTGGGTGTTACACCCTTGGGGGAGTCCTTGACGATAATATAGGGGAATGGCGATTGTAAAGTGCCCATTCATATTTCTTTCTGTAATGATTTTACTAGACCTATTTCAGGGATATTTTTGACTCTATACCAAAATTTAAGGGGTTTAGGAATTGTTTTGACCCCGGATTCGGATTTAGCGTCGAAAAATGCATAGAAATACTATAGTCAGTCATCCAGATCACGATCTTGGTTTCTCTCGTGGGAATGTCTTATTGTTACTTAACCTATATTTTTTTAAGACACCTTCTACCAATCTAATATTTTTAAAATTTCTACACACGAACTATTTTAGAGCCAAATAACATAGATTTTTTTGGTAGGTCTCACTCAAGGGATTGGTCTGAAAAACGCACCCTCAAAAATTCAATTATTATTTTAATGTAGTAAATGACGTGATATGAATGTAAAAAGAAATTATAAAGTTATTTTATATCAACATCCTCTGTTAATTTCATCTAATTATTTTCAATAGTTTTGTAGGAAAAATTTTTAAGGTTAAGGATTGTTACCCCCATATTTCTAACAATATGGGGGGTAGAAGTCTAATACCTATAATTTTAAATATTAATCACCATAAACAACATTCATGGAAAAGAATAGCTGAAAAAGCCGCTGGGCCGAAAACCCATATGCTTACTCGGCTAGACTCTTTTCATTTTTTAAAAATAAAACTTTTAGCCTATCTGTAACGTAGCTGTAGGAAAAAATCAAACATTACAGTAAAGTTTATTTGGACGATAGTACATAAAATATTTTGACTCTTTCTTTGAAAGATAAACGAAAAAACGATGTTACAATATTATAAAGCTTTCTTCAGCGTATTTAATGATTATAATCTTCCGCAAGTTAAATGGCATGCTGACATATTCTTTAATATGTTAAATCTGATTTAACAATTTATAAAAATTGAGTTTCTTTTTGAATTAGATGATCAAACGTATGAATTTTCGAATCGTAATTATTTAATAAGCCGTCAATAAATAAAGAAATTGATTTTGATTATATTTTATTTTTAATTCATAAATTTTTATATTTTGATTGTAATTATTATTTTTTTTTATTCGAGTGATTTCAAACTGTAAAATCTTTAAAATATACGTACTTATTCATTAACAAAAATTTGTTCCTATCTATTCCATCATTGAAGATATCATGCCTTCATACATGTATTATAACGTACATATTAATAAAAATAAAAAAAATATATTCTTTTTAGTGAATGTTAGATCTAAATAAATATTTAAAAAAAATTAAAATAAATTGAAACCACTGATTTATTAATTAAATTGACTATGTACTACATCAAACACAAAAAACGATGAACGATTGTTAAAAATTTTCAATTTTGCATACTTTCTAAATGCTTTAACATTTTCAAATATTATAATATGTAGTGGTGTCTGTTCTCAATTTATGTAAATTCTTTATTAATTTTTTTTTCTTTTTTTGGTAACTAATAAAGTATAAAATAATATGGGAGAAGGTATTTGTAATTAACGGTAAAATATGTCAAAACCAATTTCGTACCTACATATTTTATAAGAAATTATAATAAAGACATTTTTTTATACCATTCTTGATGCCGGATTCATCCACAAATTATTATCATTGAAGTAGGTATAATTTGGACAAAAATTAAAAATTAATTAAGTCAAAAACATTGTCTTCTGCTTCCTATGGCAGTGTAGTGTGGGGCACTTTGGAAATGGTAATTTTTGTAAATATCATGTAGGAAATGTGGGCTGAAGAAAAAAATGATTTTATAAAGTTAAATTTTAAATTTTACTTCACAAATAAAATTTGATTTTGTCCCACGTACAATTTCGTTTAAGAATTCTAATCTAATATTTCTTAAATAGTTATATTCCCAAAGTCTGAATAATCACTTTTAATTAATAGCGGTGATCTATAGAATTTGGTTGGATTCGATAACAATTGTTGTAAAAATAGTGGGGGCGGAGACTTGGATGCTGAACCGGATACTAGCGACACACACTACGTCACTGGGATATTTATGCTTACAAAAAAATTTTTTTAGTTTATGAAAAGATAAATGGCAGAGTTAAAAATCGGTCAACGATTTTGAGTAATTTTTTCCCCGACTTAAATTTGAGTGTTCTGAGGCTGGGGCATTAAAAGACTAGGTAAAAATCTAAATAAAATGTATGGACTTAAATGCTCTTTTGACATCTTTTTTAGAGAGCTTGTATCTCAATAAGAAAGTAATCCGCGTTTTTGGCTCTAAATTTATCCCCAAATCTTCATCCCCGCAGGTCCTATTTCAAATTTATAGATATAAAATAATCGCTAGAGGCCAGATCTGGATTATACGGAGGATGGTTCACTTCATCGAAGCCAGTTTCTCGCAAAGCTTGTCTCGCAATGCGCGTCGCGCCGTGTGAATTGGCGTATTTTCTTGCAAAAACTAAATTACTTTGCCCATTTTACCTCTTTGTTAGCCTCTTACTCTCTATCATGAACTAGAATTAACATGAAGTTACCAGTATTTAATACCAATAGATATAATTATTCTTATGTACATATTATATTTATCATAGTAAACTGTCAACACTATATAGTAATATTTCAACCTTAACAATTAAAACGATATTTCTGGCGGTACCATTACAACCATTATACTGATGTAATGGAGGCGTATACCGGTACTTGTCATAATAGATACAAAATAATATGTCACTTTCAAAGAAGATTCATGATAATTTTAAATTATAACGCTTTCTTATTTAAAACAATAGTTTTTACTCGAATTAGTTTAATTTTCATGAAATTATTTTATAAAATTATTATAATAGTTTTATTATTATAAAAATAATACTACTGTTAAATAATTACCTATAGCTATGTAATTTTTAATCGTTATGCTGGGTAGCATATAATGCTTACATAATTATTACGAATGCAAACTTGTAAGCCTGAATGTGTTGTTAGTGACAAATTTTAATAGTGTTTTTTGGGATATTATCCTGGATACGGGCAACCGTTTAAATATATTATATAGTTCTCTTCAGGTGTTTAATCAATTTTTTGAAGAATTTTGTTTGGATTGTCTTTGATTTTGGATCACTCACACTCAAGGATTGATATTTATATATAGATAAATATTCTTTAGATGTGAAAACTTTTTATGAATTTGGCATACAGATTTATCAGTATTTTACCGAACAGCTTTACGTGTCTGATAGTATTTAAGTAGGCCAGATAAGATCATATCTTGTAGGTTTTTGATATTTAATATTCAAGCGAGAGGAGTATAGAGTTTTGGATTACCAAAGTCTTCATTTTTAGCGGACCTTGCATGCTGGGGAGCTATTGTAAAAACTGTTTTCAGTGAAAGTATTATAACTCGAAAACGATACAAGATGAAAAAAATGGAATTTTTGCAATGAAGTAAAGATCAAAGAGCAGCTTAAAAGGAAATGGGAAAAATATTTCAGAAGCGTTAAAATATCATAATATTGTTGTCGATGTAGGGTCCGCTACTTTTTGAATTTCAGTTAATTGAAGTTCTTTTACAGTCTTGTTTGTTTCTATATCCACTCAACATTAGAACTTATCTTGGTTGGTATCACATCACATAGGAATCTTCTATTTCTTCTCCACTACCTATATTTTCAATTATATATTTGTAAAAGTCATAAATTGCTGGTTGAAACACTGTGTTTTCATAAATATGTTTTTATTATTTGTTACAGAATGAATAAGCGACAACATCTTGGGTGGTGTTTGGTGGTTTTAATAACCACGAGTAGTTTTATATCGGCTTTAACGTATCCACATCAGATGCTTAGACCTAGACAAATATCCGTACAGACAAGTGACGAAGATTCATGGAAACCGGTAATTCAAGCACGATCCGCACAAGATGGTCCAGTCTATCGGGAAGAACGAAAATTCGCCGAAAAACCAAATGCATTGAAAAAAGTAGCGTTGGATGATATCGATGCCGACATTCAAACGAATCAGATTAATCAGGAGAGTGGATTTTCGTGGTCGAACATGTTGGGTAAGAAAATATTATAAGAGACCCTGCGGCTTTGTTAGAAGTATAAATTTTTTATTTTTTATTTAGCTATGTTTGTACAAATGTTATTCAATGGCGGAGGTGCTCAAGGTCCAAATAAATCGGAAGGTATCGACAACGACACTAGCATCACTCCATCACCGTGGGCGAATCTTTTATCAGTCGGTTTGAAAATTTTATCAGCCGTACTTGGTGTGGCAACGAGTGAAAATAATATCGATAAAGTCGATAATGGCAGCTCGTCTCCAATGCAGGTGAGTTATCGTGTTTTCTTTTTCGGTTCAAATAGATTTTTGATAACTTAGTATTTTTAACTTAATAACCTAATTTTGGGAAATTAGATGATTTACAAATGAAAAATTGTATAGTTTTGTAAATTCGGGAAGAATTGTGCACTTTGTAATATATATTTTAATGTTTCTTAACTTAGACTTGGAATTGACGAAATTTAAAATTTTGAAATTAATTTTTTAATATATATACGAGTACTTTAACTGCGATTCCGTTATAAGTTAAGAAATGTTAATTACGAAAATTTGAATTTGGTGCAAGTATTTAGATTAGAAAAACCTGGTAACATTTTTTTTAATAAAAACTAATTAAATTATTTTTTTTTTAAAAAGAATTCGGTATTTTTGGTTACAAAAACGCTTGTGCTTACTAAAGTTTTTTTTTTTACTCATAATTTACTTAAACTCGTAGAAAACAGAAAATAAAACAAAATTTTTACAACAACTCGGTTATTTTTCTTAATTTTATGGAAAGGTAAATAAAATCACCACTGTAATATTTTTTCATTTTAAAAATATCACAAAAAATATATATCTAAGAAGTTTGTAAATAAAAAACAAATGTAAAGTGTAGCACGCTTGGCTTTTTGCTTTACACAGGGTATACTTGCGGCGATTCTGAGTGCAGTTTTGGGTGCACGTGACCCCGATCAAGTTGCCACAATGGCTAAACAAGCCGGTGAGGTAAGTTGTACAGAAATATATTTTTCCATACTTTTTACTTTAAGAAAAAAAAAATCGTGAAAATACACCCAACTAAAAATATTTTTGGAATTATTTGTTTATGTTAAATATTTAGTCACTTTATATTTAGGAATTAATGAATTTTATATTTAAAATTAAAAATTGTTTTTAATATTAAATTAAGCTTGTTAAGAAAATAATACATTTAAGCACGTTCAGTTTTAGCGACATAAATTAAATTGTAATAAATTAAAAAGTTTGGATGTCAACAAAAAATAAATATTCAAATTTCTTAACAAAGCTTCAAGGGATTTAGTGAGGATTAGCAAGGAGTTGTCATTTAAAATTTTTTAATTTTTTAATTTAATTTCTTAACGAACGAAAATTTTTTTTCTTTATGAAAGAAATTTTCTACATTTTTTTTTTCAAAATGTTTCATTTTCTTAAACGTGCTTAACTGTAATAGAATTATAAAGAATCGTATTTACGATTCATAGACCCCTATAGGTTGGACTTTTGGTTTGAGCCCTCAACTTTTATATTATGGACTGTCCATTGAAGAGTTCAGTCGAATCAATGATTAAAAAATTGGTTGCGTCATAGTATTAATTAAAACAGAATTTGTTTTAGTTTCAAAATTTAATTAAAATCCAAACCATTTTTTGTGTACCGCGGTCCTCTTTATGGTGCGAGCCCATGCCTATATAGTCTGGGTTTAAATACGGCTTTGAAATTTTGTTATATTTGGTAGGTAATTATGGCGAGTAGCTGTCCCAACCAAAGTTTTCTTAATATTGAAATATATTATAAATATATATATATATATATATATATATATATATATATATATATATATATATATATATATATATATATATTATAAAATCTCCTTCTAAAGTGTAAATAATTACACATTGCTCGAAAATTTTCAAAACTCGCTCCATACTGTACATACGAGTATTATATGATTTCAATACATTTGAAGGAGACGTTTCCGCGAATATATATATATATATATATATATATATATATATATATATATATATATATATATATATATATATATATAGTGTAAACGCCGTATAACGAAATTGAAGGGACCGGGTATTTTATTACGTTATAAAGAGTTTTCGTTATATGGAGAGTAAAAGAAAACAATATAATTTTACGAATACAACTTACGAATTTAGTAAGTGGTTTTAATTTTAACTGAATTGAGTGAAAAAAATTTACATATAATTATAATTTGTTAACTCGTTCTTTTACTCACCATGTTTACAGTAAAAAAGTTTGAAAGCAACTAAGAATAAGATAACGTAAAGACAGCAATAAGACAGTAGTACGGAAGTACAGTAGGCAAAAACATGTGCTAGGCAATTACAACAAACAAATAAACGGATTTCTAAGAATCCCTTTGTGAGTACGAAATATTTACGACTCTATATCACTATTTTGTTTGAAAGTCAGTGAAATAAAATTTTTTTGGCTTAAAAAATGACGTATTTTTCGCTATTGAGAGTGGCAATTACGTTATAAAGAGTGTTTCAATATACTAATGATAATGTAAACCAAACAAACCTTTGTAATTTCTACGTTTGAAGGAGTTTTTCGTTAAACAGAAGTTCGTTATATAGAGTTTACACTATATATATATATATATATATATATATATATATATATATATATATATATATATATATATATATATATATATATATATTATATATATATATATATATATATATATATATATATATATATATATATATATATATTCAGAGCTGTATCTTTTACAACATATTCCAAAATTAATGAAATTTTGGTTGTTATTTGCCATATTTACTCACAGTGCTTTATAATTTGACATTACACCTATTTATTTGAAGTAATTTTACTTTCCGAAAATTAAACTCTTTTCGAAAATCAAAATAATTTTATTCTGATATTTTCTTTCTTTTCTTACACACAGTTCATCAACATTGTTGTAAATCTATTGGACGCCTTGAAGACATCATTCTCCCACCGTTCCATGCAGGCCCGAAATCTTGGTAAACGTGATTCCGTGAGTGATGCAGCCGTTGCCAGTATTACAATGTTAAAGGGTTACATGCGAACAATGGCCACGTCCGATGATCAATGTATGCAAATGTATGTGTGCGAAGCAAATCGAGAATGTTCACGAGATCTCGGCAGTTCGATATTCTGTCAGTTTGGAACGTAAGTGTAATTTGTGTGAACTTTTGTAAAATTTTGTTCTGGAGGAAAGTATTAAAAGAATAAATTTAATGGAAACTATCCGCCTTTGCTAACCCATTATGACCCACGAACGATAAATAATCCTGTGGGAAATAATGGGTTAATATTGATATTCTTCAAACCCTAGCGGATGCTGATGTCTAGGGCCGAATTTACCCGGGGCACTGTGAAAAATGCCGCTCCTGACAAAAATTGAAAAAAAAATTCTTTACCTTTTCCTATCACAAAATAAGTGACGAGCAGAAAAAAAACAGCTCCCATTTCTTATTTTCCTATCAGAAAATAAGGGACGAGCAAAAAAAAGAACAGCTCCCATTTCTCGTTTTCTGATAGGAGCTGTCTTCTTTTTTTTCTTTGCTCTTCACTTATTCTACTAATAATAAGAATAATCATTAATTTGGGGGCGGCCCATGTTTTGCGATATATTATTAGGTTGTGGTTTTAAATACAATGTGATGCGGGGTGACGAAAAAGGGGAGAGGTATCAAAAATGCGTAAATTTTGCATGAGTTATTTTATGGATGGCCCCTAATAGTCTTATGTTGTGCACTTGTTGGAACGACAGTGTCAATATGGGATACTGTAAACCATTGGTAATAGTTTCAAGCGACTGACAAAAATTCAAATGCACCATATTACAAAATTTAATAGGTACTTATGTTAGAATCCTTTTTCTAAAGCAAATTATCTAGGTAGTTTAACATCATATTTTACAAGGCAGTAAATAAAAGTTTTCTGAACGTCTATTTCGGAACTGAAAAGGACGCGATCATGGTGAAAATGAAGAAAATGAATTAACATTTATAAATAATTTTCATCTGATTCACCGCATAATTTATAACGGACGTATAAATACGTACGTGTGAATTTTGTAATATCGCCCATTTTGTAATGATGAATAATATATGACGAAAGTCTTCACTTAAAATGCCAATTATGTGTATAGACTGAAATATGTTGATGTTAAAAATAGCCCTGTTTCAATTCCATTTTCGTCTTTTTTAGTTTTTCGATTTATAATCACTGACAGATTCTTGGAATGTATTTTGTATTGTTTTTCACTTTTGTTTGAATGTACAGGATTGGCTTAAAATATCTGACGATTTTTAAATATGAATTTTGAATTTTTTTTTGCATGGACATTTAATTTATATCTAACTCTAACTGTTTTTTAACTATATATTTAATCCAATAGTTTATAAAGGGCTAATAAGTATTCGAAATACTGTCAGTTGTTTCTGTACCAGAGTTTTTAATACTAAAGGAAGTTAGAATTTTCTTGGGACTATACCATATCTCAACATTAAAGGCAGGAGACAAAAATTGGCATGGAATGTTTTTAGGATTATAGTATTATTAAATGCCATTACATACATATGTAATTATGTAAGGGTGGATCCAGCTTTTCAATTAGAAATGTGTCATATATTTTTAAAGACCTCATGATGCATTCTTTGACATTCTAAATTTTAAAATATGTTCTAAAACTAGTCTGGGAAAAATTGTATTGAAATTTTTTGAAGAAAAACCTATTGGAAGATTCTACATTAGAAACAAAACTAGGGCAATATCTGAAAAACCTTGATAAAATTTCATTTTTTCTTCACGCTGGAGAGGGAATGATCCCCTTGACTACTCCCTTGGACGTGGATTTGTAATTATCTAATATATTTTACAAAATTTTCGAACCTATTATTTCTGAATCGTGTTACTGATATTAAATTTTAGCCGGTTTGTAGCTCCAGTATTATTTTGATTGATTTGTTACAAGATCAGAAATAATAGGTTCGAAAATTTTCTCACTGAATAATCGTAAAATTTATACTAAATTTAATCAAATACTGTAAAAAATGCCGCCCCTGACAAAAATTAAAAAAAATTCTTTACTTTTTCTTTTTCTATTTCTTTTTTGCCTGTCACTTATTTTACTAATAATAATAAGAATAATCATTAATTTAGGGGCGGTCCATGTTTTGCGATATATTAATATATTATTAGGTTGTGGTTTCAAAAACAATGTGATGACAAGATCAACTAATTCACAAAAAGCAAGTTTTAAGGCCAGACGCCCACGGCACTTTTATATCGTGCAGTGAAATGACACTACAATCCTAATAAAACAAACCACTAGAGCTTAAGATTATATATTCTAATAAAATCAGTAAGAATTCTATAAGATTTTGATGTGTATTTAGCACATCTATTATGAAAATCTATAATTTCTATGAGTTTGTATGAGTCTGTTTCCTTAGAGAATTTTGTAACTTGCAAATCAAGATTACACGTCTTCTTAAAATCGCCAGGTGTTTCTGTAACATTTTAACCTTATGGAACTGTCTTTATAGTATATTTCTTAAAAAATTAAAAATATTCTCTGAAACAGACAGATTAAATAATTAAATTTAAAACCTTACTTAATTTTATTAAACTACATATGGCATTTTTTTAAATTAAAATTTTGAGAAGTGTAGTTGCAGTTGTAAACAAAAACCAAAAAAACGAACAAAAATTCAGACCTATTACCTAAAATAAACTTGTTTTTTTCTGTTTTTATTATTTATTTGGCAACAATCTAACCATAAAAATAGACTTCAATATATTATAATTTTCTAATATTTATTTTAACAATTTACAGATATGCAGCAAGTTACATTTTAGAGCGAACATCAAACGGTACCTTCGACACATACTTCGAAGCGGGTAGAAGAGGACGTTCAGGGAACAATTGTCGTCAAACATATCACGAATGTAATGAAGTGTAAAATGCGATAAATTAGTGTGTGTTTGATTTTTCAATTTATTTTCGAAAAGAATTTTACGTTTTCGTTAAAATTTTTAAAACATCGATTCACGTAAAAATGATCTAGTGAAATTGACATACTCATTCATTTACCTGCATCATTATATGAACGTACAAAATTAAATTTCATTTAAATATTTATTTAAATTTCACTTTTGTACGACTTGGGATCATAAGTTATGATCTTGAGCCGTTAACAAAGGGTTAATATTGAGTATCATCATTATTTATTGTTTTTCATTCTAATAATAAACAGTAATCCCCACTAACGTATTTTTATTTATTTATTTATTTATTAATTTATTTATTTATTTGCCAATTTCACTGGATCATACTGGGCAATGTTTGTGAAGACAGATTTTTGCCAAAGTGTTGTTATTTTTTTGAAATGAACTGTTAGCAAAAAAAGACAATTTTAAAAAGTGTTTTTCAGTTTCTTTTTTTCTGCCCACTTATATTTTTTATAAACATATACGTACATTACCTATGTTGTTTTTTTTTTTCGTAAGAAAAAAGAAAGAAAATTCGTAATAGGAAAATATTTTTTTATACAAATTATAAATTTATTGCGCAACAGAACTGAATTTTTTTATCTATGTAATATATAATTCTTATGTTATTAAGTAGATTGTATTTATTATTTATTTGTAATATTTAATTGCAATAAATTATTTTTTAAGTATTCGTCTTTGTTGTTTTATTTTTTTCTAATAATAACGTAAAATGCACTTACAATGCGCTTATACAATGATGTTTAAGTGGTCTGGCAGTAATTTTTGATTCTTTTCCGTCTGTCCGTTTTTTATAAATAATGGCCAAAAAGTACTGCTGCCAAACACCACCAGGTACGTATAGTATAATATCAAGAATAATTGACAGGTTAACTGAACTATTTTTAAAAATTGTTTACTATATATCAATGATGAATGTCTTTTTCGTCATATTATGGTCATTTAAAAGGGGCATCGCTTTTTTCGCCTCGCAGTCAGAAATGGCCAACTAATAATATAATCTGTTTGCGCCGTAGGGAACATCATAAAAAAGTAAACATTGGTATTAAACTGAATATACTTCTTAAAGTCATCGAACCAAGTTAACCGATCCATGGTTAGAAAGTTATAATGGTGGGGCTTTAAAGTTTAATATGGTCAATATCTCTTAAGCAAGACTTAGATATGAAAAGAGGCAAGAAATCTAAATTTTATTTTCAAAGTTTTTTTTAACGATACCTCACACTATGGGGCACATGAAAACAAAGCTTATTCCCACGTTGTAGTACGGGAAAGTACCTAAAAATATTTTTTATTTTAAAGATATTATTTATCGATTTCAATTTTGATTTGGAATTACCCACATCTGTTTCTACCAAATTTCGTCTTAATAGGTACAAAAATGAGAGGGTAATCGAACTGAGATATACAAGCGAACAGATGGACAGACAGACAGAGATGACGAAACTACAAGGATTCCTTGTTTGCCACGAAATCTTTAAAACAAACTTAATTGACCAGGAAACAGATGACTGAAGTAATGCTGATTAAAAGTGGTCATCAAATTTTTCTGGTAAAAATATTTTTATGAAAGATTCTAAAATTAGTCGCGTTAATCATCGATAGATAATTCGATTTATATCTTAATCATAAAAATAATGATGTTTAGATGACGTATTTAATGACGCATTATGAATAAGATAATTAATGTCCGTATACACATAAGTATCCCATTTTTAAATGATTTATTTGCAAAGGTTTGTCTACCTCAAAATTCTATTTGTGCACCTATGTATGTAAGTAATTACAAAAAATTGTAAAAAATAAAAATGCTCATTAAACTGTAATAATTTAGATAACTTTATTTTTATAATTTAGATCAAGTGACGTCTGATGTCATCAAGTTTATATTTACAAAATTTCAAAAAAAAAAAAGTTATTTTAGAATCATATAGGTGTTACAGAAATTAATTCATATTTACAAAGTGGACAGCATATTGGGATCGAATCCTGGTACAATTTAATTATTTATTCATATTCTTTTTTTTTTTTAAATAAAAATTAATTTATTAATTATGTTAACAAAATTAAATTACGAAATATTACTTGTAGCAATTCCCTGTATAAACCGATCACCCAAAAATGAAATGTTCTCCAAATTTAATTTCTCTGTGTATATAATAAGTTTAAGATGTGTTGAGCTATGTACTCGAATATTATTGAATTATTTTCTATTTTGTCGGAGTAATAATTTTTCAAAGTTCCGTTCAAGGTCACAAAATGGGTATTCCCCAAAATATTTTATCAATTCTAAAGTCTAAAAACAATTAAAAAATGATTACATGTGGCATTGAATGTACTTTACATATACTTTCAATCAGACCGATTTCCATTCAAATACATGCACATAGGGATTGTAAATTTACCGACTTCTTCATTTACCGGTAATTCGGTAAATTTTTTTTAGCAAAACCGGTTTACCGGTAATTTACCGATATTTTTTTAAAACACGGAAAATATAAGAATAATTATTAAAAAAAAAATTAAAAAATAAAAACGTATAATTATATACAGTAACGTAAAAGGTCATTATACATATACAGTAACGTAAAAGCCCCTATACTAGAACGCGATTCAATACGCGAACAGTTTTGATATTTATCGGTTTCTTTCAGAAATAATTTCATTAATATATAAAATATCCAAACTGTTCGAGTATTGAATCAGGTTCGAGTATAGCTTTTACCCTATACAAAATAAGATAAAAATTATGTAAAAATGATAACCTGTTTGATTTTACGACTTTGTAGGTATCTACAGCTTCCTTCATAGAAATATACCGCCCATTGTTATTGTTTATTGAAAAAATAATTTTAAATTTTGTTAAATAATCATAAAATATGAATAAATTATATATACCTACCCGTAATAAAAATTTACTTACCACTACTTACAATGTAATCATTTAACGTAATGTTTAATTAATTTGGAAAAAGTACAGCTGATTTAAATAATATGTAAGTAAATACAAAAAGGGCGTTTTATTGCATATATATGCATTTTAAAACTGACCATTGCATTGTGTGATTTTATTATATCATAGAACAATTTAATATGGATATACAATAAGGAAGGGGTAATTTGATTGTGTACATTTACGTTCAATAAACTTGATCATTCTTCTATGAAATAAAAAAATTAAAAAAAAATTTCCAAATATATTATTTTTAATTTATCGAAATGCCGGTAAAAAATCAACGATTTACCGGTAAAAATTTTAAGACATTTTTAGTAATTTACCGGTAAACCGGTAAACCGGTTTACCAGTATTACAATCCCTACATGCACATAATATATTGAAGTAATTGCAAGTTTTATTTTCTTCTTTAATCGCTTATACTAAAAATACCTTATCTTCGATTTTCGATTTTCTTTTTCTATATTAAAGTACTCAGTTCCCTCTATAACGTGGTACTCGATTTTCTTTGTTTTTTTGAGTTTTAAGGATTTTGCGGGGCTCAGTTTTAAAAATACGTGAATTTTTTAATTAATTATTAAAATAAAGTAATAATTATAACAATACCCCACCTTTGATTTTCGATTTTTGTTTTTTAAATTAAGTCCCCTCTATAAAGGTGGCTACACACGTAACTGCAAGCTTGACAAGCCTGCATGATCAAGCTTTTTGTACAAGCATGCTTGAGCGTTTGTATGATAATTTTGCACAATCATTTTGATTGTACAAGCGGCTTGAAGATTAATTGAATTTCAATTATGCATGCTTGAACACGTTAAATTGCGCAAGCAAAGCAGAGTGTGTGTACCAATGTGTAAGATTGCACAAGCCTATATCAATCTTGTATGAGATCTGTTTGTTTCATCTTTCTATTGCTAATGTCAATCTGATTGTTAAAACATAATGTCCAGTGATTTAAAAATAAACCGCGAATCACTTGAAGATTTTATTCATACGTACCAAAGCCAGGAATGTCTTTGGCGTATCAAATCGAAGAAATACCATAATAAGGTGAAGAGAGATACAACATACGATATATTATTGAAGCAATATAAGTTAATTGATGTAAACGCTGATAAGGATACAGATATACAAAAAATAAACTCCTTTAGGACAAATTGTAGAAGGAAAATGAATTTTTTTACTTATATAACTAAGGACAATAGCAGCTAAAGCGAGCGCATCGTCATCCGAACTCGACATTTTTTAAGAACAAACTGGCGTTTGTGCAAGCATGCTTGAACCGTGTGGTGGCAAAGGGAATTTGTGCATGCTTGTTCAAAAAGCTTGATCATGCATGCTTGTCAAGCTTGCAGTTACGTGTGTAGCTGCCTTTACATATCGGTCATTTTTATATTTGAATCTATTCCTTGTGATCAAACGCGTAGTGGGTTTGCACGTTTGGCGGGACGAACATCTATAAATACTTCGCTTGTCATTTTGACAAGTCTTTTTAATTTAAGTTTAGGTCTTTGCAACTTCTGGGTAATTGGCAAGGGTTTTCAAGGATGAAATACTACGTCAAATTATGTTAAGTTGTATTGATTAAATTGATTAAATGGACGTTTTTCTGGACAAAAAACTATATCTGATGCAATGTTCAATGATGGGGTTTCGTATGGCCGATTGGAATTCAAGAGTGTTGACCGTACCACTGTCAAATTCCCATAAGAATTAGTGCCGATGTTACACTAGCAAACATCAGTTTTCAGCAAATTTTAGATAAGTCAACTTTGATCTTCACGTCTTCTTTGTCTGTGATAAATTTCATGCGAGTGACGGCTGGACTAACTTGTGTAACTTGTGTTAAATAATTCTAATCGTGTTGAAATCTTAACTGAATCATTTCGTTTTTTGTAACTTACTAAATGAACAATTTTTAACCAAAAACCACATTTAATTCCATCTAAAACTAATTTAATTTTGTAAATTGATTTACCTAATACTAGCTTATTTTTTATATTGGCTAATATTTGCAAAATTTGCTATTTTCTGTATTTTCTATACCTTGGTTATTCTTGTTACGTTTAAACATTTCTTTACAATGCTACTTAATTATCTTTTTACTTTTTTATTGACTTTTCATAAAATTCACTAATATGCTAACTATCTGTCAAGTTTTAACCGGTCTTGTATGTAAACTAAATACTTACGTAACTTGTCTAAAATTTTTTTGTAGTGAAATTTATCTTGTACGTTACATAAAATTGGTCAATTCCGCATGTGCTATCTACGTACCTTATATCTTCCTTTTTATTATTTTTTATTTTTCTTGCGTTACGTTTACACAGCGACTTAACTAATTTTGTGTCATCTATTTACGTTAATGGTTGTTAAATTATTTTATACTTTTTCTAGTCAAATAACAAAGTCATAAAGGAAGTTATTGTTAACTATTTAAAAAAAAATGGATCAAAATCAATTTTATTTATAGCTATTTAAACGGACTGATTGTTGTTAAATATATGAATTTCTATGTAACATGTTAAGTCTGAACTTCATGTTTCTCGAACCCAAAAAATTCCCTTACAAGGAAATGCACCCAAAATGAAATTCGGAATTTTGATGAAACGTCACTGGTGTGTAGAATAGGCAAAAATAAAGGACCCGTATTTTTTTTATCGGCCATCTTCCACGTTTAGGGGGTGAAACCAGCCCCTAAAGTTTGAAGGTCGCGTATTTAGGTGTACCTGTCCTTGTTGAGTATTAGTCTTAGTATTTTGTTTTGTAATCTTTGTAGTTTCAGTATGTTTGTTTTCGAGTTGTGCTCCAGACAGGAGCGGCGTATATCATTATCGGTCTTATTATTGATATGCACAACAGTCTTTCGTTTGACATCGTCATGTTGCTCTTGGCATTTAATAATGGGTATAAGCCACGTAGAACTTTATTCCAATTTTGTAGTGGCTTTTGTATATGTTTGTGATATTTTAGTCTATTGTCCAGTTCTATTCCTAAATATTTTGTTTGGTTTTTCTCGGAGATTTTTGTCTCTTCTACTGTTAGTTGTCTGACTACTTGTTTGCTTAGTGGCTACTTGTGCGTTGAAGGAATGTGCGTAGACTGCAGTGTCATCCGCATATACGGCTAGATTTGTCTTTGAAAATTTTGGTATGTCATTAATAAAAAGGTTGAACATGCAGAGACCTAAAACCGAGCCTTGGGGTACTCCTGCTTGGAGTGTTTTTGTCTCCGAAAAGGTGTTATTAATTTTTACTTTGAATTTTCTATTTCTTAGGTAGTTATCAATTAGTTTTATCATGTGTGTTGGGATTTGGGAAACCATATTGAATAAGTTTGTAAATTAGTCCGTCAATCTATACAGTGTCGAATGCTTTCTCAATGTCAAGTAGTACTAATGATGTCACGTTGTGTTTTTTGAAGTTGTTTTTAATGTCATTTGTCAGTCTAGCTACCTGTATTGTTGTGTTATGTTTAGATCGGAATCCGAATTGTTCGTCTATTACAGTGATCCTTCTCAATAGTTCCGCAGAATGAAACAAGAGGAACAGCTTTTACAGGAACTGCTGTTCCCCCACCAAAGTCCGTATAAAATTTCGTTACGTCTAGATTCAGAATTTTTAGTGGTGTTCAATAATTTACGATTCTGTCAAAATTAAAAATTTTTCAGGAGCGTCAAAACAAGTAAGGGGGTCTAAAAATAATAATGTAAATTACAAATTTAAATTGCTATTTATATAACATTTTAACAAAACTCTAATGGTTTACATTTAATATATGCATATACATAGATATTCATAATTAATATAATTATTCTATGTGCGTATAATGTACCTGTAAGCAGTATTGGACTTAGGTATATAATCATTTAATGATATACCTATCATTTTCATTACAATCATCTATTTATGTACGCAGTTAACAAGTTTATTTTATTGCATTTTATTATTTAAAACCTAATTAAAAAGTATTGACTATTGTGTAACATTTTTCTTTTACTGATTATCTCCTCATAAAATATTGCAAGACTACGCTCGCCTTCCCAAATGTTTTTTCATAAAATCATAATTTTTATTTTGTATAAATAAATCAATTTTTTTTATACCTGGGTAACAGATTTCATTTATCTTTAACTGTTTAGATAAAGAAGATATAAGTATAAAACTAATTGATACATATCAGCGATGCAGTGGAACAATATAAATAGTGCTGACTAGTTAGTCAGCATAATGATGTTACAAACTTAAGTTGTCTTACTATGTTTATTTCGTTTAAGTAATTTTTCTTTCACTTAATATAAGCAAAACAAACTTTTTGATTCTTAGCTCTTATGAAATAAATATTACATATAAAATTTATAATAGGTGGTAAAGTAGGGGTAACGCTCGAGTCTCAAACTGGGGAAGCGGAACTATTGAGAGCGGAAATATTCAGAATGTGCACTGTATTATGTTATGTTTCTTGTCAAAGTCACTAATACATTTATATATAATTTTTTCTGAAATTTTTGAAAGTGTATTGAGTAGGCTGATTGGTCGGTAATTTGTCGGTTGTGTTAGGTCTTTACCCGACTTCGGTATCGGAACCACTGTGGTGTGCTTCCACTACTATCCGCACTCCGATGCTCTACCACTGAGCTATTCTCATTTTGACGAAACATAATAAATAACTTGATTATACGTACCTTACTTATATTTTTGTCCAAATTTTAAATAAAAATATTTCCTGTGTTTTTGAGAGGTGGACCTTAATATTGTAAATTTTTAATAATGATATTATGCTCTACTAACACGAAATTTGATTGAAATCGGTGACGACCATACCTCAACCTCTCCTTGTAAGTGAAAGAAATGACCTGTGTTGGGTAGCTGGAGTGTCCTCTACTGCACGAGTCCTCTATTTCAACTGTAAATAATTACTCTTTACCACAACATGAGATTTTGATGGTGCGTCTCCGTCTACTTATTTCTATGAATATGAATATGAAAATTTTTCCAGATTTTTACAAATGTTTCCCGGCTTTCCAGTATTGCTATCGAGTTCCAGCATTTTTTTAAATTAATCCTCCATAGTCTCGTATATTTAAAAAAAAATCATTAAAATCGATACATTAGTTTTGCTTATTACAACTGACTTGGGTCAGGGCCTTCGCGCAGTACAGGAAATATTTTTGGATCCCTTTGGGCTTGTGCAATGAAGTAAACCCTTCGCGTATTTGATCTAAAATCGTTAAGAGTATTCTACTTATTTAGTTTAGCAAGAAAGAAGAGAATTTAGAGTTTGAACTTGTAAAGATGTGACTATTATTTCGAGTATGTCTTTTGTAGACAAACTGGAGTTTTTATGACAAATTCGCGCTTTTAATTAATGGTTTAACAATTTATTCATTAGCACCTTTTCTTTAATTTCAAATCTGTCAGATACTAATATTGTCATAAATTCTAACTCATCGGGACAGAAGCGGTGAAATTAATGTAATACATGATTATATTCAATTAATTAGCCAGATTTAAGGATCGTTTAAATCAATTAAATTTTCTAAATGATTCGTGTATTTTTTTTAAATTTATGCCCTCGATATATTACGTTGAAATCATAAGTGTCATTTCATTGAATTTAAAAATGAGTGTTATTTGTTTAGACAATATGTATTTTGCCAATTATTGTAAAATTTTCACTGGCTGTCACTACATTCGGCGTATGAATGAACAGAATTACATAAGATAATAATAATATTCTAATATGATATATTTATTTTTGTAATAAAGGTGTCAGTCTTAACAGACACTTAAACAAATGAACGTACGTACGATTTTCCTTGGAAAAGATGATATAAAGAAAATATTAAATGGAAAAAATTATATGGCAGATGAAAAGATATCATCCAAAATAATATATATATATATATATATATATATATATATATATATATATATATATATATATATATATATATATATATATATATATATATATATATATATATATATATATATATATATAATTATATGTAAAAAAAAAAACAATAAGACGCCAATTTATCATTTTATGTATGATATGTATCGTTGTAGAAGTGTGTAGGTACTGTGTTTTTACATTAGAACAAAAAATAGTAAATATTATTATTATATTTTTGTATGTCATGGCTTAGAACTAGACAAAAATGTGATTTCGATTTTCTAAATTGTAAAATTAGCTACATTTATATAAGTTTTAAGAATTTTGTAATTGTTCCATATTTAGTATCGTGTTTACATAATGGGCATGCTGAATACGAGTGTGGCGTGAAAAGATCTGAAAAGATCCTGGACTTATACCCATAAAACTTAGGAAAACAAGTTATATATTATATTAGATGCGATTCTTGAGAGCCACATGGTCTTTAAAATATATGTAAAAATTATTTAACAAGTTTTGGGATTAAAAAGTTTAATTATTGTAGTATCATTAATAAGTATACTCTCATAATTTAATTTTAAGTTTTGTAAATTGTTGTGAAGTATGTTAAAATTTATATTTTTACTAATATATTACTAGTAATACGTATTTTAAAATCTTGTGAACTATTAGAATATTAAAAAAAAAAAATCACAATGACTTTGCTGCATTTTTCTAGTAGTCTGATTACTCTGATTCACAGTTATTGACATAATTTTATTGTGTGGTTCAGTTTATTAAATTAAGAAACTGCTACAATCTGAATATTCAAATAAAAATTATAATTGAAAATATAACAAATATTTGGCACTCTAGTGTACTTGCTTTTGCAAAAATACATAATAAATTAATGTATAAATTACAAATGTCAGTTATTTTCAGAATTTTGCAAAAAATGAATAGAATGTAATTCAGAAAAACTTATTGATTTTATCGTTAAAATTTTTTTGAAGTTGTACTATTTTCAGATTTGCTAATTTTTATTAATAAAATGAACTACTTTTTCGAACAGGATCATGCCTATTTCCAATATTTCAAATTAGTTTAGTTTTCTCTACGAGCTGCCGATAAACTGTACGTATACTCAGTGCCGGATTTACATTAGGGGCACGAGAGGTACTGGCCCCAGGAGGCAAATTTTTAGGGGCGACAAAAGTTGGAACATACGTGCTAATTTTTTTTTTTTTAGTCGTCACTTATCTTTTGACAGGAAACGGTAAAAAAGTAAGAAAGTTAATAATTAAATTTTTTAAAATTTTTGTCAGCGGCGACATTTTTCACAGTCCTCCGGGCGGCACTTAAGGTAAACTCGACCCTGTGTATACTTATTTATAACTTTATAAGAGAGATAAATTTAAGGAAGTGTGAGAATAGAGTAAATCTGTAAATTAATAGATTATAGACACAAACAATATCATCAGTAGAAGTAGTACTATTGTACACAAGTATTTGAAAGTACTATTGGATTCAACAAAAGATTTTTAAAACTTTTCAAATTTTATTAGCTTTAGAGAATATTTAAGACTGGGTCGTTATTTCGTTTTCGTAAATCTTTTAGCATAGAACCGCTGCAACCTTACAACTTTTGGTATAAAACTGCTGTAACCTAACAATTTTGGTATAGAACTGTTGTGGCCATAGGTGGCATTTCAATAAAAATATTGGGGAGGGGGCAAGGAATATATTTAATATAAAAACCACCTTGGGAGATTCTTAGAATAGTAAACCAGTTCATATTGACTAATGCTTAACTTAATTTCTGCATCCTTACCCCTTTTCTTCTGTCATATCATTTTAATAAATCTTGTTCAAGTTTCTAATTTCTTTTTCGCGCGAATACTGGGGGAGGCAGTTGCTCCCCCCTCCTGGCCCCCTAAATCCCGCCTATGGCTGTGACCTTAGTATCTGTGATACAGAATCGCTGAAACCTTACTACTTTTGACATAGAACTGTTGTAATCTTACTACTGTTGATTTAAAACTGCCATAACCGAACTACTCTGGTATAGAACTGCTGTGACCTTACTACTTTTGCTATCAAGCCGCTGTAATCTTACTATTTTTGGTATAGAACTGCTTTAACCCTGCTACTTTTGTATAGAAATACTGTAACCTTACTGCTTTCGTATGGAACTGCTATGACCTTACTATTTTTGGCATAAGATCGCTGTAACCTTGCTACTTTTGGTATATAATCGCTGTAACCTTACTACTTTTGGTATAGAACCGTTGTAATCTTGCTACTTTTGATCTAGAATTGCTGTGGTTTTACTACTTTTGGTACAGAACTGCTGTAAGATTACTAGGTACTTTTGGTATAGAACAGTTGTAACCTTACTACTTTTGGTACGGAATGGCTGCAACTTCATTCCCTTGCTATAGAAAATGATGGATAAAATTACTGAAGAGGTAGATCGATCTTGACTAACAGTAGGTTCGGAGTAATATTTGATTATCTTCAGTCTTGAAAACGATTTTTCTGTAGATATACTGGTAATAGTTTAATTAATTGATAAAGTTAATATAATTTTATGAATAGTAAAAAAAAATTGGATACAGTTCCAATAAATTCCATATTTTTAAATATTGTATAATTCTTCGATAAATTTTGATTTCGTTAAATAAGACAATATCGTTTTTCAGGAGTTACATTTAAGTTCTTGCTTTTATAAAGTCAGTCAGTGGCGCGGGGTTTGATGCGGTGCACCGTTTGCACCGTCCTTGGGCCGGCCCTGTTCATAGTTATAGTATTATAGTAGAAAATTTATTTTTTACACTAAAATATACGCTTATTCTTAGTAATCGGAGTTTTTTTTTTTTTTTTTTTTTTTTTTATTATTAAGGATGATATATTTTTACAAAACATAATTAAATTAATTATGTTTTTCAAGCAATTAATAATTTATAGGATCTTAATAATAAGATTCATGCCTATTTTTAGGGATATTTTTTTTGAGGAACAACAAATGAAAAGTTTTGAATTTTTAATATTTTTTATCTACATCTTAAGGTAACAAAAAAATTTTTTTTGAATAAATTAAATTTTGTTTTATTATTATTATTATTATTATCACTTGAAGTTGGCGACTCAAAAAAAGAGCACATGAATGGCCCGGGTGATTTTGACTCTTAGGAACATCTGAAATCAAAAATTCTTAATTAGACTTAATCTATAGATATCATTCCGGTCGGAACTAGAATTATGAAATTTTATCGAAAAATAACAAAATGGCGGACTTCGAAAAAAAGTCATTTTTTTTGTAGCACAAAAAAGGTTGTAAAATGGAAAGAAAGGGGTGAAAAAAATTAATTCTAGTTCCAACCAAAATAACATATCTATAGATCAATTAAGAATTTTTGATTTCAAATGTACCCAAGAGTCAAAATCACCCGGGCCATCCATGGGCTTTTTTTGAGGCGCCAACTTCAAGTGATAATAATAATAATAATAAACCAAAATTTAATTTATTTAAAAAAATTTTTTTGTAAATAATAAACAAATATTTTACTTCACAAAAATACCACTTTTATTTTAAAACTGTGACAATATTGTTTCGAACCGTCAGTTCATTTTCAAACAGAAAGTTCTCTGTTTGAAAATGAACTGACGGTTCGAAACAATATGGTTACAGTTTAAAAATAAAAGTGGTATTTTTGCGAAGTAAAATATTTGTTTATTATTTACAAATATGGAATACCATAAAGTAACGCTCAAATCTATTAAAATTTTTTTGTTACCTTAAGATGTAGATAAAAAAATATTAAAAATTCAAAACTTTTCATTTGTTCTTTCCCCCAAAAAATGCCCCTAAAAATAGGCATGAAAAACAGCGCGAGTTACTAGACTACTACCTTAAACGATTAATGAAACCTTCCATTAACGTTTGCAGCCTTGTACAATATATTTCAAATGCTATTTTTATTTAATTTTTTTAAAAATTTTATTTTTATTATTGTCTTTCAAACTATGTATGTGTTATGTATTACAGTATTTTTTATTACTTGTAATTACACGTCTCGGCTAGATTTTTCATTATAAATAATTCATAAACACACGCTGTAAATGGACAGATAAAAAATTTTTTTGGCCAAAATCCATTATACGTACATATAATATAATACACTCTTATGTATTTTGTACATACGTGCTGTAATGTAAGTTTTTTTTAATTTATTGATAGAAAATATTGTAAAATGTGAAGTACGGAAGTACATGTTAGTGTTTACTGTATTTACATTTATACCATTATATTTGTAATTCATTCATAAAATGAATTAAAAAAATTCATTAATCGGTGCGTACACTATTTCAAATGATCATTAGTGCCCCACAGTGTCGTTAGCTATTGACATACTACAAACATTCTTGTCATGTCATTTAACTTAATTCTACTTTGTTACTGTTAAGGATCTAATGTTACAGGGTGTACCAATAAAACAATTCTTGCCTTTCGAACAACTACAGTAACGTAATGAAATAAGAATACCATTAGGGCCAGAGAGAAGTGTGCTTATTTTGGTACATAGATGAAATTATCTAAACTTGGTCTAACGTCATTAAACAAATGCAACAAATTTATCAAAATTAGACGTACCAATTATTAATGACGTCAGTCCAAGTTTAGATAATTTCACCTATACATCACTACATCAGTGGTAGTTTTATAAAACGTCTGTTTTTCGGTCAAGTAGTCAAGTACAATTACATGACAC
Organism: Brachynemurus nebulosus; assembly: GCA_035578155.1. Taxonomy (NCBI): domain Eukaryota; kingdom Metazoa; phylum Arthropoda; class Insecta; order Neuroptera; family Myrmeleontidae; genus Brachynemurus; species Brachynemurus nebulosus. Next base: position 156,780,938 of record JAPWDM010000001.1, on the reverse strand, counting down.
GATGATGTGGGTGGAGGATGGTTGAGAGCCAGAATTTGGAAGACATGCTTCGCTAGCTGTCTGTTTAAAGGAACTATCTTGATATTTATTTGGAATTGTGACAGGAAATTGCAAAAAACCTTCACGAGCATAGGCGGCCTTGAGATTCGAATCCTCGACCATTCTAAAGTGTCAATGTCTAAGCATGCTTGGCCACTTAGCTGGTTAATTTTTTGAATAGTATACATAAAGAGCAGGCGCAGTGCACCACACGAATTTGGTGTAGTCAGTAATTTATTACTAACAAAAAAAACAGAAGAGAAAATTGTCAATAGTGGAATGCGGCGAAAAATTGCTAATGGCAAAATTCTGCTGTGTTGTAGAAAAACAACGTAAGTGCATTAATAGTAAAACTGAGAAAATGACGTTCAAAAAATTTAGCATTTTTAAACCTTCGTATGTTTTTTCTGGGCCCACTTTGTGATACAAAGAATTTTTATTTAGTATCAAAATAGTATCAATTTTTTCTAGAAAGCTTATTTTTATAGGCAAATACTTTCTAATTTGTCTAAAAGCGTGCAGACAGATTGTTTTCGGTAACTGAAAACAAGATTTTGAATACAATAAACAACGTACGTGAATCTTACAATAAACAGTAAGCAAGTAGTTACACATACATTACTCTTATTTACTTTTAAAAAGATGGATACTAATTAAGTAATTACTAATTTGGTAAACATAAATAACGTATGTGACCACATACGTTATTTATTACAATCATAGTGATAAAAGAGACAAGCACATACGTTAAATTAAAACAGATACGTCATATTTAACTAATATTACAGTAACATTTGGATGCAGTCTGCTATACGTTAAATTTTTTATCAATTTTTTTCTTATTTTAGGAACTGAAATATAACATTCTTTTGGACTTAATAGAAACTATTTAAAATAAGCTATCCGATGGTATTAAACTCATTTTTGATAAAAATGTCATAGGTTTTTTTTTTTTTATTTTTATTTTTTTTTTTTTTATAACACGGCAGGAATATGGTACCAAATATCCAAAAATTACCTATATTTTACTTTATACACATATTTTAATAAAATTCGTCATTACGCAAGGGTTCAACCTTCTTACTAATAATATTATACCGTAAAATCGTCTAGACTCGGACACGTTTTTACATTTTTTGGTTAATTTTATATTTATACATGTTTCTTTCATAGATATCACCAATAAAAGTATTACCATTAGAAAGAGTGTATATTGTTTGTTATATCCCTGACCCATTTGTTTCATTATAGGTAAAAATAAAAAAAATAAAAAATAATTAGTAAGTGTCTGGGTCTACACCCTAAATCGGTCTTAACCCGGACACTTACTCAATAATATGCAAACTAACCTCTCCCGTCGGGGTAGGACAGTGTTTTATATCGTCTGATGTCTTTGAACCTGTCAAAGACTTCAAAATATTGAAGGAGAGGGGCAATGCCTAGTATACCTCTCTATGAAGTAAACATACGATATGACACCAAGAGGAGGCATAAAGCGCGTAATTCTGGGGGGAATATTAACGTATGGATAGTGGGAGTTACAGCTGGTGCGAATCGCGACCACAGTGTAATAAACTGATGTGTGCGGGTCTAAACGGATATACATATATAGCATGTATTTTTTATATATACATCGAATATAACTTCAAACATCATTAAATGATGTGCGTTAAAATTCTGAACACATACATATCAAAACTAAAACAATATGACAATTATGACGAAAATTACATGTCTAAGTTAGACACACATTTTATTTCTTTGAAAAACTGTAGGATAGTAATCCTGTAAAATGAGATAGTAAATGTTGAAATCCGTAGTTTTTATTGGTACAGCTGTTTAGAGGATGTTTTTCTCTCTATAATGACGTCAAGAACAAATGTTTATTGTTGCAGGTTAATGTAGAAATTATTTACTTTGAAGATTGGTGCAAAGTGTCCGGGTCTAGACCCCCTGTCCGGGTCTAGACGGTTTTACGGTATTAATTTTTTTTTTAATAGTATAAAATTGTTAATTGAATATTGAGCACAACACTTTTAATGCAGTAGTTTCCAGAATTTGTCCTTATTTAATGTACTTTACCTGAGAAGGGTGTCATTGAACAACTGTTTTAAAAAATGGGCTAAAATTTAAAAAAGTTGGATAACTATAGGAGTTACAGTTTCGATTTCAAAAATTAGACCCGATATGCTTTTTTCCTAAAAATAAGGTGTGAAGGCACAAAATATATCAAGTTCAGTGCTAAACACTTTCCAATGTTAAACTATACCAAAATGTACTATTACGCAAATAAACACATGTGTTTGACCTGTTTTAATAATTTTGAATAAGTTATAAAATGAAAAAAGGATTACATTTCGCTGACATTAAAAATTATATGAATCCAAGAAAGTCGTTGATTGAAGAAAAATTAACCCACTTTAATATAACATAATTTATTTTATATATTATTCATATGGTTGGATAAACATAATGAAAATTTGGTCAAGGATTATTTTCTGTGTTCCATTTTGTAAATAAAATGTGTTGTGTATTTTTAGCAATGTTTAAATATCTTTAAAAAAATGTAGGGCTGTCTTATATTGTACTATAATGTTTTTCGTATTTTCAAAAATCTAGAAATATTAAAACAGAGTTGTAACATAATTTCTAATGTTCATAACTGATACCTTCTCGCATGAATAATAGGTACTCAACATCCCATATTTGAGGTCTTTTTAGTGCTGGTAATATGAATTTTACTTTTGAAAAAAACTTCATTATTTCTAAAACTAGACTTTTGACACTAATCGATATTATCCAAATATGAGCTATACCTATAATCAATAATTTCTAAGTGTTGATCCATTTTTACGGTTTCGTAGTCACAACCACGGAACCTTAGAGTTTCGTCAAATCCGTCTGTTCGTCACACTCTCATAGATTCCATATCTTTGGGCTTAGGATGGTAGCAAAAAAAAATTTCTTCATTTTTAAACTTACTTTCCCGTACTAAAAAATGAAGAAAAGTTTTTTTTCCTACCTACGGCTTCGTGTCGCATATCGTTAGAGAGGACTCTTAAAATAAAACTGAGAGCTTTATTTTACCATTTTTCATTTTTAAGCTTCGTTTGTGAAATATTAAACTTTAAAATCATATTTTTTTGTCCCTCCTCGTTACTTTTCAATCGTAGAGACAAAGCGCTTAATAAAAGCATTCTATTAAAATCTCTTCGGTTAGATTACGTCTGTTACTTTCAGAATGCCGAAAATTCAAAGAGAAATTTGAATTAAAGTAAATGGTCACCATTAAATGAAATTTTGCATCGAGATATGAGCCGTTTATTTTGAAAGTGGGGCAAGTTCACTTTTGAAAAAAATGAAGATAATGGTAGTTATAGATAAGACTTAGTATGATCATTTTATTTGTCAACAATTCATAGTCAAAAAAATTCAGAAGCCTAATATTTGGAAGATTGAAGTTTTAGCTCTTAACAGTATTGTAAATCTGTTTATTTTGAACACTAAAAAATAAGTAATACGTATTTTTTTTATCTGCGGAAAAGTGGTTTGAAGGGGTGAAATCGTCCTGCAAAAATTGGGGTAAAAATTTAATTTTTCAAATATCTCGAAAACGATAAGAAACAGAGCAAAAGTTTAAATTGGCGATATTGCTCTTTTTTAAAAAGCTATCCATTAATATGTAATTTGTTGAAATTACACCAACAGGGGTAGTTTAGGGCTAAAATTTGGGTGTTCATTTTGCGAAAGGGTGTAAAAAATAAAATATAATAGAGCTTTGTTTACAAATTTCAAATGTACGCAAAAAAATCTAATCGACCTGTTTTTACTCAATTTACAAATATCAAATCCAGGGGCAGTTTACTACAGGGGTGACTGTATCGACATAATAATAAATGTACTATTTGAGTAATTGAAAACTTCTTCAAGGAAAATAGTTTAAAACAATTAGAATAAATTTCCAAATTCATTTTAAGCAACACTGCAAAGGGAGCAGTCGCCCTTTTAAAGTACATACTTATTTTCATACACTCATTTCTACTACTAAGGCACTGGCAGGGGGTAATAATGTCACAGTACCTATGTGCTTCTGAAGTTGAACTGTCGTATGAAAAGTTTTTATTATGTTTATTTTTAAATGATAAAACTCAAATATTATCCATTAAAATTAACGATTACAATAATTCATTAATTTTGAAAGTGAGGCAAGTCCATTTAGTTTATAATAAAACCACTATTTTTTTTATTCAGCGCTATGAACACTATTGGATTATAAACTTACATTATCTAATACCACAAAATACAAAAAATATGTCTATTAACACTTACCAATATTTTTAAATTTATTGAAACGCAAACCCTTAAATATCTCGCAATAACAAAATATGGACTTGCCCCAATTTCAAAATAAACGGCTCATATGTTTCAGTATTAGAAAATATCCCTCAGAAATTATAGTCTTAATTATTAGAGGAAATGCTGAAAAATTGAAAAATTTTCGTTTTTCATAAATGCTCCAGAAATAATTTCATGTACTCTGATCGATTAAAATGAGGTTGAGGCTCCTTTAAGTAACTGTCATTTATAAGCCTCGATTGCAAACTTTAGAGTGGTGTGCCATTTGTTCCTGCCTTTAAACTTCTCAACTGTAGGTCTAAACAATGTAAAAGAATATAGAAGATAGTTGCACTTACCAAGAACTTTCTCAACTAGAATCGTTTCAAATATCTTGGATCGATAATTTGAAGAGATATTGGGGAACAAATTATCACGTATTTAACCCTCATAACAACAGGTACGATGAATGTGTACACATGTGTTAATAACATTATTAAATTTAATTGTCTATTTTTATGATAACCATAAAAAATTTCGTGCATCTTGTCTTGAAAGTTGTAAAAATCTCTTGCTACTAAATACAGAACCGTGACATAATGCGTGGCCGCACTCATTTGGGGAATTTTTTTTGTTTCTTAGTATAAAGATTATAATAGAGAGAAAAATGGAATATACATGAGAATCTAACAAAATATTTTCGCTACTGGGCGTAATTAAACTTACGCGAAAAATATGGCTGAGGGTCAATGGGTTAACGACTTTGACGATTAATTAGTAATACCTAATAATTAATTCGTTTTTAAAAATAGCCGTATTGATAATGATCAGTGAGAATACGTAGAACTTCATTTACGTGTACACACCTAGAGAGATTCACAACTTAAAAATGACACATTGAAATCATAGTGAAAATAATCCGTGGAATTTAGCGTAGGCGGTTTAGACATTACATTGATAATAAACGTACGAAAAACGTAGTTAGTTAATTTAAGACATTTTATCTTCTAAAAATATTATAACAATAATAATTGTTATTCACAATAAAAAAACACATTAAAATAATTTAATGTTTCTTCTTTATGGACAAATTTACAATTTCTACACACAGGAACAAATTTTTCAGTATACTACTCTACTAACTATTATGAAAATTTCATTTTTTATTCAGCAAAGCTGCCTGAATAAGTAGTTGTTAGCCAGTCTTTTTTTTACTTTGAGACATTTAGTTTATTTTCCAGCCCTCCCACCGTAATTTATATGAGTAAATATTATATTCAACTCCATAATCGAAGCTTTCACGTTAAGGAATTTAAGAGAAACCTACTTTATAATATTAAATACCCCTGTCGCAGCAACCTGCATAACATAGCGAATTTCCGTTTATAAAAATCCGTTTTTCTGTGATTTTTCACCCTTCTAAGTGATTTTTCCTCCTCTTTCTAATGGTGTAAATAAATGAGGCAAAAATTTTTTAACTTGAGACAATTTTGGCAAAAAACTAATTTTTTTCACGAAAAATGACATGGCTGGCTAACGAACTTGTCCAACGGTGTGGGACTAAATACAAATATAATATATAAATTTTTGTGAATATTATTTTCGGTTTCTAGGGACCTCAAAACAAATTTCTGCCATAGTCTCGGGCTCAAGTCGAGTCATGACAGTGGCTGTAATAGCTGAATTCTATTCTGGAAATCGCTAAAACCACAAGTCTAGCAAGTACTTAACACATTAATATTTCTTGTACATATGTATATATCAACATCTAAAAACGTTCTAAACTGCTCAAGCATATGCGGTAATTGCTCAGGCCTAGGATGTGATAACAGGGATACGAACATCATAGACGAAGATTTAGAAGAGGAGGGTGCTATGTTTGAAGAGGACTAATCGCAATTTCCTCTTACAGAACACAATCCTGTATAAAAAAAATTAGTTTCCTTAGTGATAATGTGTTATATTTTTTCCAAAAAATCTAAAAATACTAAAAATTGCTACATTTACACCCTTCATAACTCTGGAACTCTTCACTTCAGCAAGATTATGCACAGGACTATTTTTATTCGCAATTTAATGTAGATTATTTTTGTATAGGCACTTTTTGCGTTAAACTGCATAGTTTTCGAAATATTTTAAAAAAAACTGACGAAAACCGTTAATTTGTCTACTTCTACCCTCCTCCCTCCCAAACCCGACGCTCAAAATGGTGTAACTTTTTACCAAACAATATGTGGAGTGTATAGAACAATTTGGAGTTGGAGTGAAACTGTTACTTTGGATGTTGAGGTTTGGGTCTAATTGTACCGTACTATAATAAATAAAACATACAACTGTGGCTTTTTAAAACAAAATAAAGTCGTTGCAGTTGATTTTTATGATTCTATAGATCGGTTGAAGATAATACACCGTTTCAAAGTTTCCATCCCACAGAAGCTTAGGATTGCATTAAAATTTGCTCTCCTGACGTTCTCGGAACTCAATGCTGGAAATCTCAGATAGTTATATTTCAAAGAGGACAATATCTCAAAAGGACATAAAGCATGGGGACAAGGATTCGTCCATCAAGCAGCACCTTCAGCGACCGACTAATAAAAAATAATTCAATACATTTAACAAGAACAAAAAAATGTAAAATGGCACCTAGCCTATCCAGGGCCTATCACTGAATTTCAAATTGTTAAAAACTAATCGCTAATTTTCGTTGAAATTAAAAAACAAAATTTTTTTATTAGTAGGTGCTTACGGTTTGTACTTGGACGAAGGATTACTGTTTCTGTTTAGTACATCTCATTTTACAAGTAGAAAATTAACAAAATACACGAAAATTTTTACCGAAAATCAAAATTTTTCGTTTAAAACGCTGCCAAAAATTGAAATTTAATTTTCTTTTTTAAAATCCTTCGTTCAAGTACAAGCCATAAGCATCTACTAATAGAAAAAAATTTGTTTATTAATTTCAGATAAGGATGTCACAAATTACTCTGCTTATGGTGAAAAATTAGCGATTTTCGATAACTAGCTGCCAATGGACTAATTTTCAACTTTTTTATGAAAGTCAAATCACTATATTGAGCCGTACTGTGGGCTGGATTATACATAATAATAAAATTTTCCCCTTAAGGACCCACAAAAAATAAAAAAATATAAAAAATTCGCTAGACCGGTTTCGACTACTTTTGTAGTCCTCTTCAGTAGCATAAACAATAAATAACCATAAAAATCAGAAATATCATAAAATTAGAAAATATAAATATACGAAATCAGAAATATAAATATAATAAAAAATAAATAAAGGATTAGGAAAAAATATTTTCCTTCGTTAAAAATACCTAAATAAATATAAAAATAATAATAATAAATAACCAATAAATATAAAAAAAATAAAATAAAAGTAGAATTTATATATTTATATATTTCTACTTTTATTTTATTTTTTTATATTTATTGGTTATTTATTATTATTATTTTTATATTTATTTAGGTATTTTTAACGAAGGAAAATATTTTTTCCTAATCCTTTATTTATTTTTTATTATATTTATATTTCTGATTTCGTATATTTATATTTTCTAATTTTATGATATTTCTGATTTTTATAGTTATTTATTGTTTATGCTACTGAAGAGGACTACAAAAGTAGTCGAAACCGGTCTAGCGAATTTTTTATATTTTTTTATTTTTTGTGGGTCCTTAAGGGGAAAATTTTATTATTATGTTTTTCATGAAAGTTTTTTTACAGTAGTTATCTCAAAATAATATATTAATAATATGCCAAAAGTTGGAATAAATCATATTTTCTTATATTGCAAAAAAAATTAAAAATTATGTTTTTTTTTGGTAAAAAAATCCATCTAACCCCTTAACAGAGTAAAATTTATTAAAACTCTTTCCAGATATTAACAATTTTAGAAAGCAACCGAGTTCTGAGGATCCATTAGTAGTGTTCAAGGGTTAGTAATATATATTTTAAGTAAAGAGAAATACCTAGTAAAATATTGTATGTATCAGAAAAATTTGTTTTTAAAATTTATTATGACAATAAAATCGCTATTGAATTATTTATTATTATACAATAATTTTACGCCAAATTCAAATGAAAATTACGTATAGTACCCACATTACATACAGTCAATTTAATTTTCGTGAAATAATTTTTAAGTTGAAGGACAAAACATTACAAAAATTTCCCACAAAATATTTTCCGTTTCTTCAGCTATATATATTTAAAATAAGATTATATACTTCTGGTTTCTTCTTTTTAATTTCTTTTGTTAAAACAAAATCACTTTTTGTTTATCTTGAGCCAATGACCTCCCTGAACTATGCGAACTGCTAATAATTGATGAACTTACATAAATGTATTTTTAAATGCAATTTAAAATAATCTGAAAATAATTCCCATTAGGCCTGGTCTGCCATTTATTAATTTAGTAATTTGAATAAATGTTCGATGTACTGTATTCGAAATTAATGTTTATTGTATTTATTTCTTGGAAGAATATAAACTTGGATTATGTATTTTATGTAAATCAACCTAAAAATATTTAACACTTGAAGCAAATTTTTAAAAGTAGCTTTAGTGTGATTGTAAAAAAGAATAATGATTTTAATTTTTGGTATTAAATTTCTCTGTGTTGCCACAATTCTGTTTACGAACTGATGTAGCAAATTTATCGTACACTACTACACACACATGTTAAGAAATTCGTGAAAAAATTTCAAAATTTTTATTACCTACATGTTCCTTAAACTTGAAAATTTTTACTTAAGAAACATAAAGTTCTATTATAAATATAATAACAATACTAGAATATTATCGACCAACTTAATCATATGTTTAGTACACATTTTCACGTGTACAAGTCTATATGACAACAGTGAAATAATACATATGAAGACGTTGCGACGCTTGATTATTGCTATTGCACGAATAGACGTCGCGTGAATAACATCGAACAAAAATTTAGTTTGAGTGTTTTCGATATTTTTTTTGACGCGCGGGTAAAATAAGCAAAAATGGTGTACGAATCCGATTTTTATACGACTCGCCGGCCATATTCGAGCCGAATTACGCCAACAATTTCGTCTTATTCTGTATCTGTAAGCATTATTTTAATATTTTTCAATAAATATCTATATATTCTTCAGCGAAAGTTTTTGGCGGAACAATTTTTTTGAAAAAGTTTGAAAAAGTTCGTTAAGTGACAAAAAAAAAAAAAAAAATTGTTCCAATGAGATGAGAACTTAACAACGATAATTTTGGTGAAAAGTTGAAAAATAGTGAAGAAAATTTCTGTGATTTTCGTGTTAAGCTTGTCTCTCAGAAAAAAATGATTGTTGAATTTAGTTTTATTGTATATTGTTGTAGAAAGATTTATAAACTTTAAATTGTTGTCTCAAAGTTTTTTGAATTTGAGCCAAAAAATAATTTGAAACTTCTGAAGTCCAATGTAAATTTGAAAAGCTGTCCAAAGAAACGTTAAAGCCATCAATTTATTTCTTCCACTTTGTCAGTAGGCTTCATTTTTATGTTGCATATGAAAATTCTGCTTGTTGATTGTTATGAGAACAAATTTTGCTTTTGAAATTTTTTACTTGAATTGTCTTTTTTTTAATTAGTTAGATTATTTTTTTTTGGAATGATATTTTTGAAACTATCTTGATTTTTTTTTTCGAAAAATCTGATTTTTTTGGTAACGACGAACGTGTACGATATGTAACGACTTTTTTTAAACGTGTAGGCGACAATTATGAAATGACTGTAATTAAGTGTTTATGTATTTCTTGCCATATATCTGTTTCTCTCTAACACACATATACACATTTTCGTGTGATGAATCTGTGAAAATATGGAAAGCAGCCATCCATAGTCGTTTATGTTCGGGTAGTTTTAAGTACACGTCAAAGCAAAATACTATTTCATATTACACAATGTCTAAATTTGGAGCGTTGTACTTGTAATGCTGTTGTATATGTATACATATTCATATATCTATTTTGAAATATTAACTGCGCGGCAGCCAATGTAATAAGTTGTGAATGTTTCAGCGATTTTTCACTGTGTGCAAACTTATCTTACAGTTGTCCGGTTTTATATATTTTTACAAAATATAATTCTAAATATAAATTTTTGTTGGATATTATATGAAAAACACGTAGAACGATCGTTCAGCATAAGTTATTTATATAAAGCTTACTTTTAAGTAACATGCTCAGTATACTTTAATATTATATGTACAAATCACCCCACCATTTTCATCAATTGAATACATATGTACAATTTTACTTTGATTTTGCATACATGTCTAACATCAAAAACTGAAAACTTATAACAGTTGCATTTCAATTTTCCAAAAATATATTTTGGAACTATATTTTATTTATATTCGTTTGATATTTAAAGTAAACACTGAATCGTCTTTCCTTTTGAATCAAACACTCAAACAAATTTTTGAACACCAATAACAAAAATAATTCGAATTGACAAGTAATATCTCGAAGCCAATTCGAATTCTTTTTGAATACCCAAAACCCATCGTAGTGTAAAATAAAATAAAACAGAAAACACACAATATTGACAATATAACTTCTGGATCGTTCCAGAGACGTGAAGTACCATGGGACAAAGTACCAAACGTGCCTCGTCCAAGTTTGGTCCCAGATCCAGTAACTGCATTTGGGAAAAAAAAAGATCCGATTAAAGAGCAAAAACAAACATTGATCAATAGACCACTACCAAGAGCACAAATTAAACCAAAAGTCTTAGTACAACCACCAAAACCATACATTTCAGCGCGAGAAGCAACACGAAATCGAGTTTTGACTTCTCTACGAAAAGAATTTACCGAAATATAAATATATAAAGAACACAATGAATTATAATGATTTAATAATATGTCACTTTTAGAGACTTTTTTTCAAGTACAGTGCCAATTTTTTCGAAACTATCTATCTAATAATTGTGAAGTAAAAACATTTTAAAAATACGCATAAATACTAACTTTTTGATAATAAAAAAAGAATTAGTACTGTACTTTAAAATAATTCTAAAAAAACGTTCAGTATTGACCTTGCTTTTGCTTTTTAGAATTATGCTCTTTACCTCCTTTTAATAATGAAGCTCTTAGTTAACGCTTACAAATTGCTATATTTTCTACAAAATTATAAATTGTATTTTTCATTACATTGAATAAAAATAGATCTTAGAAAAGAAAAATTGATAGTATTTTTTTGAAATAATCCATATTTTCACAGATCCTTTATCAGAAACGGATTTTCGTTTTTCTTAAAAAAAAATTCTGTTAACCGATAAAATATTGTAAAGAATATAAAACATTTTCAAATGTGCACATCGTGAATTGCGATGAATTATGGGATAGAAATTTTTAGCGGTGTTTTTAAATTGAAGATTCTGAAAATTCTATAAGTGAGTAAATTTTTTACGTTATAAATGTGCTGACATTTTAATGCTTCTTATTTTTTTTATTGTTTTTTTATTTATTTGCGTGTCAAATTACACAGACTTTTTTGTATTATTTTTTTTTTTTTTTTTTGTTTAATATACTTACAAAAGTAATCAGGATTTAAAATTTAAATTTTTATTACATTTGTTGTGCATGGAAAATCGTTAACGGAAAAGTAGTTGCATGATTGTTGAAAAATCAGTACGTTCAGAGCTTACTGACGTGGAGAAAGTTTATTGACAAATTGATGGTTAATATATTCGACTCAAATGATTTCCCCGATTGTTTATTTTTTATAGGTCTATATATTTTCTGACACAAAGTTTTACTGGAATTTTTTTTTTTTTTTTTTTTTTGATGACAATTTCTAAGCATTTTGTAATTATTTAACGAATATCTCTTAGCTAGTACCTGCTGATCCAACTGAAACTTACATCTATATACCGGAAGTTAGATACGTACCCCTAATTACAGAAATATTGCTTGCAATGAACGCTATTAAATGCCGAGCAGCAAATGCAATTCCATTTGGATTGGTAAAATCCACAATTTTTAATTTGAAATGAAAGTGATTAATTTCTGAGTTGTTTATTTTACGATTAACTTTTCTGCTTCAAGTCATTTTTATCAAGCCTATTGCAGTGTTCTTCATGTGCTCTTTTACTAAGTATGAGATTTTAAATAAAATGAAAATTGAATATAAATTTTAAATAAAAAAACTCCATAGAAACTGGAGAAATAATGTTTATAAATTTGGAGTGTAAATATTACAAAATGCTATAGATTTGCTTTTACAATATTCTGAAACAAATGAAAGTATTTGAAAACAATTGGCTAACTTAAATCTAAATATTGTTCTAGTGTTTTAGAACAAACTTAAAATTACACAAAATAATTATTATTGATATCATAAACCACACTTGCATCGATAAGAGCAATTCTATGTGAATTATAAAAGAAAAATAATAATGCTTAAAAGCTGATTAAGATATTTTTGGATTTTTCAGTTAAATATTTAAATAAACATAAAAAAAACTAAAACAATTATTTTTCTTTTACCACTGTAAACACACGACTATCATATTCATACAATTTTATGCTTTAGTTACTCATGCAACACCCACTATCATAAATTTTTGGCTACGTTCTTATAATTACCTAACCATTCAAACTCTACATATTAAAAACATATTATATTTTCATTATTTGACGTAACACTAATCAAAAAGATAAAAAAATATAACTTTATTTTTTTTTCTTTCATGTAGACTCCACGTCATTACTCAGTGTTGGACACACCGTCAGCCCCACGACGTGCTGAGGAAAATTATTCGTACTCTTACACGTCTGAGTCAACATCTCGCTCCGCAGGTGATCCCTATTCAACGCCACGTACAAGCCGAAGCGTGTCAACATCAGAGCGTACAACACGTACAGGCGGTGGCCCATACGGTTCCACATACACAACCACGTCAGAATCATCAAGACGTATCGGTGACGGCCCTGGAGGATATCATGCCAGTTACAGTTCAACAGCTAGCGGACGTCTTCCACACGGCACATCTTACCGTCACTTTTCATATCATGTTTAAAGTTTGACGTAGTAAGGGTTAAATTAAACGAAAAACTAATTCAATTGAAGAAATATTTGCTTTATTAACAAAATGTTATTTATATTATTTATTTAATGACTGAAAACAAAATGTTAATTGCTTTTAAAACTATTTATTTTAAAAATAGAAATGAAACAAATATTGGAAACTATTTTTCTAGAAATTTTTTTTTCTAAATAATATAATTGTATTTATGTGATTAAATATTTCTGTAAGAGTAAGCATTAAATAAAAGCTTTTAATAGAAACGACTTTGTTTTATTTCACCTAACAATTAATTGCCATTAAGAAATAAATTGATGGTTTTAACTTTAGAGAAAACAGATTGAAAAATATAAATAATTGGACCAGACTGTCACCACTGTTGATATGCATTATAATGGTCTGTTTTTTTTTTTTAAATATTTATAAATTTTGATTTCAGATTCCTAGCCAAGTAACGAAATATTTACCAGGAATTGGAAAGGTAAGTTTTATAAATAACTCTCATTTATTAAGTTGAAATTCTCCACCTTAGAAATCGTGAAGCGATATTAATTCAATTCACTGTTAATTACAAAAATTAAACAAAACATGCGTAAATAAAAAAGTTATTTACGATACACTATTCTGTATTATTTGATTCCATTACCGGAAGTCGCATACAGCTCCCTGATTATTCACAACTTAAAAAAATAGAATTCGAAAAGGAAAATATTCTATGGTGGAAGCACTGGGAATAAAGATTTAAATAGCGTTTTTAACTTTCTAATTTTTCTTAAGCTTTTAAGTTGGAATTTTTTACAGTTTCGGAATATTGCGTAATAATAGGGTATTTGACAGTAGTTGTTAAAAAATTTATTTTGATTTTTAAATAATTATTTAAGTTTTAAGAGTACTCTTTTAGAAGTTATACAAAATTATACAAATTTTAATTAAATAAAATTATAGAATTTACGTTAATGATGATGTCATCAGAAACATCTATCAAAAATGGCTTACGTCACAGGCCAGTATAATTAAAATTAAATAAAAATTTATATTTAAAAGATTTTTAAACTTTGGAATCTAAAATGTAATCATTATTTGAAACTATTTTTTATAATTTGGTCAAAACATTAAATGTATAATCCTTTTTTCCTTGATTAACCATTTTATTATAATAACAAAAATAATAATATGCAAAATATGAAATGTGAATGTTACAAATGTTTTATGATATGACTAAGAATCTTCCCTCTAATTTTTGGCAATACTGGCACGTGACATAATACTGGAAAAATATGTACATATGTTTTAGAGGGAAACTAATAAATAGGTATATAAAACATTTCTTATCAATAAACTTCTTATCAATAAAATTCATAACTTATCAATAAACTTTCCCCCAAAATAATTTTTTTTATTAAATAAGACGTAGATGAAGAATTAAAACACTTTTTTAAAAATTGTCAAATACCATATAGCCATTAACTTTTTTCTACATATTTTTAGATGAGGGGTTTGTATTTATTTGAATAAATTTGTGTTTATCTATAACAAAAACTTATTGTCTATCAGTTTAACGAGCAGAATTATCAACTAACAAAAAAGCGACAGCGAAGCTGTCAATTTCTGCTTTTCGGTTGACAGTTCTTCAAGTTAAATTGCTTTTAGACAAAAATTTGACTTGCAGAAAACAAATTTATTCAGAAAAAGTACATATATCTATTACTTTGTTATCTAATAGTTTTTACGAGAAAAACTGTCAATAATTAGCCCAAAAATTATAATGAAGTTGGAGTGTTTTTAAGTTGATAGTTCTTCGAGTCAAATTGTTTTCTAAGCAATAAATATGAGTTAAGAAAATGCAAATTTACTCAAAGAAAAAAATTACTCAATTTTTTTTCGCTGATTTTATTTTTACTGTAATAACGACATTTTTATGAGACAATACACAATACACATGAGTTAAACTGTCATTAAAACAATTTCTGCATTTATAGATTGTTAATATAATAAATGAAATTAAATTTTGTTAGCAGTCAAAAAAATCTTGGAAACCAGAGTACGACTCCCAAAATGGTGAAACGTAGAAGTATAATATTAAGATTTGAATTTTAATAATCTTGTCCTTGTCCATAGTTTTGGGTAAACCAAATACAAAATGCATTTTAAATCAGTTTTTTAATGAGCAATGAGAAATTAAATGTACCAGAAAAAGTTGAAAGACATAAAAGCATATCACAATTAGAAAAATATACCTAAATAAGAGAAACAGGCCTAAAAACACTCAAAAATTGTTTCATAAATTTTCCTCAAACCATATTACTCAGTAGGGTACTTGACTGAAGTTAAAAAAATATTCTAAAAGCATTGTTTTTCCATATCAGTTAAGTGATTTTTTTATTTTCGACAGATTCTGTAAAAAATCATCAAAAAAAATGATATTTTTATTAAGCAATATAATAAGTACTCACATTAAAATATTGGAAATGGTTACTCTTTCTAGTATATAGGCAAAGTATTTTACAGTTCTGGCAGTATAAAACGTAGATGCATAATTTGTTAAGTTAAAGAATGCATTTTAACTTTGATAACGTTAAAAATCTCCAATTTTTACTGAAAATGCTGCTAAAATAGAGCCATCTTTGCAACATCATAAAATATATTTAATTTTTAGTTTAGGTTTAGGTTAGAGTTCTCTTTAGGGCCATCCATAAAATACGTTATGAATAATTTACATATTTTTAATTCTTCCACAT
The DNA here is from genome assembly GCA_035578155.1 of Brachynemurus nebulosus. Lineage (NCBI taxonomy): Eukaryota > Metazoa > Arthropoda > Insecta > Neuroptera > Myrmeleontidae > Brachynemurus > Brachynemurus nebulosus. Next base: position 156,764,762 of record JAPWDM010000001.1, on the reverse strand, counting down.
TACATCATATATTTTTCAGCCCTCTATTCAATAATACGTCGTAAAGTAGGGAACCCTCGTCCCCCCTGACATGAATGATTATTTTTTGACAATTAGTAAAAAACAAAAATTATACCTAATCAATATCATGTACATACATATTCATGGAATTTTTGTGTAATACAAATTAATGAAAACTAATGTAAAAATAATGAAATTGGTTAAAGCGTTACATCACTTTGAAATGCCAGAAAAGAAGGTTTCATTGGAGAATTTTTTTGATACAAATAATACAATCAATATAAAACTGTTTAAAGTTATTAGTTATACGTTATTTGAGATTCACGAAAAAAAAAATTTTTCCAGTTTAAAAGACAAAATGACAGCGCGGGCGCAAGATGCTTTTCTTCGAGGAAGTTTTTCATCATTTACCTACTAGAGTGGTACACAAGATTATTAAAAAATATAGACTTATCAATAAATTGGACTTTAAAAATAATTTTGAAAATCGATGGAACAAATCAAATCTGCTTATAAGAAAATCTATTTGTTTACCAATTTCAAAAAGTGTGTGTACCCTCGTAGATAATCTATCTAAGAACCTACAGGTAAAATTTCAAGTCAGTTGGATAAAAATTGCTGGATTTAAATTTCCTATCGTTTTGGAAAACGTAGTTGCGAGAAAATCGCATGTCAAGTTTCAAGCATAACTCCTTCTGAATATTATTGTAGAGATAATAATGCATCATTTAAGCCAATAAAAAAATACCCCTGTCGCAGCATCCTGCATAACATAGCGAATTCCCGTTTATAAAAATTCGTTTTTCTGGGAAACCAGTTTACGTAGAATGGTGGTTTAAAAACCTTTTTTTTGTAATTTTTCTTCCTCTTTCTAATGGTGCAAAAAAAAAATGTCGGAAAAACTTTTAAATAAGTGGAAATTTTGACAAAAAACTAATTCTTTTAACGAACAAAAACCATGTTCCGGGCATCGGATGTGTCTGCCTAACGAACTTGTCCAACGGTTTGGGACTTCCAACATTTTCACCAAATTTCGTAAACCTAGGACATTTCGATCGACAGTTATCGGCGGACACATATATACATACATATATATATATATATATATATATATATATATATATATATATATATATATATATATATATATATATATATATATATAAATTTTTTCAAAGTGATGTAACGTTTTAAGTATTTTAAATGTCGCGTCAAGTTACTTTATTTGGACCCTTCCTCTTCCTCGATAAATATCATCTTTCTGGTTAATTCTCCTTCCCCCTTTTTACGTTCGTATTTTATGAACGGCTCTTTTTTAGTAATCTTGGTGAAATTATTAACATAAAAAGAACTTCGAACATAAATAAATATTAATTTATGTAAATTATGTGTGCAACTAAGGAATATATAACTTTTTCTAGGTATATGTGGTTAATACACTGCCAAGATATGTAGTCCCATATCCAGGACATAGACCAATCACCTACACCACCTATACACCAACTCAGATTATTCGATTAAGGCCGTCAAGTTACATCAGGGAACTCGATCGTATTGAACACAAATATCGTCCACCAATCACGTACAGCTATTTGGATGAATATTTGAACTCACCATCCGCGACGGTACGTATATAAATTTCCAATTATTGTACATAAATTAACAGGCATAGCAAATATTCATGTACAATTATTGGAAATATATTTGCATGTATATAGTAAAGTTGGTTTTTCCGGAGACTATTATTACTGTGTTAACATTATTCATTACATCATCGGTAATTGAATCAAATAAAAAAATTTTTTTTGGAGCGCAATAAATTCTTGTGCCAATATTTATGTTAGTGACGTAAAAGTATATGTAACTTTACTATATAAATAAATACATATGTAAATAATTTTTTTCTTAACACCTTTCAGGCGACTTGATATTTTTTATTTCGAGTGAATATAAGAAACTCTGGCAGTTTCGGGAAACTTTAATGACTAATTTTTTCAGAACACCACTAACGATTATTCTGGCTAAATTAATGATCATTGTGGTTTTATCCCGATTCTATGTGCAGATATTTTGTTCAGACTGCTGCTGACGTAATTTTCTTCAAAAGAGCTAAATAGAATGTTATACACCAAGGGACTAAAGTGTAAATGTTAACCCCGAGTGTGAAGTTTGTTGCCAGAGGGTCTGTAAAGGCCCGAGGGCAATAAATCACACGAGGGATGAACAAAAACACTCTAGTCCTGTGGTGTATATAGGTACTATTTTTTGCAATTCCGAATAATTTAAAATTATAAAAATTTAAAAAAAAATTACTTAAGTGTCATTAAAATTGTATGTAATAATATTCCATCAAGTATACTTATTACTTTGGATAAATCAATCGAATTGTACAATACAATATAAATGTTTGTCTCTGTCTACAAGCTTGAATTTGTTTATTATTTTCAATTACCTAGCAACGCTATTTAAGTTATATTTTTAGCGAATTTCCAAAACTGGAAATTCAGCTTTTACGCCAGGTGTCATGGTGCGACCTAAGCCCGGGACCATATCAGAAATATGTTTTGAGGTCTCTAGAATACGAAAATGATATTCACTAAAATTATATATATATATATATATATATATATATATATATATATATATATATATATATATATATATGTATCCGCGCGATAACTCTCGAATGAAACGTCTAACGCTTATGAAATTTTGTGTGCGGACTGGATTCTGAATTGGCTTGGCTAAGTTCGTTAGCCAGACACGTCGGATGCCCAGAAGTAGGTTTTCTGGCCATTTTTTATCATTCGATCCTATCATAAGGCAGTTCGATTTTTACATCGTTGAAAAGGAAAAAAAAAATTATGAAGAAAATATTCTTATAATTTTCTTTCTATTTTAAGTATTTTTTGAGAAAATGTAAATTTTCACTTTTATTCTTTCTTTGTTAGTCTAATAAGTAATTTATATTTATATCTCAGTTCTTTATAAAGTATAAAAATATTTCACTTTTTTATTAAAGAATTTTGTGAGAACAAGTGAAAACTATTCACATATATGTGTAATGACACACATACATGTATAGAGTTTTGTTTCTCATTTATTGCATTATAATTAGCATGGTTCTATCCCATGTTAAAAAATGTAAATTAAACAGATTTTCTAAGCTAATGTAATGAAGAATATTTTTTTTTTTATTGAATTTTTAAGTAAACAAGAAATTGAAGATTATGTTATGATATAAATATTAAATATAAAACAAAACAAAATATGTACAATGTACATATGTATGTACGGAAAAATATTTTGAATCGATTTTGAAAATTTTTCCACTAATAATTAATAATGTTAAAAAATTAAACCATTTCAAATGGATTTAAGGTATTTTATGTGAGGTCAAGGTTTTCGGGACCTAAAAAGGCCAGAAATTAATTACCCAATCGATTTTAAAAATTTTTTCACAGTTAGTAAGTTAAAGTATTTGAATTAATTAATTAAATGATGTCCGCAAGAAGCTTACGGACTGCCATAAGTTATATGAGATCCTTAGAACCCTTTTCTTACTGTTAGAGTACTAGATTTGTATGAGTTTCGCCAGAATTTACTGATCCCATAATTGTAAAAAATAAACTAAACGACCAATTTTAAAAATTTCTTCACTGTTACAGAGCTAAACTATTTTAGATAGATTTAGAATACATTATGTAAGGTCCGTCAGGGTCCACAGGACCCAAAAGTGTCAAAAATAAACTAACTGACCGATTTTGAAAATTTTTTCACTGTTACAGAGCTAAACTATTTTAGATAAATATCGATTACGTTATGTAAGGTCCGCCTGGGTCCATAGGACCCAAAAGTGTCAAAAATAAACTGCCTGATCGATTTTGAAAATTTTTTCACTGTTACAGAGCTAAACTGTTTTAGATAAATATAGATTCCGTTATGTAAGGTCTGCCAGGGTCCATAGGATCCAGAAGTGTCAAAAATAAACTAACTGACCGATTTTGAAAATTTTTTTCACTGTTACAGAGCTAAACTATTTTAGATAAATATAAATTACGTTATGTAAGGTCCACCAAGGTCCATAGAACCCAAAAGTGTCAAAAATAAACTAACTGACCGATTTTGAAAATTTTTTCACTGTTACAGAGCTAAACTATTTTAGATAAGTATAGATTACGTTATGTAAGGTCTGTCAGGGTCCATAGGATCCAGAAGTGTCAAAAATAAACTAACTGACCGATTTTGAAAATTTTTTCACTGTTACAGAGCTAAACTATTTTAGATAAATATAGATTACGTTATGTAAGGTCTGCCAGGGTCCATGGGATCCAAAAGTGTCAAAAATAAACTAACCGACCGATTTTGAAAATTTTTTCACTGTTGGGGAGCTAAGCTATTTTAGATACATATAGATTACGTTATGTAAGGTCTGAAGTGTCAGTAGGACCTAAAAGTGTCAAAAATAAAATAACTGACCGATTTTGAAACCTTTTTACTATTACCGAGGTAAACTATTTTAGATAGGTACAGGTTGTGTTATCTGAGATCCACAACTGTCCTGCGGATGCAAATGCGGCGTAGAATGCTACACAACGGGTTTTGAATATATATATATATATATATATATATATATATATATATATATATATATATATATATATATATATATGTATATATATATATACATATATATATATATATATATATATATATATATATATATATATATATATATATATATATATATATATATATATATTACATAAAGTCCGCCTAGAATATACGGTCGAGCTGATTTTTTAATGAGGTCCACCGGGATCTTGCAGATCCGAAAACGCCAGTAATAAGCTATCGAAAAGATGCTAAAAAATTTCTCACTGCTAGAGAACTAAATTATTTTAGATGGATACAACTATGCTGCACAAAATTCGTTCGGGTTCTTGGGTCCCCAAAAATACCAAAACTAATTACCCAGCCGATTTTAAAAATTCTTTTACTCTTAGAAAGCTAAACTATTTTAAATAGGTACAGGTCTTAGATGAGATCCGCCAGTGCCCAAGATTTGGAAATTCGCTATGTTATGCAGATGCTGCGACAGGGGTATTGTAAATTGTGCTTGCTGACTGGTTTAAAAGCGAGAGCAAAATAATTTTGTAATCCCTTGGGGCTAAAAGTGGCTCTTTACTCCCTATTATGAAGGACTAAATCATGTCTTTTAGTCCTGAAATTGCAAAAAAAAAGTTTCTCGCCTGAAATATGTTAAAAAAATCTTATACTTTTTTTTCAGCTTTATTTTATTTTATATTTTAAACTTTGCAGGTCTTTCTTGTTAACCTTAATTTTTCCTATTTAATCAGCTAACTTATTTACCTTCTCTTCTAGCAATTTTTTTTTTATTATTAAATTTTTTTTATCTATTTTTGTTTTGTCTTTTTAGTTTTTAGGATAATTTTAATTCTATCCGTATTGTTTTTTGGATGCACAAAAATATTTTTGTTTTTTGATAAAACGCGTTATTTTTTTTTTAAATATCTGGTTTTTGGTTTTTTTCAAAATTTTAACATTTATAAAAAATATAATAATTTCTCAATACGTTCGAAATTTTAAATTCTTATCTTCATTTGTTATAATTTAAAACAAAAAGGAAATATAAAATACTGATTGTTAAATTTGATCATTTAGGTTTACTACTATAGAACGTTTCCAACTTACGTCTACCCGTATGGGGGTCTAAAACGTATACCTTATTATACGTCCGCAAAAATTCATTCCCTATACCTCGATGAATTAGATCGTCATGAACTGAAATATCCAGTAACACTACCGGCTCACCGATGCTGTATTTATGACTATTTAGAGTATGCTACGGTATGTTATCGGCGCGTATCAGATCATACTGTAGAAAGAAAATCAAATTTCATTGAAAGGAATGCTTAAAATCAGTCAATAATTCATAATATGATTTTTTTTATTGATTTATTTAACTGTCTTGTATCAATAACAATTGCATAGGAACAGACATTGTGAGTAATCTAATAATTCATGAAATGTGATCCCATATGCTTGGCAGTTGCTAAGAACACTTCTTTGTGTTTGAATAGATATTTGTTTCATTTTCGATTACATTTTGAAAAGACACTTCGGCTCAATTTATTATATTTTTTATAGATTTTGTATATTTTGATAGTAAAATAGTTAAAAATTATTTTTAAAAAATTATAAAATTGTTTTCAAATTCAAAATAAAATAGCATTCGATTGTGAATTACGCATGTAAAGTTAACTATAAACAATTTTCATATAACATTAAATTTTCATTGTTTTCACAACGAAATATAAATAAAAAATTTTCATTTTTTTAAACATACACATACACAAAATATACATAAACTGATGTACAAAATAATTGAATTTACATTAATTTCAAATACATAAGACACAACAAAAATTAGATAATGCTAATAGTGGGGAGTTGTTAGGTATAAAAAATGAGAAATTTCGAATAAGATCAGGAGTAAATACATTTTCATACTTTTTTCGCATTATGTATTGCTAAAATCTGATACTAAAATGTTTAGTAAATAATACTTAGAATCGGATGATCTATGTTTATTTAACAGTTGAATCAATAAACATTCCAAATGATTATTTCGACGGAATAATTGAAAACCTTTTGAGACTTAGCACAATTGTATATAGATATCTAATGACGATTTTGCTAAAATTGTTGAAAAGTTCGAGGTGGATTTTAGTCACTATCTGGTAAAAGAGGGACACTTATTCATTTTTTCTTAAACTCTTCAAAAATAATTGGCCTTAAGCTTTAAATTAAGCTTAAAATTTCGGGGAAACAACTTGACATTTTCTTGCTATTATATTATTTTATTGTCCAGTAAATAAATAACCAGTTCTGTTCGAACAGATTCTACTTTTTCTACTTGCTTTTACAAGTAACAGTTAAACTTTGTTTTTTTGTAATATTAAACACATTTATATGTATGAAGTTTTATGTGAGTGACTTGTAAAGCATTTTTGGATGTAATGTTATTTTATAATCCATTGAATAAGTAATAACCAATAGAAATTTAAATGGGATTATATGTACATTATTTTGGCAATTAACGGTTAAAAAATTGTTTTATTTTAGTAACGAAGACATTTGATTGTATTCTTTCTTACGTATATAGATAAAAGTTTTGGAAAATTTGAACTATACATAGTTTTTTTTTTTTTTTATTAACAGCGAAAATTTTGTTGCAGCAATAAAGATGTAGTAACACGCGTTAATAAAATCATTTCAGGAAAATTACTTAAAATATAAATTTAACTACTATGCCATTTTATAGTTGAAGACATGAGTGGATGAAGGTGTTATGTAACATTTTTTACAATTTTACAATAGAAGCGTTTGAAAGTTTTTATTTACATATACTTCCCATGCAATAGTACGTGTTTTTGATTGAATTTCTACAAAACTATTGGACGTAATGAAACCACATTTTTATATATGATACTTTAGCATAGGATATTTCAAAATTATGCAAAAAATGACTTTTTAAAAAAAATGTTACATAACACCTTCATCCACTCATGTCTTCAGTTTATAAGATAATTAATAAATTTTTCAGTTTAAGAGTTTATCTCGAATTTTCAAAAATTTTGGTATAATGATCATTAAGAACCTATAAAGAGTTTCCAAAGATTCTCAATTATTCTGTCAGAAAATCTTATAATGTTTAATAAATTATAAATACATGTGGTTAGAAAACTGATAATGATTTTTTTAGAATACTGAAAAATTAAAAATCAGCAAAATGAGTACTTAATAAGAATTTGATCACTGGCTATTTCGTTCAGAATAAAAATCTAATGACTTTCCACTATAAATACATCTATCACAGATTCACAATTAGTAATAAGGCAAAGTATGATTTTTACTGCATGAATTGCTTCGAACGAAAAGTGAGTGAAAGGTCCAGTGAACGAAAATCAATATGTTCCAGTAAATAGATGTTTCTTACCATAAAAATTACACAACTTCTAAAATTTCTAATTTCTTTTATTCCTTTACAAACCGAGATCCACACATAAAGGTACAGATTTTGAGTCATTTATATTCTTACAAATTATACTTTGTCTTTTTTAAAGAAACTTTTCTATAAATAGAATATTTACATTTTCATTTTAAATAATAGGTGTAATCACATACATATTATATTCTTACAGCGAAGAAATCATCACTAAAAATCAAGGCTTGACAGATTTAATTCTGCATTTTCTTTCAACTGTCAGTAAAAATCGTTTGGCATAATAAATTAATATTCTTACATAATTAAATAATTTTCTCTAGACTTACATCTAAACCCAAAACAAGAATTGCAACATTGTAATAACGCTACAAATTTATCTTTTGCAGTAAGTAATACATACTAGGAAATACATAAAGCATAATAGAGCATTATGTAACAAGTGTAATAATAATAATGGGTGCATCCAACATTCATTACTGTATGTATATGTAATGTATAAAATTACTAATTAATTTCTATTATTTCGTACATTTATTTTATATTCATGTAGCGATATTACTTTGGGTCAATGTAATGTTAATATTGTATATGAATTAATAACAGAGATATTTAACGCAGACGTTTGATGATGAAAAACGTGCAATCCAAGCCAAATCAAATCAAATCCTTCAGGCCATACATACACGTGTGCCACGCATGCCCACCATCCGTGTGGTACCGCTCTCAACATATTCTAGGTAAGAAAATTTTGATTAATTTTGCGTGCTTAAGGTGATTGATGCATTCGATTAGAGCTTAAGTTCTATTAATTTCCGAAACGTAAATTTTAATAATAAGTATTCTAGGATTTTTCTTGATGATTTCCTTAAATAATAGCCCGCTCATTTAAGGATTTGACCCCGGAATGAAACGGAATAAGCTGGATTTTCGTATATATCTTTATTTTGGCATCCTAAATGTTCCTTCAAAAGTCTCATAAAATCACGTGTGAGCGTCTTTAGATATTGGTGGTCAAAGGTCGTAAAAATCAGTTTTTTGGAAATATCTCGCTTCCTTTGCCTCAAATCGTTTTGCATTTATTATAAAAGTTAAAGAGCATAAAATTCGCTACAAATTTTGTTTCAAACATTTTTCGATGCGTTTATAGCTGTTTTGGAGATAGAGCGCGATGAGTACGGAGCGCTCAGCCATATATTGTTGTCCGTCGTTGCCAAGATACACTTTAAAACTATCAAATTCACTTGGTTAGTAGAAAGTGATCCTTCCAAGAAGAAACCGGTCTCATAGATACAATAGAATATCTACCCCAACTTGCTATAAATAGAAAAGGTCGTCGAGTAGGGGTCCATGTTTCCAGGTAAAATCTTAATAATGACACCCGTGTCCATGAGTTTTCACACTTAAAATCCAATTATCCTCAATAAGAATAAAATATTTAAAATAATTCTATAAGTTACTCTATTATTCATATGAAAATGGTACCTAATATTAAATAACAATTTGATTTATAATTAAAATATTTAAATATAAGAATGTATTAAATAATTAATGAACTAATATTTAGCAACTAATTTCTTTAAAAAAAACGTACTACAGGTTTAGATTCGCGATTGACTTTGTGTTATAGCATGTATAACTGAGCGCTCCACACTCATCGCAAAATCACTATCGCACACTATCTTCAAAATAGCTAAACACATCGAAAACTGTTTGCTTCGAAACAAAATTTGTAGAGAATTTTACGCTCTATAACTTTTATAATAAATGGAAAAACGATTTGAGGCAAAGGAAGCGAGATATTTCCAAAAAATTGGTTTTCGCGACCTTTGACCTTCAATATCTAAGGACGCTCACACGTGATCTTATGAGACTTTTGAGGGGACATTTAGGATGCCAAAATAAAGATGTATACGAAAATCCAGCTTATTCCGTTTCATTCCGAGGTTGACCGCTTTTTTTGACTAAAATGATTGGGGTAATAAGTCTTTTTTCAGTTAATCTTTAGGAAAAGGTATTTATCTATTCCATTAGTAAGGATTTCCAGTGTACTTTAGAGCAGTGTTTTTCAACCTTTTTCATGGCGCGACCCCCCTAGTATGGTAAAATATTTCGCGACCCCCTAGTATAGAAAAATATTTCGTGCTTTTATGTTATAAATATCGAATCCGTTTGTTATTATCTATTATTTTCAGTTAGGTGTCAATTAAATATATGCGTAACAAAGGATTTTAAACAGGCATATTTTTATATCGACATCGAAGTTGACGACTTATAGTAGCTTCTGAATGGGCGCGTTATTTGTGTGAGCGAGACATAGCGCAACGTGATAAGCGCTGCGTGGAGCATCAGACGAATAAAGGACGGCACTTTTGAATTCTTTGAATTGTGAATTCGCTTTGAATTGTATTTAAATTTATTGAATTGACTTGTTGTTTGTTTAGTAGTTGCTCACTGTCTTTTATTGTCTAATATCCAAAATTTTGTGCTCATTGTAATTATTGAAAATGGATGAGTTTCTGGAAAGACATGCACAACCGTCAACTTCAAGTTTCAATGAGAGTAATGAAACAAAAGCAAAGAAAAAGCGTCTATATGACGACAATTATTTAAAACTCGGATTTACTGTTGTTGAAGATGAGCTGCAGTTATTTGTTTTGAAATTTTATCAAGTGAAGGTATGAAACCATCACATTAATGTAACCTTTAATTAACCTTTTCTTTATTAAATATTATATATTGAACTAGAGTGGTTTTATTGTTAAAGTAACTGCGACCCCCTTAAAAAGGCTTTGCGACCCCCCAGGGGGTCGCGACCCACAGGTTGAAAAACACTGCTTTAGAGGATAACCCTATTATGTAAATGCGTGTTAAAAAAAGTGATTCTCAAAAGTTTTTTGTCTCATAAACTATACGTCGAAATTGATGTAAATTTTTATATTAAATAATAATATACAAAAGTCATTCATCAACCTTTAGAATGCTTTAATGTGCCAAACACCTTAAGGTGTTAGTAATTCAGAGTTAGAGGTCATTTAATTATTAAAGTAATTCATAAACTCTTCATGGTGGACGCGCCGGTAAATATTTATTAGTTGCAATTTTGTATGCGTAGTTATAACGTACGTTTTGTAATGTCGTAGAAAAAAGTTAGATTATGTAGTATTATAAAATATTCCGCTAATAAGGCTATTGAAATTTTTCTTCTACCATAAAGTTTTAAAAGAGTTAAATTTTTGTTTTTATATGAATATACCTAATTAAAAATTTATTTGTTTTTAATCTTCCTACAATAAAATACAAAAGATTGAAATCAGAGTAAAAGGGCAATTGCAGTATCAGGTTATTTCTCGAACGTTGTAAGTCTGAATAGAAATTTTTTCCCGAAATTTTAAAATATTATATTCCTTTGGAAACTTATTTTAAAATAATTATAAAAAAATAAAATGTAAAAAAAAATAATTGTGGTTTCTGCCCCGTTTCATGAGAATACTGCCTTAAAGAGCCGAAAAAAAGTTAATTCATATCTTATTTTATTGATACAGGTACGAAGATTCTGATGCTTATCTTAGATCAATCACTAGACCTGTACGAAATGTCGCTAGAGATATCTTAAACATTTCATACTACAGTGAGCCTGTAAAGCAGTTCCTTGGTAATTATCATCATTAAAAAAATATTTATGCATATCTATTTTTAATTATTCTAGATCAATAAAATAAGACTGAAAAATAAATTATGTTAATGCTATATGTACTTAATTTTTATGACATAAAACGGAAAACCGTTTTATGTTATAAAATATTTTTCAATCTTAATTTGTTACATTAGAAATTATATATCTTGCAAGAAATTTTCACTAAATACGATACGGCTACTGGTATTTGTGAAGGTTTTCCTTCAGTTGTATCCATCATAATTCCTTCTAAAAAGTTGGTTTTAAGCTGACACTATTCAAATTCTAGTTCCCTCCACATCTTAATGTAATAGTATTTGTAGCAATAAAAGTATAACAAATTAATATTTTATAATGATGTGGATGGTCTATGTTATAGACAAAGTAGATTAAAAAGCCAACGCGAAACCTCATTATTATTATATATTACTAAATTTTATTCTAATTAGTGAAAGTTTTGTTGCAGATTATTGTAAATATCTGCTTTTGCTTAGATTTTTAAACATCATACTTTTTTAAGAGACGCTTTAATCCACTTCTAAAAATGCTACATTCTTTGAATCACACATCAAAATAACAATACATATGTATTCATATTTTACAAATTCATCTGGTCACTACGATAATATTTTACAATTCAGCTTTTGATAACTTTAATTTTAATCAAAAAAATTTTAATATGTAAGTAAAACTAGCTTAATAAATTCCTTAGATCGAATGGTAGTTAATCAATTAAAAGTCACCCAACCATGTTGTTCAACATTTTTGATTTTTCCAATCATTTTGTCAGTTACTCTCTAATACTAGATGAGTACAAACTAGGAATAAAAAAATTTTCAGGGTCATACTTTTAATATAGGGAAGAGGTGTGTCAATAGTAACAAAAAAAAAAAAAATATACAGGCTAGTAACTTTGTATTTATTAGTCACAGAGAATTAAATTTTTGGTACAAGATACGGGCATTTTTCAGGTTTTGAATGAGCTGCACAAAAATACTCTATGTTAACTAATAATTAAAAACACTACACTGAACCAAAGTGTAATGTTACAATCGTCACCAACAGAGGATCAATTGTTACAGAGCTTAGGTTCAGTTGTAACACTCATTATTTAATTAAATTTACACGTTAGTTACTATAATTAATCCAGTTTTAAAAATTCTTCCTTAGGTACATATTGAGTAAGAAAGGTGCCAAATAGCATAGTCTCAGGCAACAGCTCTGAATTTTTTCTCCTTCTATTACTTTTTTAACAGAATTCATATATACTCGTACATAATTGAATATAGTTTCTATCCTAGTTTTTCGTTTTGTATATTACAAGCATTTTTTTAATCCCATTAATGGAAGATTTTTGTTTCTCCTTTATTATTCCGATTCATACCTAAAATATAAAGTTTAATTTTGTCCAACTAAAATTTTTTGTCAGTTGTACATGTTACAATCGACACTACTGAATTTGTTACAATTGTTCCACCGCTGTTTCATTTTATAAAAAAATTCATAAAATATTAATTAGGATTAAAAAGCTAAGCTACCTATCTGATAATATTGTTTGACTGATTGTGTTTCCAATAAAATCATTTTTCTTCCAATTGATGGGGTATTTACTTTAAAAATCAAAAAATTGTTAACGCACTCAAAATTTACGATTAGTTTATATCATAAAGAGGTGTAATCCGTATTAATTTCCTAATTTTTTACTCAATTCCTTTTGAGATATTCAACTTTAAATATTGTCAAAATACGCTGTTGGTCATTTTTGGAAAATTATATACAAAGGCACTAAAGCTTGAAATTTCTACAGCTAGTAGTCTTAAAATAAATCTATACAAGAAAAAAAATTAAAGGTGAGTAAAAATTCTTCCTTTTAATAAATAATTTTGCCGTACTGAAAGTCCCGTTTTAAGTCCCGGTAATTTTCACTTTATAGTTGTAAATTTTTTTCTTCACTTTTCTCACTATACTTAGGTAATACTCAAGATACATTCATCTGACACTATTTGCTAGACAGGTACATGTTATTGTCTTATACCCATTTTTCTTACTACAGCTTACTACGGGCAAACGATGTCCGTAGTTACAAGAGTAAATAAATCTTTAAAACCATAGTAATTGCCAAAAATGTACTAAAATCCTGTAATTTTCACAAACTTTGTCAGTGACGTTCAACTAGGTAAAAAAGTAAAATTTATAAAAAAGGAAAGTAGATTTTGTATTTAAAGTACGTAAATATTCGCTAATCCACCTTCATCAAGACGAAGTTAGTTATTTCGACTTCTGAAAAAACACGCTTGTACACATCTTTCTTTTATACGTGCATATATCATATAAACACATTTAGTTTGCAATTTTGTAACAATTAGATTCTACGCTACTGGAGTTTATATATGCATTTGAAAACTGGGACCACAAAACTAGCGAAACTGGCCAACCTTTTTAGTATAATATACTAATCAATTAAATGATCTTGGGTAATGCTAAGTAATATTACATAAGGACAAAAAATTTAGAGCAGTGTTTCCTAACCGCCGGTCTTCGAAAGTATCTCATCGCAGAAAGATGTGTGAATTAAAATAAGTTACAATAATATTCATAATTTTTGTTTTTGCTCTAGCAAAAATATTGCAGGGCTAGGCTTAGACCCAAAAATAATTTTTTCCTGTAAAAAAAGCAATTATTGGAGCTTAGCTTTTTTATTTACAGAATATAATAGTACCCGACTAGCACAATACGGCACAGCCTTTTAATACTTAGTCTACAATGATTTACCTCTTCACTAATTTTATCCATTAAATTTCTATATTAAAAGTAGCAAGGCTACAGCAGTTCTATACCAACAAGTAGTAAGGTTACAACGATTCTATACCAAAAGTAGTGAGGTTATAGCGGTTCTATACCAACAATTATTACTTTTGGTACTAGGTTACAATAGTTCTGTACTAAAACTAGTAAGGTTACAGCGGTTCTGTCCCAAAAGTATTGAAATCAGAATAGTTCTATACCAAAACTAGTAAGGTTACAGCGGTTCTATACCAAAAGTAGTAAAATCACAGTAGTTCTATACCAGAAGTAGTCAAGTTACAGCGGTTCTGTACCAAAAGTAGTAAAGTTACAATGGTTCTGTACCAAAAGTAGTAAAATCACAGCGATTCTATACCAAAAGTGCAACTGTGCATTTTGTATAAAGAGTATGTTGTCAGTTGAAAATATACGTATGAGAATTTTGTATATCTGGAAAACATATTATGTCGGTATCTTTATTGAACAATCTCAGTCCCATAAGGATCTACAGTCTGTTCACAATTACTAAATCGTTTCCATGTAGGTCATCCTACCACTGACTGTACGAATTTGTGCAACGTAAAAGTAGCAAAATGCAATAAATTGTTATATTGTATAAAATTTGTTTCAAGGCCTTGCAAGTTAATTTTGCACCGGGCGTCACTTTTGGTTGCGCCTGCTCTGATTGTACAGATCTTTACGATTAGTTATGATGACGTTTTTTCAATTTCAATAAGATGTATTAGGACCACTTTATATCATTTAGGATATAATGACACCTCATTTATTAAAATGAGGTGTCGAACCATTTGAACCCTACTGGGAAATAAAAAATCTAACTCACTGATTTGAGCGTTACTTTGTGATAATCCATATTGTAAAATAAAACAAATTTTATTACTTTGCAAAATATCACTATTTTATTTTGACAAAACTTGTTACAAAGTTGACAGAACTTGTTACAAAGTTTTTTACAAAGTTGACATGTTTCGTTCTATATGAACATCATTCAGATGATGTTCATATAGAACGAAACATGTCAACTTTGTAAAAAACTTTGTAACAAGTTCTGTCAACTTTGTAACAAGTTTTGTCAAAATAAAATAGTGATATTTTGCAAAGTAATAAAATTTGTTTTATTTTAAAAAATCTAACATTATGTCAAAGGTTATTAGTGCAATAAAGAACAAAGAATCAAAAATTGTAATCCAGTTATTATTTAAAAATTATGTCACTATATATCGCTGTATCTCATAGATATGTGTATTGAAATGATGATAGTTATATAATTAACTCATCCTTAATTCATTACACTCGTTAAGCTATAAGAAAATTCGATTTAAGGAATTTAGAATTAATCATTTTAAATCTAATTTCAAATAATAAAAATTAATTGATTTGAAAGTTTAACTTTTTTAAATTTTGCAATTTATTAAACAACTATTAAAATTTTCATGGCTTAGTAGATTTTTGCTACAATTTAACAGTAGACCAGAGAACAATACAATACAACAGGACACACAAACACAGTACCTGTTTTATTTTAATACAGGACCAGGTCACTTAGCCTGCATTCGTTTCGCAGGAGATAAAGCATATTCAAAGCGTAAACATTTATCCGACATCACCGACCATGTCATCCGCAATGATATCAATTTGTTGAGTTACTATTTGAAGAACAGGGAGGCCGCTCAAGCTGGATCAATTCCAAAGCCAATTCAAGGTAACGAAAGTGTGAAATTTTGATTTTGATTTTACTTCATTTTCTTTTTTTTTGATTGTACAATAAAATTTAATCATTAAGTGTATTTTTAATAATATTTTATGTATTAAAATAATTTTTCTAATCGAAAAACAAAGATAAGAGGTTTATTTTTAAGTGAATGTATTGACAAGTAGAACATCTATGTTTTGTAATTAATTCTGGGGATAGTAGTCAATGAAGGGGTACTACTAAAAAGTATAAAAGTAGCCTATTCCACAAATTTTGAAAATAATGCTTTTACATACACATCATAACATTACTACCGGAATCTTTACCTAAATAATACTGTGCAACCGAGTGGTCGGTGTAGTAATCGAAGCCTACACTGAAGTCAACGTTCAGCTATGTCCGAAACCTTTGCTCGAAGTCGAAGCCGAAGCAAATAGTTCAATTAAATTTAAAATACTTACTATAAACTTAATTAATATACAGTGGTGTAACGAAATAACTACACCATCGGGACCAAAGAGGAGAAGTATAGTTATTTCGTTACATCAGTGGCGGCTTCATAAAAAAATTAAAGCTACTGTGTCATTACTTAAGTATTTACAAGGCATATTGTAGTGAAAAATACTTAAAATATTTTGTCTAAATACCAGTGTAAATATTTCAAAATCTTGATTACTAGAAGCCAAAAGTATTTTTAAAAGTATAATATCTAGAGTGCGGACATTGGTCCGAACAAAAGGGTTGACCAATTTTTTATAGTTTATGTGCATACTAGCATTTACCCGTGGCTTCGCCCGCGTGGCAGTAGCAGGGCTGAGCGGGTTAGAGGGTTTTAGCACACATAACGTCGTCAAAAGTAGGGGACACCTGGACCCAGGGGTATGTGTCCACACTTTTGACACGGATATGTACCACAACGTTAAATAAAGTACCCCGTCAAAAATGTGCCCCCCCCCTGAGTCAAGGTGTCCCCATACTTTGGACGACGTAGTGTGTACTAAAACCCGCTAACCCGCTCAGCTTTGCCAGTGTCACACGGGCGAAGCCACGAGTAAATGTTAGTATGTTATGGATATTCTTTTAAAACTGTTTGGATGTTATAATCTTATAAAATACATACACATTTAATTTACACTTCAAAAAATTTTAAAAACAGTAAAACCAGAATAATTTTTTTTAATAAATTTTTATTGTTTACTTGGTACAATGGTACATACATATATACATGAGTATTACATCCGCCACTGGTATGTAACACTAACATATTGAATAGGTAACTCACTGTCCATGTGAGGGTATCCCTTCCAAAACATGTTGAGTGTGGTTATTACGTGTGTGCTTATATTGTTACACCACTGTATATAGACATTAGTTTAATGCAGCATTTTTTATTGAAATAAACAAAATAAAAACTAGGTTGGAAAATCCAAAAATTTTGTAGAATTGTAATTATGTTGAAAAGACATTTTAAATTTTAATATAGATCTAAATGTACCTATATAATTATGAGAGTAAATTTAATATTTTGACTAAACTTTCGGTGTCTTTACCGCCGAAATGTGTTAAAAGTACTTTCCGTGACCGAAGGTAGTCGAAGCGAAAGTCGAAGCTTCGGTGAGGCACTATTAAAAAGTTATTTTCAAGATTTGTGAAAGGCGTTTTTGGATAATGATTGGAACTCTCGCATTAGAATAAAGGTAATTAATAATAAACATTTTATGTTAGATTAAAAAAGAAACCAAAAATGTCAATGATTAAAATTTTTGGTCTACAAACCGTAAACGAGTTACTGTCAATAGATACTAAAAATTCAGTCGATTCTATCGATATTAATGTGATTTAAATGGTAGAAAATTTATTTAGAACTAGAAATTAATTGTTGACATTTAAGTAACAATACATGTCTGCTATACGCTTTTCCATGTTAGTTTCATACATAAAATAATTTACAATATATTCACTAAAAAATATGCATGCATCCCAAAAATGTATGTATAATTTTATTTTGAAAATCGGGGAAAATTAAGCAAGGAAGAAACCACGATTTTTTCTATAACAAGATTTGTTGGTTGTCATTAACGAAGTTTGATTTTATTCCAGCCGCTGAAAAGAAAATTGATGACGAGCCCGTTGAGAAACCTGCTGAAATCAAAGCCTCTGAATAACAACCTCTTCCATAATTATTTCTGTAATTTCTATCTCATTCATAACAAGTCAAAAAAAAAACCCTCAACATATTATTATAACATTATCTATCTCTTTTCATCATATCGCGTTTTAACTTATCTTTTTCCGAAAAATTTCATAAAAATACATTATTTAATTTTATTAGCTTTATAATTATGGTCACCACCTGTGATTAATAAATAACCATAACGAACTAGAAATATAGAAAATTCCACTCAATTGTCGAAATAATTCATTCTAACCTCACTTTGTAAATATTTTATTTTTTGTTAAAGCACGTTCACAATTTTATCATTCATCGCAATTATTTTATAGGTAATTTTTCTGTTATAATTTAAAAATACGAACGATAAATTTCGACACGGAAATTTCTGTAATTTTGTGACAATATTTATTTATAAAATAAAATAACTTATTTTTGGATATCTTCGTCTTTTTTTCAATTCGTTTAAGCATTTATTACTTTTTTTGAATAAAAATAGGTCCCTAAAGATTCACGTTCTAAAACTTCTTTCAAATTGTTTTTTTTGTTTAGATTAGAGAATTTTTTTTATTATTTTTTAAATATTTTTGTAAAATAATTTTTTTGTGATTTTTTTTTAAAGCTAAAAATAGAAAGCCATTTTTTGTGAGCATGTCTTGTTTTTTGTTTTTTTGAGTAACAAATAATTTTTTTTAAAGAGAATAAATATAAATATACCATCGCAAAAAATGCTAGCTAGCCAACGAATTAATTAGTCATGTGGAGTACTTTTTTATAAGCAAATACTTTTTTCATCAAATTAGGTATACCCTTTCAGTTTAAATTTAAAGGTACTGCTTCTAATTTGAATGAGAATAAAATTTGATTTAAATCATTGGATTTTGATACTAATTCTTTTTATAAAAGAAAATAATATATATTTTTCTTTTTTTCTTTCGATGAAATTCATAGGTGACAAAAATTTATTCCATTAAATGACGAATTTTTATTGTTAATTATTACAATAAATATTTTTCAAAAATTTCCATTAACTACTCAAAAATATTTCCATTATTTTTGATTAGTTAGGGGCAAATTTCCTGTTTTCAAAAATCTACGTAATTTGTGAAATTATAAAATGTGTGGTGTTTAGTTTAATTTTAAAAACAACTTGCCTATATCCAAGTTACCAAAATCCTGAGAAAGCGGTAATTAACCCATAGTGACCCAACGTATGATTATTAAAAGTACGGTAAAAATGTAATAATATATACAACCAGTTATTTTTTTTATGATGTAATAATATTATTAAAGCATCCTAGTGTAAATTTTGATTAATATCTACTTAAATAAGAATCTGTCATCGAACCCTACAAACTGGTAGTCTGGTCCAATCAGGCACAAACGACAAAAAATTGTAAAATCCAGTTGGGGATTCAAAGTTCTACAAATATCGAGCCATTACCGCTGACTTATCGTAAGCGATAAATATCAAATTTTACAGGAGAAGGTTTTTTTAAAATATTTTTACACAGAAATGTGCTAATAAATTGAAACTTAACATAGAGCTAACGCTGTAATTAATGGATTTTTAGAGAGAAATGTTAACAATGCTTTGTTCGTTACAATTTAAAATATCACTTAGATCTTAGAATAAAAATCTCAATTTCGATAAAAGTGTCACTTACAATAAGTCGGCGGCGGTAATAGCTCGATATTTTATTGAATTTTTGATATCAAGATTTTTCTCTTTTTTAAATTATCCTGTATGAAGTTTTACTGTAATCCTGAGAAAAATACCAGAATTCTTTTTTTAATAGTTTCACTGAAATACCATTCTGACCTGTGTAAAATGTCATCAAAATTAAGTAGAAATTTAGTTGGGGCGTAATGGGTTAAAATATTTTTGAAATATATAATATGCTTCCCAATTTTTCATTTCGAAAATGTTTCTCAATGCCTTCTTCGTTACAAAATACTTCATGACACTGCCAAATAAGTATATACTATGTACAAGTATAAAGAGACATAAAATCGTAGCCGAAATTTATATTCACTGCCATTGTATTGGAAATACTAGCAATTGTTCTTAATAACGAAAAAGGCGTAAGTATTTTTCAGAGTTTTTCTCTCCTAATTAGAATGAGTTTTGAAAACAGGAAACATTTAAATCTAGTACAAACTGGGAAATATTCTTCTCAGAAATTTTGTATACTGTAAAAAATAAGTTACAAAAATAAGTAAAATTACTTCGGTGTAACAATAATTGTTATACTGATAAAAGTGTAATTTTACACAACTGAATAAAGAATACACAAGTTTGAATTTCGGCAGTGTTTTTGTTTTATATTATAAATTCGTGTATTTTTTACATGTTTGTGTAAAATTACATCTTTGCTAATTGAATATTAAACAAAAACAAAAAATTTATATATATATATATATATATATATATATATATATATATATATATATATATATATATATATATATATATATATGTATATATATATATGTATATATATATATATATATATGTATATATATATATATATATGTATATATATATATATATATATATATATATATATATATATATATATATATATATATATATATTGATTTTTTACTGTTGCACTAATAACAAGGCTAGGGTAAAGTTTCGACTTTCGACAAGTATTAAAATTATATTTACAATAACAAGAAGTCAAAAAAATAAAGAATGACGATTCGTCTTGTGAGAAATTTTAGCTATGTTTGAAATTTTTTTAACTGTCCGCACAAAGTATAATAATACAATTTCCCAGTCTATATCAAATTCTAGTATAACAAAAATGTTAAATATATTTGAAATATTAGTAACTTATTTTTAGTTAAATATTTAATGGGATAAATTAATGTTGCCTCTATAGTTTCAAAATTATATTATTTTGTGTAAATATACATAAAATCATTTCTCATGGTCAAAATTAAATATTTCATCATCGTTTCTACCCCTTTTCGAAATTTTTTTCGAAAAATCATGTCAATCACACAAAATCGTACGTTTCGATAATACGTTAAAAAGACCAAACATAATTTCTGTCTGGTCACACCGCAATCAAAAAATTAACTATTAAAAACAGTAAAAAAGAAAAAAACGTAATGACCAATATCACCAATCCAAAAATTTCAATCCAAATGATACACAAAACATAAACAGAGGTTGTTGTAGAAAGAAGAATAAATTTCCTCTTGGCTAAAGTTGATGTCTACAGTTTTTTGGATGGTGTTACACGACAAGAACGTAGTGCTATATAATATAGGTATTAATTTCCTTCCTATTAGATGCAAAAGCTTATTTAATTATTTATTTGTATTTCAAAGACAAATAAATGTAAGCTTTGTAAAAAGCTCTCCATATGCAATTGCTTTACAAAATACTAACGGTTCTTATATTTTGTCTTTTTAAAATATGAACAATTTGTCGATACAGTTATTGGCCTTGACCCACTTCGACCAACCCGAATTTTCGGTCCCATTAAACCATTACCTGACCCATCTGAAGAGAAGAAGGAATTGGCAGAATTAAAAGCTGCAAATAGGGCGGCACGAGCTCTTGAACAACCGCAAGAGGACACAAGTGCCAAGCTAAGAGAAAAACGAAGAAAGCAGGAGGAAGAGAAAGCAGCAGAAGCAGAACGGTAGAGTATTTTCCTCCATAAAAATACAAAAAGAAATTAATATTTATAAACCTCTAGTAATTACACAGTATGAAACCTTTAGATATAAGTTTACGTTTCTTATATCTTGCCATATCTAAAATTCTTCCTTTTACATCAAGTTTATTAAATATGAAAACAATTGTTTTAGCGCCCTAGCTGAGGAAAGGGCTCGTCAGAAAGAAAAAGCCAAGAAGGAAGAAGAAGCTCGACGAGCTGAGTTGCAAAAACAAGCAGAACTAGAAAAACAAAGATTACTTGAAGAAGAAGTTAGTAAACAACTTAATTTTTTACATGAATTTTCTTTAAAAGTCTGTTCTTAGTAATAATTCTTAATTCAATTCTTAGGCTGAACGGGAAGCTCAACGCATCGAAAAAGCAAGGAAAGAGGCAGCAGCACGATTAGCGGAAGAAGAACGTTTAGCCGCTGAAAAGAAAGCCGAAGAAGAGCGACTAGCTGCTGAGAAAAAGGCTGAAGAAGAACGACTAGCTGCCGAGAAAAAGGCTGAAGAGGAACGATTAGCTGCTGAAAAGAAAGCAGAAGAAGAACGTTTAGCAGCTGAAAAAAAAGCTGAAGAAGAAAGATTAGCTGCCGAAAAGAAAGCCGAAGAGGAACGAATAGCTGCTGAAAAGAAAGCTGAAGAAGAAAGAAAGGCTGAAGAAGCACGACTAGAGGAAGAACGAAGACAAGCGGAAGAAGCTGCTCGTGAAGCCAAGGAGCTTGAAGAAGTTGAATTACAAAGACAAGCTGAAGAATTGGCTGAAATTGCTCGACGAGCCGAAGAGGAATTGGCTAATAAACCAGCCACAGAAGAATCAGCAAAGCCTGAGGAAACTGAAACAGCTGAACAAGCAGCCGATCAACCAGCTGAACCCGCATCACCACCTGCTGTTGCTGAGGACGTTGGCACCGGTGACGCTGAATCTGCTGATGAACAAGCAGACATTCCGAACGAAGAAGTTTCAGCTGATGTACCAGCAACACCTGAACCAATTGTTGAAGAACCACAAACACCTGAAGTCAAACCAGCTGAAGAATCAGAGGCACCAGCTGAGATTGAGGAAGTACACGAGGAATAAATTAAAACGATTACTGGCAAAAGTTATCTTTGAAAAAAGTATTATGTCTACTCTTTTTTAATAAACTTTTTCACTGTCCAATTAAGAAACTAAATATGTAATTAATAATTATCACAATGTGTATAATAAATTCGCGCGCTTTTTCATTTTTCTATTATTAAAAAACAAAATACTATTATTTCGCATTTACTACCATCTTCATTTTCGTCTGACAATAAAACACAATTCATTTCATCACCTTATCTGGTTGTTTATTTACTTTCTTTTGTTAATATTGTATATTTATTTAATAAGCTTTTATGATATTTATTCTATTTTTCATCTACTTTAGATACATTTCCATCTATTTATTTATTTATTATGTAATTTATTTATCAATCATTCACGGCTACATTTACTTTTTAATAAAAATTACTCATTACATTTTCTTTTATGGCAACATTTGTTTTTAATATCTATAAATAAATTTACACCTCTCAAACTAAATATTTGAAATAAAAAATAAGTAAATTTTTTGATTTTGTGTTTTTTTATACAACATTATTTATTTTCACCAAAAAAATATCAAGTTTATTCAAAAAATTTTATGTCTATGGATAAAATTAAACTACATTATTCTTAAAAAAAATAATATAAATAAATACAAAGTTATAAGTAGAACTTTTTCAATCTGAATAGATTAATTTTCCAGCGCTCCCACCCACAATGTAAAACATTTATAAAAAAAAAAAAAAAAAAAAACAATTTTCAAATTTTGTTCACAATATTGCTTTACACTGAATTCAAAACATGTATTATCTGTACTTGATGACGTTTTAAAATTAAATATTGGTTTTTTAAATTAAAATATGGTTGATTTTAATAAAAAATTCGAATTTTTGTAAACGAAATATTGACATTAGTTTTGAAGGTATAACCTATACTCCAGAACTGCGTATTCAACAAATTTTACAGGTTTGAACTTATGAAAAATGATAAAAGCAGCAACAAAACCTATTATAACTCCTATTATATATCAAGCATTTTAGGAGTTTTATTACTTAAAAATTGTTTATTGGTTTGTTTATTTAAATGCCTTGGGTTTAATTCTGTTTGTCTACAGAATTCTATTAACTTGAAACATAATTGTTCAATTTTTTATGCCGGATCTTGTAGCCAGTAAACTCGGGAATAGAAGTATCATTGTTATATTACGAAATTCTAAAAAGTGTTCCCCTTTCTCCCGCAAATGTTAATTATTGTTCCTTTAAATTCTAAAATAAGAGCTTTTTTCAATAATTGTTGTAATTATAACTGGAAGAGTCTAAAATGGTAATTTATTTTAGTTGCAAGGATATTTCTAACAAACTTAAACTGGTATTTCAGAAACAATAAAACAGATTTTATGAAATGTAAAATTACATAATCTCGTAAGTATATGAAATAATTTTCACATTTTTTTATTTGCACATTATCAAATAATTCGTTTAAGGGGCCTTTTACAAGCACAGATATCAGAACATGTATATACCACACAATAGATGGAGTACACATTATCTTTTTTGAAGCAAATCGCCACATTGGTAAACACCACGTTAACACCCTTCATAACCTATAAAGCAAGAGGTCAAACTAAATTGTCTATGTCTCTGTTCCACTTGTAATGAGTTTATGACGTAAATCTCCCCACTCTGTTTGTGCAGATACGCACTGTTTGCAGTGTATTAGTTTGGTGTTTTTTAGTAGTGTGCGTGTTTACGCACACTACTGCAACACACGTATTACCAGAGAGAGCTGTTCAACGTGTTCAACTAACAATGGTAACAATGTACATATAATGCACTGTGCGTTCGACGACGGACACGGACTGACTAATGCCTTAAGCTGTGACACGTCTCCAAATGACTCCAAGCCAATTACACTTTTTTGATATTAGTTGGCTTCTAGTGTTCTATGCTATAAAGTGTCAGTGGTAATAAATATTTTTTAATTTGTATACGATTTTTGTTGTAATTTGAGACTATTTATTAATAAATATTCCAACAATATTTATAGCAACAAACATAACATCAGTAAATATAAAAAAATTTTAAATTAAAGCTTGTTTAACCACCATATTGGTCAACACTTTAACCCTTTTTTTGGCTTCATTTTCATATACAGTGAATATATACCTGTACTCCCTCTATCTCTTGGATACTCAAAGTTTACAAGTGATGTGCTAAAAAAAACAACACTTTTTTGGTGATGTTTTGTACATTAAAGTGCATATAATTAAGTGTATCTTGAATTTTTTTCCTTTTTGTCTGCTCTTGTAGGCCTGTTGAATGTCAAATGTAAATTTTGTAATTCAAAACGGTGCCAACGACTAAAAAACTATAAATCCGATTGGAAGAAAATTAGATGCATTCTCTGTATTATTATGGTATTTTCTGTAAGACTATCTAGAATCAGCCCACCAAACCTTATTAGTCGAATTTTCTCCGAAAAATTAGACTTATACAGTCTATACGATAAGAGCTGCGAGAGGCGAGACCAGGGGCGCTATCCGTTTTCGGACCCGTAGAACACGATTATGTAAAAAAAAAAGATGTCTGATATATATATATATATATATATATATATATATATATATATATATATATATATATATATATATATATTTTCCCGCAACCTTTTAATATGTGTAGGGCCCCCCTATGGAAGTTAAGAGATGAAATTTGGTAAGTGAGGCTTATTCCGATGCACAACAATACTATCAAAGTGGGGTCAAATTTTGGGCAAATTTTTTTTCGGACCCGACCTTTAAGGGGGTCGTGGGGGGCTGAAAAGCAATAAAACTTTTTCAAACCGGTTTTAAATAATGTTTCGGTCAATTATCTACAACATATCCAAAATTCAGCTTCCTAGGATGATATGGTGGGAGTAGAGGGGGGAAAAACGATTTTCGCTGGATCTAACAGGCCCCCAGCCCCCCAGAATTAACGTAGAGGGTTGAAATTTGGTGTGTTGATAAAGTTCGTACCTAGGTTGTGCTTTTTGGAGGTTTTAATATTTTACCCCCACCCCCCTCATTTTTAAGCTACAATTTCATGCATTTTCGACGTTTTCGAAGTTTGTACCACTCGCACAGGTCACCCGAATAAACCTAGAGGGCTGAAATTTTGTATTCGGATTGAGTTAGTATCAAGGGGGTGCCTTTTGGGGGTCTCGACTTTTAACCCCTACCCCCACCATTTTTATACCCAAAAGAACATGATTTTTCTTGTTTTTTAACAGTTTCGTTCGGGTCAAAATCTCCCCAAATAAACCTAGAGGGCTGAAATTTGGTGTACAGGTTAAGCTAATAGCCAGACACTGTTTTTTGAAGGTTTCAACTTTTAACCCTTACCCCCACGATTTTGACGCCAATATTTCCTTAATTTTTTTGCTTGTTTTCTAACACGTCTAGAGACTCCATATGGAAACCTAGAAGGCTGAAATTTTGTACGTGTATTCAGTTAGTATCCAGCTAGTACCTTGTAGAGAGTCCGCATCACTTTTCCCCCCACTTCTCCCATTTTTACATCGGAATTGAATGCTATTGTTAAATGTGTTTTAAAAGCATTATGTTTATTCTAAATACAAGTAGGCGAATAGTAATTTTAAAAAATTTAAAAAAAAGTGAATACAATTTTTTAACAAATGAAATACATACATATTAAGTAATTTGCAAATGTTATTAAAGTAACTGTTTATTTATTAATTTAATTATTATTTAGGAATTTTGGATTTTTATTATTTATAAAATAGAAATTTTGGATTTTTTTGGAAAGAAAAAATATCTTCATAAAAGCCTTCCAGTTTACTATTTAAGTTCCTTTTTTAATATTTAAAAGTAAAACACAAAGGCAATTGGTGGATAAGCATGGATAGAAATGCCCTCGTACGAATTGTGCTGGCTTTTTCCCTGTTAACTTCTATCGGCACAAAATTGAAATTTACTGAGATTCAGCCCTTAAAAACTTAAAATTTTTTTATAAAGCCCCGATCAACCGGACACTCATTATCAGTTTTGAAACCACCAAAATTACAAATCGCTTGTGGACTTTCAATTATATTTCGCTTGTAGACACTCAATACCGAAGAAATAATTTTTTATTTTTTATTTTTTTTTTTTTATTTTTTTTTTTGAAAGAAAAAATATCTTTATAAAGGCCTTCCAGTTTACTATTTAAGGTCCTTTTTTAATATTTAAAACTAAAACATAAAGGCAATTAGCGGATAAACATGAGCAGGAATGCCCTCGTACGAATTGTGCTGGTTTTTGTTCTGCTACCTGTTTTCGGCACAAAATTGAAATTTACTGAGATACAGCCCTTAAATACTTAAAACCTTTTTTTAAAGCCTCGATCAGCCGAACACTCATGACCAGTTTTGAAACCAACAAAATGACAATTCGGTTGTAGACTTTCAATCACATTTCGCTTGTAAACATTCAATACCGAAGATGAAGGGGAAAATTCGACTACCGTGATGGGGCCCCGCTGCTCACGGCGTTTATTTTTTTTTGGCGTCATTTTGAATAAAAAAGTAAGAAAAATTGCTGTTCTTTGATCTTTCAGGCGTTTTAGAAAATCGAATTTCTTATATTAAGGGCTGATATTAGACAGGCTTACAAAAAACACCATAATAAAGAGAATATCGAGCCATTACCGCCGATTTATCGTAAGCGACACTTTTATTGAAATTGAGATTTTTATTGCAAGCAAAATTTTAAACTGTAACGGACCAAGCAGTGTTAACGTTTTTCTCCAAAATTCGTTAATTAACGAGTTATAGCAACTGCTTAGTTTATCGTTAATACAACACATTTTCACATTTTAGCGTAACCGACAATAACCATCTTTATCGTAAGGTTAATAAAATAATAGGAATAATACACTCAGGCGTAATAAAATTAAGACAGCAGAAATATCGCAAGCACCATACAAATATTTAAAAAATCCTTCTCCGGTAAAATTTGATATTTGTCGGTTACGCTAAAATGGCGGTAATGGCTCGATATATCCAATTTTAGTCCAATCGGATTTATAGTTTTCTTGAAATCATTGGCACCGTTTTATTTTGGGTCTGTGACCTTCAACAGACAGATGGCTGATCAAAAATAAAAGAAAAAATACTCATATACACTCAATTATATGCACTTTAATGTATAAAAGTTTTTCTTTCATTACGATAAATAGTTTCCCCCCAAAAAATTCCAAAAAAGTGTTTTTTATAGCACATCACTTGTAAAAGATCCCTTAATGGTTACATCCTAGTTAGGCGAAGTTACAGCTCTTCAACAACTGCTAATATTGTCCGAGTACGCTTAACAAACGGTAAACGGTAAAAACATTTTAGCATAAATATGCCGTATATTTAGGATATTTTAGTAAAAAAAAATATAGGTAGGCAAAATTATTAATTCGTTAATATTTGAGCATTTTGATTATAAATAAATTATTTAAATATTTCGAAAATTAATTGATGATTCAAATTAAAGACTTTTATCATTTTATTTCACTAAAACAATGAAATGCAACTGAATTAATTTCGTCTTTATTTTATTCAAATTTAAATCGAAAATTTAGGCAACGGTAGTTAAAAAAGTATATTAGTACGTAGTTCAATTTACCAGTATCAAGTACTCCAAAAATGTCTTTTAAAATATCTATTGAATTAAATAGTGAGATAAATTCAATTTACCTATTTTATATAATCGGTTAAATTAGCAATTAATCAAAGAGATAGACAGACATATATCGCATAAATTATCTACGTAGATAAAACTGTACTCTAGTTTAGATATTGTCACTTTGATAATAATGAATATTGAAAACACAAATTTTGCCAACATATTAATTAAATTATCACAAACCATAACCATTGCCAACTATTTATTTTTGAATATCTATAACGCAAAATTAAATGTCATTCAAATGAATTTTTGTTATTTACGATTATTATAGAGGTCAGCAGTGGGAAAGGATATAGTTTCTTTCCTGCTACTGTATATCAGATTACTTCAATAAATAATTCAATAATTTTTTTTAAAACACGAAATACTAATTGTTATTTTCAATGTATGTTCCTCATGCTGAAGTAATGCTTTCGCTGTTTCGGTATGACGGTAAGAGAGAGGGGGGTTTTGGTGGGTACACCAGCTATTGCACCTTCCGGCTGAGAATCTCACACTCAGATGATAAAAAGTTTCCCCTCTTCAATAAAAAAAAAATTATAATTTTTTAAAAAATAGAAGTAATTTATAAAAACTTGAAGACCTGTCGTGCTGAATTCATTGCCCGTATTTTAGTTTTCTTTACGTATTTGGTGTTCCCCACTTTGCGACCAGTCCACTTTACAGTCAAAAATATGGTAATTAACGGGGTTAAGGGAATTTATGATAATAACTATAACTGAAAATTTTGTTCGCTTTTGGGTGAAAAAAAAAAAATTAAAAATTATTAAGACAACAAAAATATTTTTTGATTGAAGAGAAAGTTGTTTGCTTAGTATATAACTATGTTTTAGCGAATTTCCAGAATGGAATTCAGCTATTACAGCCACTGTCCTGACGCGACTTGAACTCGGAACTATTGCCAGAAATCTGTTTTGAGGTCCCTAGAAACCGAATATAATATTCACTAAAATTTATATATGTATATATATGTATATATGTATATATATATATATATATATATATATATATATATATATATATATATATAATACATATTATTTCGTTCGAAAGTTATCGCGTGGACACACATATATATATATATATATATATATATATATATATATATATATATATATATATATATGTATATATATATTTCTGGAAATTCGCTACACGTATATACATATATACACATATATATACATATATATATATATATATATATATATATATATATATATATATATATATATATATATATATATATATGTATATACGTATCCACGCGATAACTTTCGAACGAAATATCCAATATTTACGAAATTTGGTGAAAACATTGGAAGTCCCAAACCCTTGGATAAGTTCTTCAGCCAGACACGTTGGATGGCAAGAACATGGTTTTTGTTCTTGCAAAAAATTAGTTTTTTGCCAAAATTTCCATTTATTCAAAAATTTTTACCAAATTTTTTTACACCATTTAAAAGAGGAGAAAAAATTACATAAAAAAGCTCTTTAGACTATTGATCTATGTCAACTAGTTTCCAAGAAAAACTAATATTTATAAACGGAAATTCGCTATGTTATGCAGGATGCCGTGACAGGGGTATTTTAAATTTTTTTTAGTAAAAATAATTTAAATTAAATTTAGAAGGAAAAATAAGGAAAAAAAAGTATCTATATGGAATTAGATGAAAAAATAGAAAGAAACACAAAAAAGTACGAAAAAGATAGTGATCTGGTCGTTATACAGTCGAGTCCGGTCGAGATTGAAAAAAATTCTAGTGTAAAAATAAAGATAAAAGCAATAAAACAAATTGTAAAAACTTATTGAAAAAAAGATATAAAAAAATAACTCAACAGAAAATATAAAAAAAAAGAATATTTTTAAAAAAAGGGATTAGAGTTTCTAAATAGCCGAGTACGGTAACCTGTGCGAATCCTCAACGGTCGTCCCACAATAAGCGCAAAATTTTAATCGAGGAACACGCAAATTCCCGGGTTTCGCTAACAATTGACCTTAAAATGTTACATTTAAAACAAAAATTATAATTGAAATTAATGTTTATAAAATTATTAAAATAACCAAAATTTTTCGACGGCAAAGCGAAAAAAAGCTTTTCAGATAGACTTTGAATCCCTACTTATAAAATTTTTTACCGCAAACAAGACAATTTTTTAAACTGACCACAAAGTGGACACTACCACGCATTTATATACAATCTAGTCACAAAATTCAATCAGTTCGTAGTAAACACAATTACGTATGTTCCTTAGTATTCACAAAAAGTAAATATCTACGTTATTATAAATTTAGATGCTTAAAAAATGAAACGTTGAGCCGTTTGATAAATATTAGTGAACTATTTTAATAATACAGCAAAATAAAAATACAATCAAAGAACAGTTGGGCGCAATTTTTTAAGGATAATTTAAAGTGCTATAAAAATTTTAATGATTTTTTCGATTACAACTGAAAGCTATTTTACAAAGTAATATTTTATGTCCCTACCCTATCGTCAATAAGTTTAATCACGCCACTAAAAAGTTAAAAAATGACATAACGATATATTTTTGTATATAGTAATGATACCATGGAGAACATATCCTAGATCAGGGCTGGGCAACCTTTTGCATGATACAGGCTAAAATCAATTTTACATTTCATTTGCGGGCTGTAATATTGAATCGACATAATATGTTAATTTTTTAATTATTGAATTGAATATTTCTATATAAGTCCACCACGAGTACTTTTTTATAAATACGACTATGCTTTATAAATTTAAAATACATTCACCTTTATCGAACGGTTACTTAGGTACTATTTAAAGATTAACAAAACTAAACTTTTAGGCTGCCTGCAGACTGATAAAACAAAAACGCCTTTATACAAAACGTTTTTGACTAATTTCGTTAGAAGTTGTTTTCCTTATACTTTTAATATGAGTGCGCACACATTGGTACTTCAAAACAAAAAAAAAAAAAAAAAAAAAAACATTATAAAACATATTAAATCACTATAAAATTGTTTTAAACAAAAAGCTTTTGGAAGAATTTTTTCAACCTTCTCCCAAATTGCGTGGACTAGCTTTATAGAAGGATGGACATAATGAAACCAATATCTTCTATTTCATAGCTTTTCTTTATTAAAATTGCCAAAATATTTTCGATATGTTTAATATCATCTTCAGTGGCTAAACATCAAAAAAAAAAATTTTTACAATGTAATAATAAACAATAACATCATTTTTATATATTTACAATTCTTCGTTAACTTATACTATTATTTTTTAGGTTATAAGCTACATATTGGATAGGAGGATTATTTATTTATTTTTGTAAAAACAACAAGAATTTGTGATTTAGTTGATATATAGGAAATTTTATGTTTGGAAGAATATCTATTTGTGTTAACGAAACAAACAAAACCTATTTTTTAATATTAGCGGATTTGAGACAGGACAAACTGAAACAGTATGTATATTAAAATGTTAAAAAATTTTTTTACAATCTTACTCACCAGAAATTATCTAAATTTCAGATTGTCATTCTTGGATAACAACCAACCATACCAACAATCCATTAGAACAATTTAACTAGTTTTTTTGCATTTCACATGGAAATTTGTCAATCGAAAAAATTTTTTATAAAATAATTACTTTAATTTAAAACAATTAAAAAAGTCAAACATATTTAAAATGTAAAATCAAAAAAAATTTCAAGAGAATTTTTTTTTAAATTATCACAGTTTGTACAATGTACTCCTCAAGTACATTGTTATTGGTATGGTAGCACAGTGATCAACTGAACTAAATTTGTAAATTTTTTGTTTAAAGATAAATTTCTCGAAAATTCTAGACAAAATTAGTCCGGTCTCAATTTACATATTGGTATGTGTTTATAGTTTATGTTTTTTGATTACAATGTATTATATAAGCATCTTTTGGAAATATTGTTTATTGATTTCTATTATTATTATTATTTTATTTTTTTAATAATCGGTAAATAGGCATTATCTAGAGCTAATGATTCTATCTGCTTGTTGCAATTTTTTGATTCATTCAGTTTTATGTAAAAACCTTCACTTAATAATCTTTTTTGGTATTTATTTTCTCTGTCTAATATTTCGACTTGGTCGAAATTAAACCTGTGATCATTATTTATCGAATGTTCAGATAATCCAGTTGCCTCTTTGCCCCTTTTTATGTCATATTTGTGTTGGGCTAATCTATTATTCAACGACTGTGACGTTTGTCCATAGTATGATAATTCGCAATCTTGGCAGTTTATTTTATATACTATATTGTAATCTTGTTTTATATCTGTTTTTACTCTTTTTTTAGTGTAAATGTTTGAAATTTTATTGTTAAAAGAAAAAGTTATTTTATTTTTGCTATTTTTTTCTATTATTGGTTTTAATTTCTTAGTTAAATTATTATAGGGTAAACAAATTCTATTTTTATGTTCATTTATTGTATCTACATTAGTTTTTGTTGTATTATATGCTAAATGTATAACTTTTTCTTTTATCATGTTAATTAAATTTATAGGATAGTTATTTTTAGTTAGAATGGAAACAGCTAATTTTATAGATTCTTTTCTATTTTTTATGCTACTTAAATGTACCGCTCTATGCATTAGATTATGTATCATGTTATTTTTTATGTATTGTGGATGATTCGAGTTGTAATTAATGATTCTGTCAGTGTAATTATCTTTTTTATGCCATATTGTGTTAATCACGTTATGCTTATCTTTTTTAACTAAGGTGTCAAGAAAAGCTATTTGGTTATTTTCTTCTATTTCAATGGAAAACTGTAAAGTTGGATGATAATTATTAAAACTATTTTTAATATGTTCTATTAAATTTTCTGGCGCTACTGTTAAAATGTCATCTACGTATCTATAGAAAAAAGCTGGATTCCATTTTTTGACTTTTTTAATACTGGCAGCACAAAGAAAATCCATTACATACGAAGCAATGATACTGCTAAGGTTCCCACCCATTGGGCAGCCAAATAACTGTTTATAAAATTTATCCTGAAATCTAAAAACATTATTTTCGAAAATTAACTCAATTCCCTCAATAAATAATTCTCTATCTATATCTGTAAATTTTTTTATGTTGGACCATTGTTTTTTAATGACAGCTATTGCTAAGTTTAGAGGAATATTTGTAAATAAAGATTTGACATCCAATGAAAAAATTTTTTCATTAGAATCTTTAAGTTGAATGTTATTAATTTTCTTTACGAAATCATACGAATTTTTTATGGAAAATTGACTATTTTCAGATTTAGTTAATATTTCAGAGAAATATTTTGCTATTCCCTGTATAGGGGAATTGATCTGGCTAACAATTGGTCGTAATGGTATATCCTTTTTTTGAATTTTTGGTAAAAAATAGATTTCGGGTAAAGTTTTTCCTGATTTTTGAAGTTTGGTCTTCGTTGTGCTGTCAATATATTTATTTTTGTATAATTTATCTGTATATAGTTTAATTTTTCTCAAAATATTTTCATTTGGATCTTTTCTAATGTTTAAATAAGTTTTTTTATTGTTTAATTGTGTCATAGCTTTATTAAGATATTCTTCTTTATTAAGTTGTTTTCGCTTGATCAATGTGTTACAAAATGTTTTTTCATCTAACAAAATGTTTTGTATAAAAGCGTTTTTGCTTTGCAAGTGTGTTTACATGTAATTACTACTATCAAACGTCTTAAGAAGAAACATTTTGTTGAAAGCACAAACATTGACACTTGTTTTATTCAAAAACATAACAATACAAAGATTGCACGTGTTTTATAGATTTTTATTTAAGGTACATATTTTTTTTTTAAATGGACGTAAATACTGAAGAATAATTAGTTTGGTGGAAGCAAGACCTGTGGGATTTTACGATAAAAGAACGTCATAATCAAGAACTTACTGATAAATTATAGTTGAAAATTTCAATTCAAATGTAGTCAAAAGTGTTAGGAATTAGAAAAATTAATCAGTTTTATAGGATCTTTACCTAATTTAAAAATAAATTTTTTCAGAGTATTTTCTTTAATTTTTTTTCTTTTTTAGGATGTATCCAATAATTTCTTTCACATTGTATTAAATTCATTTGTAAATATGTTCAAAGACATAGTATACGACAACACACAAATAATGGACACACTGATAAAGCAAAAACGTATTTGCAGAAAACGTTTTGTTCTACGACAAAACATTTTGCTTGATCAGTGTGCGCTAGTATGAAGCAAAATGTTTTTGTTTTTAAAGAAAATGTTTTGTATAACAACATTTTTGTTCTTTAAGTGTGTGTCGAACTGTTTGAACATTAGACAAAACGGTTTGCTTTACAGCGTTTTTGCTTTATCAGTGTGCAGGCAGCCTTAGTTCTCTTAATTAATATTGTGTAAGGCCCGATAGTGCTGATATCATGCTGGTACCTATTCGTTCTCTATTCACATTATAAAGCCACTCTGGGTACACTCCCAGTTCGGTCTCAGTTCGATACAAATATCTTTTCATAACAACTGAATGCAAGCGGAGTGGAGTGGAATCAAAAAAGTGTTTACACTATAGGTACAAGCCATAACAAGTTTGATATCGCTCCGATAAAATATTACCTGAGTGGTATTGATATTGGAGTGACATTGGAGCATGAGAGAACCGTGCCTGATATCGGACCGATATCAGAGCGATGACATTCATTGTTTATTGTGTAAGAAAATTTTATCGAACCTGGAGCGGAGTAATATCGGAGTGAGAGCAGAGCGTTAATGTAAATCGGGCCTAAGCTTATTGACTGAAAATTTTAATAGTGCAATTAAACTTATGGACGATACTGTATAATTACTTCTTTTTTTTTATTGATTATTTAAATATAGTTTTGATAGGTACTTATAAAGATTGTAATCATTGTCTGTTTTCTGCCTGTGAAAATTTTTAGTTACTGACTGAATAAATGAATATTTAAAAGATCTTTTGGAAAAAAATTTCTATATGTATAGTTCAATTTAAAATATATATTTTTAAAAAGATTAAAATTATTTTTGCGCAATTTGTACGTACACGAGTAATTTTTAAATGGACCATAATTTTCAAAAATTTCTTTGAAGACTTGTCTTATGAAAAATAATATTTGAATATTAAAAATCTTAAAAAATTAAATGACTTTCGAAATATTCATACGTAAACCAAAAAATTATATTTTTTTTCTTTTGAGTGTGTATTTTAGTAAAATTTATGGATACATTAAAATCAGTACACAAGCTTGTCTAAAAAAGAAAACAAAAAAATTATTGTCACTGGAATATACAATTTTTGTTGTGTCTTTGACATACCCCCAAAAAAGTAACTTTGAAACGTACTGTTGTTGTATATAAATGTACACTAACCTAAAAAAATATGAGTACACAGATAATGTTTTGACTAGTATTTCTTTTGAATACTAAAAAAACAAGAAGATAAAAAATTATTTTATTTTGTTACCTTTTATTTTTCAGGAATAAAAATAATTTACAACGTTGTGAGTCAATTTTCAAGTTTTACTTGATCGTCAGGATAGATACAATTAAAATAATTTTCGGGTAACATATTACTCAGCGAAATTCTATACTCGTTCAAATAAAGAGGCAACAATTTATTTAAAAAATAATTAAAGAGGTATGTAGATGAAAGTGTAATGTAACATTTTTATAATTTTACAATTAGAAACGTTTGAGAATTTTTATTTACATACACTTCCTATGCAATACCACATGTTTATTATTGAATTTCTATAAAATTATTAGACGTAATGAAACCGTAGACGTAATGAAAATAAATGAACGTATAAGATATGATAATTCAGCATAGGATATTTATAAATTTTACAAAATAACACATTATATAGTTTACAAAATGTTATATAACACCTTCATCCACTAGCTACTTCTAATTTTTGTAACTTCTTAATATCAGTAAGGAGGTTAGGTGATATTATTCAATAGCTTAAGGATAGGGTTTGAAGAGAAAATTACCAATAATTATTACTAAATATTGATAATTGATTTCACAACGTTTCGAAGCTAAAAGTTTTATCATCAGGCGTACATGCAGGCGTATATCGCTACTTCTCTTTGTGAACCCCGTATCTGAAAACTCCCAATTTTTGGAAACACAAAAAAAAGTATTTAAATCTGTGTTTTCATCACTATGAACTTAAGATTTATGCTAATTACACCCTTTGATGTTGGCTACCTATATATACATATATATATATATATATATATATATATATATATATATATATATATATATATATATTATACATACTTATCTATCTATCTATATATATATATATATATATATATATATATATATATATATATATATATATATATATATATATATATATATATATATATAGATAGATAAGTGTGTATATAAATACAATATTTAATTTTTTTTTTGGTGTGTCCTAAAACATGTAGTTTTGATATACGAGGTTCACAGAGAGAAGTAGCAATATATAGAACGCCTGATAATTAAACTTTAAGTTTCGAAACGTTGCGAAATAAACTATCAATATTTAGTAGTAATTATTGGTGATTTTCTCTCCAAACCCTATCCTTAAACTTCTTAATAGAAAATTATTGTAATCGGCCCGATTTTCGAAAGTCCCAATTTTGACATATGTATCTCCGCTTTCTGAGGATTCTATTTTAGAGACGTATACTATCGTTTCTAAGATGATCTCTCTCTCTCTGTGAGTGTATGTGTACGTATGTAGGAGAAATTGGAGCAAGATGGAGTAATTAAAATCCGACAAAAACAGATATCTGAGGATATCTGCAAAAATGTGAGGCGAGTACATTTTTATGTTAATATTTCAATGTTACAATAGAAACAAAAATAGTTGAAATCAGTTGTTATGAGTCAAGTACATTTTTATGTTAATATTTCAATGTTACAATAGAAACAAAAATAGTTGAAATCAATTGTTATGCCAAGTACAGTTGCAATTATAATAATTATGCTAAGTAGAGGTTTTAAGTATTTAAAAAAAAAAAAAATAAATAAATAATTAAAAACAAAAACAGATTTTCGGAATAACAATTTGTGTTTTACTCGGCCCAAATTTTTATTTAAATTATTAGGTTAATATCAAATTAAGATTTTTTAAATTCATCTAATATTAAGCAAAAATTTGGGCCGAGTAAAACACAAATTGTTATTCCGAAAATCTGTTTTTGTTTTTAATTATTTATTTATTTTTTTTTTTTTAAATACTTAAAACCTCTACTTAGCATAATTATTATAATTGCAACTGTACTTGGCATAACAACTGATTTCAACTATTTTTGTTTCTATTGTAACATTGAAATATTAACATAAAAATGTACTTGACTCATAACAACTGATTTCAACTATTTTTGTTTCTATTGTAACATTGAAATATTAACATAAAAATGTACTCGCCTCACATTTTTGCAGATATCCTCAGATATCTGTTTTTGTCGGATTTCAATTATTTTTGTTTTTTTCTTCTTTTTACTATAGACAGTATAGTACTAATAATATGTATTTGCTTTTATATAGCTCAGGTCTCTATTTTAAACTGATAAAAGATCGTTTCCATTGATAAAATGCCACCAGAATTTTTATTTGTTTGTTAGTTTCTTTCTGAGTTTTTTTGTTTCTATTGTAACATTGAAATATTAACATAAAAATGTACTTGCCTCACATTTTTACAGATATCTTCAGATATCTGTTTTTATCGGATTTCAGTTATTTTTGTTTTTTCCTTAATTTTACTAGACAGTGTAATGCTAACATGTATTTTGACAGTGTAATGCTAACGAGCTTTTATATATTATAAAAATACCTCAAGTCTCTGTTTTAAACTGATAAAAAATTGTTTCAACTGATAAAATGCCAATAGAATTTTTATTTACTTCTTAGTTTATTTCCGAGAAAATGATAATTTTTTAAGTTTAATATTTAGTGTTTCATAAATTTGTTAATTTACAATACATATTTTATTTTACATTATCTGTTGTAGAAACATAAAATCGCAGTTGCCGCAAATTAAAATAAAAATGAAAAATACATTTGTTTAATATTGTTAGATAAATACGAGCGCATAACTTGTATATCTACTTTAAATAACTTGTATATCTACTTTAAACTAGAAAAGTTAATAATATATATATATATATATATATATATATATATATATATATATATATATATATATATATATACATATATATATATATATATATATGTATATATATATATATATATATATATATATATATATATATATGGAGAGAGAGAGAGAGAGAGTGAATTTAAATAACTCTTATCCTTTTGGGGAGTGACTCATAGTACCCTGTAGACACTAAAACCACAAGAATTTTTTCGGAATTAACAGTTTGAGAAAATCGCATATTAACTGGCTACATGATGCTTCAAAATTTTTCTAAGTACGGCCCTGACTAAATTATGCATAAATGCCTTCTTAATATCAAAGGTACAAAATAATTTTATATGCTTAGGTGGTAAAAGTGTTTTCCAGATCTTGTTTTAAAAACAGGAAATTTATCTTACAAACATGAGATGGTCAGAGTCGGATTAAAAAAATTTTTGAAAGGCCCCCTTTTTAGTATCAAATTTTTTCTGTTAAAAAACACTTTTGGTTCAAATTTACCAGCGAAATGGTGGAGCATTCTTAGGCACTGGCACTTTGTGACTGGTAGGTCGAGGATTCGGATCCCGTGATCGTCTATGCTCGTGAAGGTTTTCTGCAATTTCCCTTTACAATTACAGATGAATATCGGCATAGTTCCATTAAAAGAGTCGACTGCAGACGCACACCTTCCAAATCCTAGCACCCCCCTGCCACTTTTCTTGTCGCCCACTCGCATCACAGTTGTATAACGTAAAAAAAGTATTGTAATAAGTATTGTATTGTTAATAAAGATACAAACAATGATGTGGGTGGCGTCTGTTATAGACAAAAAAGTCTCAGAAACAAACATTAAACCATATTATTATTAGAATATTAAATTTTTCAATCGAGTGAAAAAAATTAAGTTTAAAGCAAGAAAAAACCGAAATTTTCTTTTATCTCCTACTTTAACCTTGAATAACTTTTAAAGGAATGGATTTATCAAAAAAATGTCTGAGACTATTTTTGTAGAGCGTTCAATTTTCTTTCAAAATATGTAACGATCTTTGCTGAGTGTTGATTTGTTCATCAGTTAAAAAATTCCAAAGTTAAAAAGTCAAATCGCAAAAACAGTTGAATGTTCAAGGGATGATTACTTGAAAACGACTTGTTTGACGAAAATTTGCCAGACCTTTTTTGTAGAGAATTTAATTTCCTTTAAGATGATGTACTGTTAAATTCCTTTGGGTCGACAGTTTAAAAGTTTTGAGCAAAAAATGAGTTGAAGGAAAAAAAAAAAAGAAAATCGCGATGATAGACCCCTTAATGTTAATATTAAGGGGCTTAACTTTCACAATAATTTTTTCTTGTCATCCCGAACAATATTTTCGGAGTAACTTTCGAAAAACAAATAGTCGATTTTTTTTGGCCCAGTCTAATATATATATATATATATATATATATATATATATATATATATATATATATATATATATATATATATATATATTCCATCATGAAAATTTCAAAAAATATATTCCACCATTCATCATGAAAATGTAAATTTTTACTTTCCGATAATGATTCATGTATTTTTCAGTACCTACTTAATTGGTAATTTAGCCATGTTTATATTTGATTACTCATATTCGATATTTTTTATATCTATTTCTGCGAAAGCTCTCTGGTGTGCAAGTTTTAATGAATGTTCGACAAGAAGCAATAATCTTCCATTCAACAATTTATCT
Organism: Brachynemurus nebulosus; assembly: GCA_035578155.1. NCBI lineage: Eukaryota > Metazoa > Arthropoda > Insecta > Neuroptera > Myrmeleontidae > Brachynemurus > Brachynemurus nebulosus. The sequence goes on along the minus strand of JAPWDM010000001.1, from coordinate 156,724,048 downwards.
TCTTACAAATTCGTTTTTAACCAAATATGTGCGGTTTATTTCTTTCTCAACATTCAAACTATTTTTCTTATTTTTTTTTCTTTTGTATGTTTTTTAGGTGTCAACCACATTTCCCATATGGAAAAGTTTATTACAAAGCACTTGAACAGTGAACGGAAGAGATTAAACTGCTTCTTATCGAGCATTCATTAACACAGCCACACCAGAGAACTTTAACTTTGGCAAAAATAGGTATAAAAAATATCGAATATGAGTAACCATATGTACACATGGCTAAATTACCAATTAAGTTAGTCTGAAAAATATATGAATCATTATCGAAAAGTAAAAAAATACATTTTCATGATGAAAATAAACATAAATATTAAAAAATATGGAACGTATTTGCAATCAATAAATAATGCAATATACTCTACCCTATTTATTCTTCTTTATATGGCTTGGATACGACATATAATTCGAAAAAACGCAAAAACACGTATCCCCTAATTTTTGGTGCTCTCTATTTATAGTGGTAAAAATTTGATACATTGAACCATTCAGGCTCTGCAAGAAAATTTACCCCCATTTTCACCCCTCCAGCCCCCCTTATGAAACCAGCCCTGATTTAACCTATACAGGTGAATAGGTTTTTCAAAGAGTAACATTTCATTAATTTAAAGTTTTCCTCTATCTCTTACAGTTTTCGAGATATCTTAAGAAATACGATTTGAACCCCCAACTTTAGGGGCTGGTTTCACCCCCTAAACGTGGACGTTGGCCGATAAAAAAAATACGGGTCCCTTATTTTTACGTATACTACACACCAGCGAAGTTTCATCAAAATCCCGAATTTCACTAAGGCTGCATCTCCTTGTAAGACATTTACCTTGTGTAAAAATAGTATTTCTCTCAGATGGTCAGTGTTGCCATCTAGCGATACCTACTGGAGGTCGATCCTGTAGATCATTAGATAACGACACATAGACTGATTGTGAAACTGAATATACAGGTAACTGTATTGTATGTATACAGGTAACTATATTATATGGCACTACAGTGCCATCTAACTGGGTCGGCATGTAATTAATAATGTACATACATGATTTAGGTATGCTTATATGTAAATTTAAAGGATTGTTGTCTCATCATTAAAGCGAGGATCTATAGTGCAGGTAATAAATTATTCTGTCGAAATTGCGTGAAAAAAACGTATCACCATTCGTTAGAAGCGGCAGATAATTTATCTATTTTTCATACATTTATAGTTTTTTCCTAAATGCGCTCTATAGTTTTTGTGGCAGGAACTAAAGAGGTACACTACAAATATATCTTGTTTTGAAAACAATAAAATTTCCTATAAACAATATAGTCGCTCAATTTAAGTTTGTAACATCGTTCGCGCGACGAACGAACACAGTTTAATTTGATCAACTGCATCTGTCTTATGTAAACAGCTACCTGAAGAAAAAAAATTTTTTCCATACACTCAAATTATAAATCATCCTGTCAGAAAATTGAATTCCATACACAAATAGAAAAAACATATTTGAGAGGAGCGTAGTCTTGTAAATTTTTATCAAGAGATATTTCTTGTCCGAAGATATAGATAAATTAAAATTATTACATGATTCGATTTCACCACTGGGTTGGTCATCGAAAAGATGCTTGAATAGCAAAATCTGGCAAAAATTCCAGAATATTCTTTCAATAATCAAAAAAGATATCAAAAATCCTTAATCAATGGATTGACCAATGAAAAAGTAACAAAGTACCGGTATTTAGAAAATAGAAAAAATATCTAATATTCTTCTTGGAAAATAGAAAAAATATCTAATATCTATTTCACCATCAAATTTTTAATCGAAAAGCGATCAATTAATGGAATTCGGCAAAAGTTCGAGAAAATTCTATTAGGAAAATATAAAATATATCCAAAAACGGACTTCACCATTGGACTAGACATCAAAAAAGTGTCCAAATAGCAGACTTCGTCAAAAGTTCTAGAATATTCTTTTTGGAAATCAGAAAAATTCTTGAAAATTTGACATCATCATCAAGTTGTTCATTAGAAAAGTGACCAAAAAATGAAATTCGGCAGAAGCTCTAGAATATTCTATCTTAAAATCAGATAAGATACCTAAAACTTGATTTTACTATCGAATTAGTTATTAAAAAAGGATCCACGTAGCGAAATTTAACGAAAGTTCGAGAATGTTCTATCTGAAAATCAGCAAAGATATCAAAAAATCTACTTCACTATTTGTTTAATCATCGAAAAACAAGTTGAATACAGGTGGAAAAATTTGTCAAAAATTTCTATTCGAAAATTAATAAAGATGTCGAAAAACCAATATCACTATTAGAAGAATTATTGAATTTAACAAGCAAAGATAACGAATTATTTATCATAAACTGGTTATAATTGATTAATTTAGGTTCCATTAGTCCCACTGATTTGGTCAACGATAGTGTATTTTTTAAAAAAATGACAAATCGTTACTTTTCGCAATCGTAAACTTTAATCGTAAATATCTCCTAAACGGTGCGTCACAGCTCAAAAATAACGAAATTTTTGAAGGCTTAAGCGAAGCAAGTTGTGGGCATTCCGAACGTATTGCGATTGTCAAAACCTACTTTTCGTTATCGAAAATTATCGATATCGAAAATAACGATATTTCCAAAATGGATGATATAAGGAAAGGAAGTATTTTTTCAAATATATAAGATCTGCTATTCTACTTACTTTTCCTTATCAAAATATTGCGATCGAAAACAGATTACAAATAGTATCCAATTTTTTTAAACTAAAAAATACTAATTGTGAACTTCTTAATTAACAATTTCCGATTGTTGTAAAATTGTATAAAAATTTGTAAGATACAGTATCTGTTTGCATTATTATGTCAAAAAAGCCTGCTACACTTCACTGAAAGTGAACCGTTTATCTTGCGTAAACCTAATAATAATTTAAATAATGAAATTACTATAAATTTTGAAGTTACAATTTACTATCATTTTTGTCCCCCATACCTGTTTTTACGCTCCTGGAAATAATTTAATTTTGATAGGATAATTTATGACCTGCACTATGAATCCTCGCTTTAGAAATAAATTTACTGATACATATTTTTTAGCGTATTGAAAGAATAAACGCTACTTTTTAAAAGTCAGAATTCCTTGTTCACGTTGTTCACAAAATATTTATTTTTCACTTATTCATTTATCTTGTACTAAGTATTTTTTTCTGGCAATTAAAAAAAAAAAGGTAAAAAGGTAATAAAAAAATGTACTGTTTCAATCCATCTAACATTTATCTTTGTTAATTATTTTTTAGATTCGAAGAAAGGCGATCTATGCGGTCAACACATTCCTAACCAAACTTAGCTTGATATAATGTTAATCATTTTTTTTTTCTTTTATAAGAATGTTGTTATATTCAAAATTTTGAAAAGTGAAACTAAAAGGAAAATTGATTTTTTGGTAATATTTGCTATAATATGTGTTGTAACAATTTTATTTACTTATTAATTTTTTTTATTACAGAAAACTATTTGGATCAGATCCGACTATAATTTTAATTCTATTCAAATATTTTTATGAAATGTGAATATTGAAATTTAAAATAAATAAATTTTTTGAAGTATTGTAGTTTTAATTTGAATCGTCAAATCAACGTGATCAAATCAGTGATACAGGAAAAAATAATAAAAAGGTTTCAGTAAATACGGTTTTAAATGAAATGTATCGTCGCCAAAGTCCGTTTTTTAGTAATGAGACTAAGCAGTAAATAAATTATTGACATTTAATGGGATTTCATGGTAGCGGATAGCTACCGTTACTCCGGTAAAATTTCATAGAAAAGAATGGTTTTGAAGTTATGCCACTTGGTGCAATATAGTATACTAATGGAATGACATGGTAGCGGCGTAGCTACCGTTACTCCGATGTCGATTAAATTCATACGGGACCATCTAGGAACCAGACTACATAATTTCTGAAAATTTCATAAAAAAGAATTAAATAATTCAGAAGTTATGCAACTTGGTGCAATTTAGTATATTAATGGAATGACTTGGTAGTGGCGTAGCTACCGTTACTCCGATTTCGGTTAAATTCATAGGGGATAATCTAGGAACCAAACTGCATAATTTCTGAACATTTCATTAAAAACAACCGAATAGTTCAAAAGTTATGTCACTTGGTGCAAACTGGCGACACACAGACGAATAGACACTAAACCAAAATTGTTCAGGAAGCTTTAAAACGTAAAAAGCGCGTAAAAAATTTTATTTTGGCTTGAAATTTTAATTTTACTTTGGTAGTCTCGGATAGGGATGATGGATATTAGAAAAACATCGATGTTAACATCGATTCAACAGTATCGATATACGATATATATTGAAAGAAAAACAACGATGTTTATGTAACAAAACAAACAACCATTATAATCTATTATTTTATTTATTAAAAATTAACATTGCCAGTATTTATTTGGTACACTTTGCAAAAAAGTCACTTTGTTAGAAGTTTTCCTTTTAATCTGTTGCTTTGTTGACACAAATGCTGCCCAGCTTTTGAAAAAAGTCTCTCAGAAGCTGTTGAAGTTGCTGTGCAACACAAATATTTTTTCAAGTTTGGATAAGTGGATCCTAGAACTTACCATAAAAGTAATGGATCTTGTTTTAAATCAACTACAGGATTTTTTAAATACTGGATAGCTTAGAGTAGTATCGATTTTTCGATATTATTCTCGTAACATTAATGTGTCGATGTTATCGAGGACATAACATCGATGTTTTCCTGCTAAACATATTCCTGAACATTTTCTGTAGTAAGCCCCGTAGCAAAAGTGCTAATGCCCCTCGAAAATTTCTTTTTTTTTTTATCCAGTCCTTAATCTGTCACATTTTGCCAATCCAAAGCTAGAATAAAGTGTGATGGGATTCAGAGATAAATATAATATAATTGTGTAAATAATAAACAAATATTTTACTTCGCAAAGTACCACTTTTAATTTTGAAACTGCGACAGTATTGTTCCGAACAGTCAGTTAATTTATAAACATGCTTAAAATTTGTTGAAAAAATAGACTTTCTGGCTAAACGGACTAATTTAGTGGTAATCAAAGTACGTACCAGTATGTTCATAATTTTTAATCTCGCATTACAGCCTACTTATACGTTGAATGAGAAATATCATTCTTTCTAGAGCTACAGAATTTTAATGTTGATACAGTATACCTGGTATAGGTACTATTGTAGATGTGTCATTGGAAGTACCAAATATTGTAAAAATTTTAGTTCACTTTTAGAAGGTTTAGTTCACTCGTTTAAAAATAAATTTTACCCTACGATCTTATAAAACTAGTGTATATAATATATTAAAATTATTGTAATTAAATATAACCTATAACAGAAAAATAATAAATTATAGATATACGTAAATAATGAAAAAAAGACACATAATGATAAAGGACAATAACTAGAAATTAAAACTTCATTATTTTTGTTATTTAAGGAACTTCCATGGATATTTATACAAGAACAATTAATTAATTTAAAATAAGACTTTTCCATTTTAGGATAAAAATATAACCTATTTTTGTCTGATTACCAGCTGTTATACAAAATACGACCATTATTTTTTCCCCTATCCAAACACGTGATTCTTTGTTTTTGAATTAATATAATAGTCATAACCAATAACTGATAAAATAGGTAATGCTAGGCGGGCTAGACCTATCCAAAGGGCGTATACATTATTATAGCATTGTAGTTATCTTTCTCTTTTTTGGTCATTTTAATGGATTAGAAGAAAATAACACATCTCTTATTTCTTTTCCTCTAAATTAAATACAATGCATCTAAAAAAGATAACAATCTTTTCCAAACAATTGTGAATATTTTTAGTATATATTTGGTATATACTACAATAGTAGAAATTTATAAAAATTAATATTTAAGACATCGTTTCCTGATCGAGTCCTAAATAGTAGATTCCCCTCTTTTTGTTTTTTATTTCTTCCGAATTTTTAGTGCAGAGGGCGGATCAGTTCATTTAATTTAATAAATATGGAATTTTAAAACTTAATTAGGGTATTAAATGGAAGCTTAGATATCTTATATTAGATATCCAAACATATTTCGGAATAAATTCTTGGAATTTCGAGATAATTATATAATTGAATATTTGCTACGAAATACAATCCGTATAATACCAGTAGGTTTCGAAAGAGTACACCCACTTTGAAGAGTACGCCCTTCTTTTAAAAATGTACTCGCCTACCGAAACCGACTGGTTTCGGAGATTTGATGAGGAATAAAACTTCGAGTTTGCTTTGAAATCCAGACTTTTTTATTAAATTATTTTGCAAATTAAACCAAAAAAAATTCAATAAACATTTCAAAATTTTCATAAAACATACAAGTACATACAAAAAATTGCATTTCTCTCCGTCTTGTCCCATAGATGGAGCAAGGCAGGGTATCCAACAAGACAAGACGCTACGTATATAATTTCTAACCATTCTGCACAAAAAACACTTGCCTTAAATAAAAATAAATAAATAAACTATTAAAAAAATTTTTCCACTACTAATACAATGATCTTGCGTGGAAATTAGCGATAACCAAGACCAAGACTTATTGGTAGTTAAGGGAAAAAATCCTAAAAAGCCTTTTTTTTAGCATATCTGTGAGTAGTATCTTGACGTTCAAACACAGACCAATGAATATGTTACACTTATATCATACCCGTAGTAACGTTTTCAAATAATTATTGCCAAAATATAATATTGATAATAAAATTTTACTTTTTTAAGAAGAAGCTGCAAAATTTTGAAAGAAATAAAGTGGTATTCGCTTTATTTTCAAAATACGTACGTATACAAAGTATGTCCTGCAATAATTATAGTCGCATTTGCTCAAAAATTGACATTACATTATTTCATTAAATCTCACCCGCCTCACCCTGTTAGCTGCTTCAAGAGAAATGCCTACAAACTGCCTTTACGCTTTGTCTAGTAGTATAATATAATAGTGTTCATTGGTCTGCGCTTTCAAAATTATATGTGGTGGAAGTGCTGTAAAGTAAATTGTCAATATTAAAGATTATCATAAAAAGACGTTTAAATATCCCAATTTAAAAATTTATTATAATAAAATTATAGAGCTTACAATTAGTGATTAAATAAATACCTACCAAAATATCAAATCGAGATACCAGAACTTTTTCACCACACTGTAGATAACATATTTATCGAGTGCCCACTCGCTAGGACGGCATTTTCCAAAAGACATGCAAAGAGTAAGTAATTGATACACGAGGTTTTAATTACACATTTCTTTTATTTTGGTTTCGTTGGAAATGAAATAAAAATAATAAAAACAGAAATAGTCCCAATACACAAGCACATATGTTTTAAACAAAACTTAAAAACGCACATTTTTTAAACAAAGATACAAAATATTAAATTTTTACAGTTAGATGCTGCTATCTGTCTCTTCAATTTTACACTCAATCATTTATTTCTTTTATTTTTAATTAAAAAAAAATAATATGTAATTAAATACATATGTCAAAATATAATTTTTATAATATTCTTCATACGTTTGATTTATTATGTGAAGCGTTTTTAATTTAGTTTTTATAAATAAAATTTTTAATATATTATGCACTTATTGCAAGATGGTTGGCTTGCTTAAAGATGCATCTTAGTTTTATGACTGATGCACAAGTGTATCTATATAGTAAAACCAAATAAATAATAAAATATATTCAAAAATATGAAAGTATGTACTCTTCAAAAATTAATATTTTGGTAATAAAATTGACCTTATCTAAATTATAAAATTGAAATAATTTGAATTGCAACTTGAAATATTATTTTCAAAATTTAATTGCTTTAAACATACCACTTTAAAATGTACAAAAAATTTTATGTTAACAACTGAAAAAACTGAAGTGTTTAAAACAAGAAAAAAAAGATTTAAGTAATATGAAATATACACCAAAAATGTCACTAATTTAAAAAGGCCATGTTATAATAGTTCAATGAGATGCAAGGTAGTTTTTGAACAAAAAATTTTATATGAAAGTTGAATTTACTATATCTATAAAGAGATGCAAAATCTCTATTTTACGGTTACATATATACTATACAATATACATATTAGCTGTACCCGGCGATTCCACCCTAGTAGATTATTTATACAACCTATGGATCGAAATACTTTTAAATCATTACTCATCAGACCTACTTATTACTCATCAGATCTACTCATTACTATCAGAAATATTCGTTACTCCCCCATGTAAATTTATTCCCCTCTTAAGTAAAATTTTAGAAAAATCAGTCCAGTCCAGCAAATTTATTTTTAAATAAAAAAACAAGTCGCCAAATGAAAGTTGTATCTGCGAAAATAGTGCTCCGTACAACAGTTGTTATTATGAATTTAATGTAATAGCATATGAAAATGGGTAGAATATTTTTCCTAACAAATAAATTTGGTTCCTAAAATAAACCATAATTTTCGATTTCAAAACAATCGTATCATTATCTTGGTTTATATACGCTAAACACTGGTTTAACATAACATTAATATACCTAGTTTTCACTAACAGCAGACTAACAGCAACATCTTGACCAAAGCAATATGTGTCATTAAGATTATGTACTAAGGAAATTGCGTAAGAAAATTCAGTTCTGATAATTTTCGTTCAATCTACATCTCATTTTCTTAAGCGATCCTTCTGGTCTGGGTCGGAAACAACAATTTTTGAGAAGTTTCTTCGAAAAAAAATGAACAAAGATCTATAATAATATATACCATTGAATTCATGTTTTAATAAGCTGTCCTTTAATACCTTACTCGATGTTCTTGAGGAAATTTTTTCCCCATTTTCCAGATTATTCCTTGATATTAACCACTAGAATCGAAATTCAACTTTACAGTCGTAATTAGGCCACCATACTCTATCTTTGTGCTTTTCATATTTTCACGTCGAATTATTTCAAAAAAATCGCCTATGACAGACAGACGAACACCGAAGTGTTTCTATAAGTATTCCGTTTTGCCAGTTTTGGCACGGAATACTAAAAAAAATTCAAAAACTCTTATTTGTATTCTACTCCTGTTTTGAGGGATTAATTATTATTCACTAGTAATTTTGTGGAGGCCCTATGACACGTTCTCCAAGTGCTCTTATGTAAATCCAGCTATAAATTCGTTGAAGATTTCAATTGAATTGAATTGTTTTTTGTCTTAAGCATTCGCTTTTCAAGTTTTTTTTTTAACTGTTTGCTGGTCAAAGCTTGAATTTTGGTACAGATTTTACAAATAAATGGGTAATATTTAAATGTGTGCAGTAAATACTAGGTAGTTTAATTTTGTACGAATAATTCTTAAGTTTTTAAAAATTTGTAGCAAAAATACTGAAAAATGCATAAGTAAACGCAAATTGTTCCAAGCTTGAAAAAAATTTGTGTTATGAATACTTATACAGAGTGGAAAGTAAATAACTCTCGCCGTTTGCAGGGATGACTCATAGTACTCTGTAAATACTAAAACCACAGGAATTTTTTCGGAGTAAACAGTTTGCGAAAATCGCAAATGAACTGGCTCCACGATGCTTCTAAATTTTTCTAAGCACGGCCCTGACTAAATTATGCATAAACCTTTTAAATACCAAAGATACAAAATAATTTTATTAACCAAAACACAAAATTTGGAAACATGTTTACTTCTAGTTACTATTTACTGTATGTTTCTTTTTTAAAAACTGAAAATTTATCTTAAAATATAATATGGTCATAGCCGGATTAAAGTAAAAATTTTAAAAGCCGCTCTTTTGACTCACATTTAGTATAAAATTTGCTCTGTTGAAAAACACTTTTGGTTCAAATCTATTGGCAAATAGTAATCTACATGGGTGAGATCTACCCACTGTTTTCGCAGCGAGACTTGTATACTTTCCACCCTGTATAAATAGAAAAATGAAAAACAAACATATTCATAAAAAGACAATCGATGATAAAAACAATCAATTTTTTTTAATGTAATGCGAGCTTTTATATACACACACCGTAAATTTTTAAAATAAAAAATACAAATGTTAAAAATTAAGAATTTATTTGACAATTTGTTGTTAGCGACCTCATAAAAAAGTATAACATTTTTTTATCATTAAAAAAATATTTGGTAAACAAAGAATATATTTATGCGTGTGTAGGAGAGGGTGGAGTTAGTTATTAGTTATTACAAAAAATATATTTAAAAATTTCTCACAATTCAATTTATTAAAAATACCTAGAAGCTTTTTATAAAAGTTATTGGTTTATTTGTGATAATGATAACATATCTGAATTTTAACTTGTCGTATAATATAAAATCACCAAATGCGTACTGAACACGAATTGAGTCAAGGTTCTTCAGTGGCTTCACTTATTTTCCAAGTCTGTGAATTGTTACCCTCGAGTTTTTACAGGCCTTCTGGGAGCATACAATCTTCACACTTGAGAACAAAAGAAACACTTTTTGCGATTAAAAATTTAAAATTTTTTACTATTTGTTTACTATTTTAAATTAGTATTTCATTACTAAGCAAAGTTAGTTAGTTTCAGCTAATATATACTTACTGATTGCTGATTGGCTTAAAAAGGTAGAAAAAGTATTTTTAATCTCTCTGGATAAAAAGTGATACTTTACTGCCTATTATGAGGGATTAAAGTACGTATTTTATCTCAGGAATTGCAAAAAATAGTTTTTGCCTTTTATCTTACTATAAAATCATAATTATCAGTGACATTGATAAAGAATTTAACAATTTTAAAAAATATAAATAAAAAAGAAATAGCGTAGGCGTTGCAATACATCGTGCCATAAGTATTTTAAGTGAATTTTTGAAATTAACAAACAGTTACTCATACAGTTTAAAAATTTTTAAAAAAAAGTTAAATAATAAAAGAAGAGTTTTCCTGACGCTACTATAGATCATTGTACTAAAATACACATATTTTTGAAAAAAGAAAATTTTCACACATTCAAAAATAATGTGGTTTTTAAATAACTATATTATACTTGTTTACAATTATTTTATCCTTTGATCATGAGAAAAAATTGTCAAAAACAAAGAATAAATTTTCTGTTAAATACTACTCCATATACATACAATATACACCTCATATAATGATTTGTTTTAAAAAACAAGGAAATGAAGAAAATTTTGTAAAACAAAAACCACAGTTATTACATCTACTTAACTATTTTGTAAATATATACTTAAAAACAATTTTGCAAAATTTAAATATTTTTACTTTAGGTTTGACTCTGTGAGGCCACCTTCTAAGGCGGTCAAGTTTGAAAAAATTACTCTTCTAATAACAATTATATCAAAGTTAAAAATTGTCTTCAGTAGAATATTCTTATATTTCAATACTTCCTCTAAATAATACAAAAATTATTGAGGTCAACTAAAGAATTCAATAATTTAATTTTGACCACATATCCAGTTTCTTAAAACTTAATCTAAAAAACATATAGTTTTCTTGACGAAAAAGGAAAAATCAAAACGACAAAGCTAGAAGAATAATTTTCCATTTATTTGTTATCACTCCTATATTTAATTCGACATTGATTTCATGCCTTCATCAGTGGGAAAATTCTTTTGTTTTAAAATTTTATTGCTAAGAAATCAGAGTATCTGGGGAAATTTATTTAGATAATTTAACTCATGTGTATCAAATCCCATAAGAATATTGTAGTTTTTTCACTTTTACCATGAAAAAAAAGTTAGGACAAATTTTTTCAGCGAAAAAAATTGTAAAAAACATTTAATTGTTCATTTCACTGTAGGTAAACACGATAAAAACGAAACAAAAATTCCTATTGGCAAATTTAACTGATTTCAAAACCATAGTAACAATGTATTAAAATATTAAATAATAATATGAATTATACTAATTTATTTTATTCGTTAAATTATCTTACCGTATTACACTTGAGTTTTATATTTTTTCTGAATAAATCTGTGTTTTCTACAACTCAAATTTCTTGCCTAGAAACAATTTAACTCGAAGAACTGTCAAGCCAAAAACGCTTCAGCTTCGCTGTCGCGTTTTTGTTAGTTGACAGTTCTTCTTGTTAAATTGCTAGGCAACAAATTTTCGTTAGACAAACCCAAATTTATTCGAAAAAATACAAACCTCTCGTATAATAATAAATGATAATTAAATGTTTCATATTTTTCAATGTAGTTGTAACGATCTGAAATCAAGCAAAATCGCGATTTTTCCAACATAAGGCTAACTTCGAAAATATCAATTTTATGCTAGGGCCACACTAATGTTAACGTCTAACGTAATGTCTAATGTCTATAAACGCAATAATTATGGCGCTAATATAACGACTTAAACTATGCGTAAATTGGGTGGCTACACTATAGCATTGAACGTATTATCTCGATAATTAAAAATAAATTAACACGTTAAGTTCCGGTCACACCTGCATTTAATGTAGATTAACGCGATAATTAACGGCATTAACTGTTAGTGTGGCCCTAGGGTTATGGTAACACGTGAAAAGACCTTGATTGTTATTGGTATTTTACCAAAGAATAGGAACAAAATTTTAAAAATGTAAATATATTACTCTTTCTCATTTATCTAAACAATTTTGGTTTAAATAAAATTTGATCAAGTTGTTAAGTGGCAACATGAACTTTTATAATAATAAGTACTATATGTATATAGAACAGAAATACCTATATACGTAAATAAATTTCGGGCAAATAATTTTGATTGCTCAGTTTCGTCCTCAAACTACTACAATTCGATTACATGATTTAAAAGATATTACATTTTTATCAAAATGCATAATATCTAAATCTGTTGTATTTTCAATGCATAACATCTAAATACATAAATATAGGGTAGCTTCGCTAGTTTCCCGTCCAGGTCCAGTATTCGTCCATTTTACTGTACAATAGCATATAATAGTAATATAAAACCAGATAACCGAACATGTTTGAATATAAATTAAAAATCACAAAGTGATTGAAAAAATTATCCGGATCGGCCGGGAATCGAACCCAGGATCTCCTGGTAACTAGCCAGGCGTGCTAACCTCTACACCAACGATCCTATGCTCGGCAAGCGTCCTCTCTCTGATTCGAGAAACAGTTACAATTTTAATTTCAAATATTATCGAGTGCTTGTGAGACATTACTACGTATGACAAACTTTTGTTTGCATTTCAACACACGCAGTATTGATATGTTCACTTATCGTTCAGCTAAACTGAAACTTTAAGCACTCGATTTCCTTGGTATAGTATGACCAAAAACCACATGTAAATTAAAAATCACAAAGTGATTGAAAAAATTATCCGGATCGGCCGGGAATCGAACCCAGGATCTCCTAGTAACTAGCCAGGCGTGGTAACTTCTACACCAACGATCCTATGCTCGGCAAGCGTCCGAGCCGGACACCCATTCAATCACCTATGTGTATTAGTACTCTCTCTGATTCGAGAAACAGTTACAATTTTAATTTAAAATATTATCGAGTGCTTGTGAGACATTACATTACAATCTTGACTCATAAATAGTGACAAAAACGATAAAAAATATTTATTTGATAGAGTTGCGTATTAAAAAAAATTATTAATCAGTCACTTGTTTTTGTGTTAGGCAGGCAGTGTGTGAATTAACAAATACCCTGTCGCAGCATCTGCATAACATAGCGAATTTCCAAATCTTGGGCACTGGCGGATCTCATCTAAGACCTGTACCTATTTAAAATAGTTTAGCTTTCTAAGAGTAAAAGAATTTTTAAAATCGGTTGGGTAATTAGTTTTGGTATTTTTGGGGACCCAAGAACCCGAACGAATTTTGTGCAGCATAGTTGTATCCATCTAAAATAATTTAGTTCTCTAGCAGTGAGAAATTTTTTAGCATCGGTTCGATAGCTTATTACTGGCGTTTTCGGATCTGCAAGATCCCGGTGGACCTCATTAAAAAATCAGCTCGACCGTATATTCTAGGCGGACTTTATGTAATATATATATATATATATATATATATATATATATATATATATATATATATATATATATTCAAAACCCGTTGTGTAGCATTTTACGCCGCATTTGCATCCGCAGGACAGTTGTGGATCTCAGATAACACAACCTGTACCTATCTAAAATAGTTTACCTCGGTAATAGTAAAAAGGTTTCAAAATCGGTCAGTTATTTTATTTTTGACACTTTTAGGTCCTACTGACACTTCAGACCTTACATAACGTAATCTATATGTATCTAAAATAACTTAGCTCCCCAACAGTGAAAAAATTTTCAAAATCGGTCGGCTAGTTTATTTTTGACGCTTTTGGATCCGATGGACCCTGGCAGACTTTACATAACGTAATCTATATTTATCTAAAATAGTTTAGCTCTGTAAGAGTGAAAAAATTTTCAAAATCGGTCGGTTAGTTTATTTTTACCACTTTTGGGTCCCATGGACCCTGGCGGACCCTAAATAACGTAATGTATGTCTATCTAAAATAGTTAGTTCCCCAACAGTGAAAAAATTTTCAAAATCGGTCGGTTAGTTTATTTTTAACACTTTTGGATCCCATGGACCCTGGCAGACCTTACATAACGTAATCTATATTTATCTAAAATAGTTTAGCTCTGTAACAGTGAAAAAATTTTCAAAATCGGTCGGTTAGTTTATTTTTGACACTTTTGGATCCCATGGACCCTGGCAGACCTTACATAACGTAATCTATATTTATCTAAAATAGTTTAGCTCTGTAACAGTGAAAAAATTTTCAAAATCGGTCAGTTAGTTTATTTTTGACACTTCTGGATCCTATGGACCCTGGCAGACCTTACATAACGGAATCTATATTTATCTAAAACAGTTTAGCTCTGTAACAGTGAAAAAATTTTCAAAATCGATCAGGCAGTTTATTTTTGACACTTTTGGGTCCTATGGACCGAGGCGGACCTTACATAACGTAATCGATATTTATCTAAAATAGTTTAGCTCTGTAACAGTGAAAAAATTTTCAAAATCGGTCAGTTAGTTTATTTTTGACACTTTTGGGTCCTGTGGACCCTGGCGGACCTTACACAATGCATTCTAAATCTATCTAAAATAGTTTAGCTCTGTAACAGTGAAGAAATTTTTAAAATTGGTCGTTTAGTTTATTTTTTACAATTATGGGATCAGTAAATCCTGGCGAAACTCATACAAGTCTAGTACTCTAACAGTAAGAAAAGGGTTCTAAGGATCTCATATAACTTATGGCAGTCCGTAAGCTTCTTGCGGACATCATTTAATTAATTAATTCAAATACTTTAACTTACTAACTGTGAAAAATTTTTTAAAATCGATTGGTTAATTAATTTCTGGCCTTTTTAGGTCCCGAAAACCTTGACCTCACATAAAATACCTTAAATCCATTTGAAATGGTTTAATTTTTTAACATTATTAATTATTAGTGAAAAAATTTTCAAAATCGATTCAAAATATTTTTCCGTACATACATATGTACATTGTACATATTTTGTTTTGTTTCATATTTAATAATATTTATATCATAACATAATCTTCAATTTCTTGTTTACTTAAAAATTCAATAAAAAAAAAAAAAATTCTTCATTACATTAGCTTAGAAAATCTGTTTAATTTACATTTTTTAACATGGGATAGAACCATGCTAATTATAATGCAATAAATGAGAAACAAAACTCTATACATGTATGTGTGTTATATCACATATATGTGAATAGTTTTCACTTGTTCTCACAAAATTCTTTAATAAAAAAGTGAAATATTTTTATACTTCATAAAGAACTGAGATATAAATATAAATTACTTATTAGACTAACAAAGAAAGAATAAAAGTGAAAATTTACATTTTCTCGAAAAATACTTAAAATAGAAAGAAAATTATAAGAATATTTTCTTCATAACTTTTTTTTTCCTTTTCAACGATGTAAAAATCGAACTGCCTTATGATAGGATCGAATGATAAAAAATGGCCAGAAAACCTACTTCTGGGCATCCGACGTGTCTGGCTAACGAACTTAGCCAAGCCAATTCAGAATCCAGTCCGCACACAAAATTTCATAAGCGTTAGACGTTTCGTTCGAGAGTTATCGTGGGAACACATAAATATATATATATATATATATATATATATATATATATATATATATATATATATATATATATATATATATATATATATATAAATTTTAGTG
This sequence comes from Brachynemurus nebulosus, assembly GCA_035578155.1. NCBI lineage: Eukaryota > Metazoa > Arthropoda > Insecta > Neuroptera > Myrmeleontidae > Brachynemurus > Brachynemurus nebulosus. The sequence goes on along the minus strand of JAPWDM010000001.1, from coordinate 156,707,798 downwards.
AATATCATTTTCGTGTTGTAGGGACCTCAAAACAGATTTCTGCCATAGTCCCGGACTGAGATTGCGTCATGAGACCTACTGTAATAGCTGAATTTCGAGTTTTCGAAATTCGCTAAAAAAAAACAGTGATATGACGACCTTTGATGGTTAGTTTTAATACTGTTATGGTGTAATTAAGTTTTATTTTTTGTTTTTATACTAATATTTACACCTTGAACGTAATTAGAAGTGAAAATTTTTAAAAAATTAAATTAAGTTGTAAAAATTTGGAGGACGGATATTCAATTCCTTAAAAACTTCAGTTTTCGACCACTTGGACGAGAACTGAAACAATCAAATGAAATTTATTTTACTTCTCAATCTAGCTAAATATTGTGAAATAGTAAAAAGCTTTGTTTTAGATAATTACTTTTGGGTGCTTGATTAGAGATTTAATTTTCGTCCACTCAATTATTTGCGTTGAATGAATTACAAAAGTTTAAATTATATGGACGAAAACTGAAAACTGCATTAAATTGTACTTTTCAGTTTTCGTCCATATATTTTTCTGTATGTGAATTATATTTTCAAACTTTTAGATAACGTCCTGAGAATCAAAAAAATTATAAAATAAAATAAAATAAAAATGTTTAAGAAGGAAGATAAGAGGTTCTGAATACATATAATAATTTACTTTTTTTTAAAATTATTTTTTTTATAACAATTCTTAACCTAAATGGTGGTCGAAAACTAGCCTACATGTGGACGACAACTAACTTTTTTGGACGAAAACTAGCGAAATCTGTATATTTATCATTATTATTTTTTTATTAAAAAAAAGAGTGAACGTAATTAGTTACCATTTTATGTCAACGTAAAATAGACTATGGAAGCAATAAATAGCAATATAATTCATTAGCATTAGATCAGTTGAACATATTCATTTTATGTCGCAAAGCTCCACTAATCGGACAACAACTAGCGAAGTTACTCTATACAGGACATAAAATTTTTATGATAAGTATAAAAACATATACTTTATGGCTTTATTTATTTAGTAAACTAATTATCCAAATAACCTAAGCCAAAAAATTTATTGTATTACATGTCAATTTTCCAAAAACATGAAAATAAAATTACAGTTAAAAATGTTGAAACGTTAAAAACGTATGGCGGTTTTTGTGGTTTGTAATTTGAATTATTTATATTAATATATTATTAGTACAATTTATGCAAACTGAATATTATTTACACTATTGTGGAAAGTAAATTAGTAGACACATCATCATCTTTTTGTTAATATGTATAGTGACCAAACTGTTGAAAAATCTACGAAATATATGAATCGTTTAATTCCAAAATAAATTGTGGGAAATTTGTGGGAAAAAGGCGAAATACGAATGTACGAATGCATAGCGGTTTTGAAACGCAGCGAATGTACACTAATATATAAGATACCTAGCTGCTTTTCAAACTGACACTGAAAGTAGAATCAGTTTTTTACCTCGAATTAAGCTAGATTTAAACAAACCCAGTTTAATAGTAACAGTTAAGGTAGCTGATGGGTAGAACGATTTTTCAAAGGATTTTAATGAAACTTCTTTAAATATGTATTTAATTCAATACCAATAATACGAGCCTATTTTGATTAAAATTGACCACTCCAATCTTGAGAAATAAAATGAAAACGTGTCAAAGGAATTTGATAAAAATTTAATGTGTTATAAAATACAAAGTTACAAATCATATTTAAAAAAATTGTTGACCACACAGTTTTTTAAATATGATTTATGAAAATCATTTTACAACGCTTTTCAACGCTTTTACAACGCCTTTATATTGCTACATCATAAGTGCGTGGTAATTCAAACAAACAAGTGATATACAAATATAATAACTAGGGGACGAATATTAAGGGGACCTTCGCTAAAAAAAAAAAGAAATCGATTTTTTTCTTCATAATTATGTTTCTTAAGGCGTTAGAAATATTCTCCTAAAATTTTATTTTAAAAAAATGAATAATCAAAAAATTATGGGCACGCACTTTACTATAATTCAATTAAGAAAAAAAAAAAAAAACTTTAAATGCTATTTTCTCGAAAGTACCTTTTTTGACATGGTTCTTCATGTATCTCAAAAAGTATTTGAGATATTGACATAAAGTGCATATTATTCCTCAATACCATGAACCATCATTTTAGCAAGACCTAGGATCTTTTAGTTCCATAATATATTTTCAAAATAGCGGTTGTTTATAGTCGAGAAAAAGCGATGATTTTTAAAAATTTATTTTCAAAATGCGATTTCTCGCTGGTTTTTTATTTTTTTTTTTAGATCCTAGTTAGTGCCATAGCTGTATATGTAGGTATATATTTTCAGAAAATTCTTGATTTATTGATTTTGGTTGACTGGGGATTTCAGAACGCGAGGAACCATCAAGGTGGAAAAATCTCGGAGTGTCGACTTCAAAACCATTTATACTCAGCTCAATTTGGAATTTAAAAAAAAAATTTCGTGTAATCTCAAGACATGTCGAAACAATGTTGTATATTTAGTTTTTTAATAAAATATTTATTTGTGTAAAAAAAAAATAAATAAATAAATAAATAAATAAAGGTCGATTTTTAATGTCTTTTTGAAGAAGTTTTTTAATAAAATATTTATTTGTGTAAAAAAAAAAATAATAAATAAAGGTTGATTTTTGATGTCTTTTTGAAGAATCTCCCCTTGACTGTACGTGACTGTTTCGGACCAACTACCTTAACGTAGTTGCTCAGCGAAAAAAATTTATTTTATCACTTATTACTACACGAGAGGTTTGCATTTTTTCGAATAAATTTGGGTTTAGCGAGAAGAATTGTCAACTAACAAAAACGCAACAGCGAAGCTGAAGCGTTTTTGGGTTGACAGTTCTTCGAGTTAAATTACTTTTAGGCAAGAAACCTAAGTTATAAAAAACACAAAGGACCCTTCGAGGTAAAGAAGGGTAAAAGTACCTAAATGGGAAATTAAAAAACTAATAGTAGTATTAAGTACGCTATGTGATAGTAAGTCAAGTCTTATATATACCTCATTTCACATACAATTGATTATGAGTTTTCGTTAAAAAATTAAATAATCCTTATATTCGAAGCAAATCAATCTTCTATTCTTTTCTAAAAATAAACTGCAAATTTAAAATTTACATAAATGCAATAATAAAAGAGATAAAGCCAAGAAAACGGAAATCATTTAAATTCAAAGTGACGAAGTATGGTTGAATTTAACTGAAATGAACCATACCAATATTAGGGCTTTAAACGTAATCGTCGTCGGGTAAAACCACTTTAAGAGAAATTTGAATATTTCTAAGTTTTTCCTCAATGCGTGCACGGATCATTTTCAAAATAGATATGCGTATAGAGCAGAGGGAGAACTAATTTTTGGTGTATACTGAAGGTCATTCCAAGGTCACGTGCAGAAAAAAGATGCAAAAAACTGTACTTGATGTGCTGTAAAAATATGAAGACGCCACAGGACAGGAATGAGACCATGATTTTCTAACAGAACGTGGTAAAGTTAGTATAGAAACCGATTTTCGTAAAATTCGAGATAGTCCAAGACACTCCTTTAAAACAATATTTTTTTGGATTTCTCGAGTTAACATTTTCTTAAATTCTTTTTATTATGTTTGCGAGCGTATTGAGACGTCAGCTCAGTATCCTGTTTTTCCTGAAGCGAACCCATACCCGCTGTATTCCACCAGATTCAGTGGCGTCATTGTTTAACCTGACTGACCATAAAAAAGTACGCCTTAGGTGTGATATTCAATATTTATGCAATTAATCACCTAAAAACCATTATATAATAAAAATCAACACAAATTTAATTAATGTTATAAAATAAAAAATAAGAATATAACACACTTATCACATTTTTTTTTTAAAATATTGTCAATGGTTAAATATAGATTTAGATTAGACTGTACATATACAAATGATTCATGTCAGTTCTATTGTAAGTTGAGAATACCCCTGTCGCAGCATCCTGCATAACATAGCGAATTTCCATTTATAAAAATCCGTTTTTCTGTGATTTTTCACCCTTTTAAGTGATTTTCCCCCCTCTTTCTAATGGTGTAAATAAATGTCGCAAAAATTCTTTAACTTGAGGAAATTTTGGCAAGAGACTAATTTTTTTCACTAAAAATGACCAAACAAACCATGTTCCAGGCATCCGACATGGCTGGCTAACGAACTTGTCCAACGGTGTTGGACTAAATATAAATATAATATATAAATTTTAGTGAATATTATTTTTGGTTTCTAGGGACCTCAAAACAAATTTCTTTTATAGTCCCGGGAGATTTCTTTCGGAGCTCTAAAAAATAGGACTTTTTTCGGAACCCTAAAAAAAATGGCATATAATATACAAACATATACATATGTATGTATATGACTATAGCCCAACCAACCTAAAGTTGCCGGTCAAATGCGCAGATGAAGGAGTGCGACAACAAATTATTAACTTACTTTTTTCTTTACTTTATTTTTAAATTCCATTTTAAAATAATATTTAGTTTAAATTTAAATTTAAACTAATTATTGACTCTTTATATAAAAATTATGGGTATACGTTATGTTTTATTTTTGTAAGGCACTATACCGATATTTTTACTTTGAAAACAGAATACGTTCTAAAATACGTGGTGTTTGTCTACTGCGCATACGATCTTGACCGGCGAGCTTATGTTGGTTAAGCTGTATATACAAGATACAAGCTATTATCCTGTTGTACAACATACATATTCCTTTAAGTAGTATGTATAAGTACCTACGTTCATATAATTATATATACCACTGTCGCAGCATCCTGCATAACATAGCAAATTGCCGTCTATAAAAATTAATTTTTCTTGGAAACTAGTTGACATAGAATAATACTTTAAAGACCTTTTTTATGTAATCTTATCTCCTCTTTTAAATGGTGTAAAAAAATTTCACAAAAATTTTTAAATGAGTGGCAATTTTAGCAAAAAACTAATTATTTTCAAGAACAAAAACCATGTTGATGGCATCGGACGTGTCTGGCTAATAAACTTGTCCAACGGTTTCGCCAACGAACTTCCAACATTTTCACCAAATTTCGTAAACCTAGGACATTTCGTTCGAGAGTTATCGTGCGCACACGTTTCTAGGGACCTCAAAAAAAATTTCTGCCATAGTTGCGTCATGACAGTGGCTGTAATAGCTGAATTCCATTCTGGAAATTCGCAAAAAACATGCAAAAGTTACATCTGTGTTAATTAAAGATAAAATTTCTAGTGTACTAACGAAAAATTTGCAAAATGTGTGTTAGACACGTTTTAAGGTATGATTTCGTAGTCAGTAGTTAGAGTATTTCAATATTCTCATTCTACATAATATATATATATATATATATATATATATATATATATATATATATATATATATATATATATATATATATATATAAACTTTCCTTTTTTGCTTTTTTGTTATTAAATTTAATTAAACATGTCGCTCTTTTATGGTTGTTTTCTTAAGAATTATGAATTACAGATATTTTTTTAGCTTTTAGGCAAAAACAGTAAATTACGATAACAGATATGAGCGAATCTTTAATAATTCCGTGGTTATGACTACGAAATTCTAAAAAATGCGATGTAAGAGTAATAAATACACATCATCAATATCACAATTATTTTATTTTGTAGGTAATTTAGATCAAATACAATAATATAATAATACTCTAATTACTTTATATAACAATAGTAGGTGTAAGTAATTGACTAACTGTTAAGGTCATTTTTACACAATTATTTAAATTTTAAAATTGTATGGTATGAAACTATATTTATTCTTTTTAATATCCTTACATAACATACATTTTGAAAAAAAAATCATCAAAAATAACTGGCCTTGTTTAATTTCCTGTAATAATAAAATAATAATTTATTCAATAATAATTTAAAAATATCTCAAGCTATAAAAATTGAATATGAAGCCAACCAAAGTCATAAAAAGAAATTTTGTTTTTTCAAGTTACAAAAACAATGAAAAACAACTGTGTATATTTACCAAAAACAAAAAAAAAACGTATTTGAAAAGCTGAATAAATTAAGAAATTCAGAGAAAGTAAAAATTTAAAAATGTGTCACGATATTTCGTAATAAGGTATTTACTTTTTGGATAGCTTTCGTTATTTTTTATTTAGAGGAGTTAAAAAATAACAAAAACTGAAAAAATGAAAAATAAATATTTAAAACAGAGACATCAAAACATTTTTTATATTCAAAGTAAATAATGAATGAATGAAGAACAACGAATTTAAGTTTATTTTCATTCTCAATTTTTTATTAACTTCTTTTTCGACTGCATTCTAAAATATTTGTTGAGTATATTTCTCCAGGAGGTTGGACTGCTTCGAAGAAAATGATAAAAACCACTTGAAACCAACAAAATTTTATAGAATAAAAAAAATTTCTTTGAAGTTTCGCGTTAATTTGTAAAATTGTTGACAGAAGTGTAACTACAATGGAGCAAGTGGAGCAATCGCTCCAAGGGCGCAACAGGTAAAATATGGACGCAAAGAATATTGCAAATAGAGATGGGATTCTACCCGGAATTCCCCCGGGAAAATTCTCATAGTGGGTAAAAACGGGGTAAATTCCCGGGAAAATTCCCCAAAAATGGGAATTTATTTTAATTTACCATTTAACGTATTAATTTGGATTTAAACTATCAAAACCACTGCTCAATAAAGAATATTTGCTAAATGTGAATAATTAATCTTTAAACCAAAATTACTGTATATTACACAGGTTAGGTAAGACGAAAAGTTTTGTTGGACTGCAGTATAGCCAGGTCCGGACTTTTTTATTTCTGTCTTATATTACTAACATATTGAAGCGAACAAAAATATTAAGGTTATTTTAATGATAATATAAAATACTTGAGACAGGCTTTTAAAAATAAAAGAAGAAAAGAAGAGTAACATAATATTTTCAGTTAAATATGTTTAATTACTTTTACTATTTAATGTCAGACAAATTATTATAAATTGATTATAATGGCTTAATTTATGCTCCATTAGTCCCACTGATCTGGTCAGCAATAGAATATTTTCAAAGAAATTAGTTTTCGATACTTTTTGGAAACGTAAACTTTTGATCGTAAGTATCTCGTAATCGGTGCATTGTAGCTCAAAAATAAGGAAATTTTTAAAGGCTTAAGTGAAGAAAATTGTGGGTATTCTGAACATATTAGGACTGTCAAAACCTACTTTTCATTATCAAAAATTATCAATATCAAAAATAACGATATTTTTAAAATTTTAACATGTAAATTTCTATATATTCGTTATCATTAAATTTGTATTATAAAATTCTCTAAAATCTTTAGTAGCTTTTATTTCCAGTATTTTTTTTTTTTATAATGGCGGATAAAAAATCGCGTAAATTAAATCCCCGTGGAACGGATATTCACGTAAATTGAGAGACCGGTGTATATATATTATATCTTATTAAAAACGCATTTGTAAAAGAGTATAGCTAATTGTATTTAACCATTTTTACCCAGGTTTCGGGAATTTTCCCGGGAAAATACCCAATAATTACCCAAATGGAAATTTTGCCGCAAAAATTCCCGAGAAAATTCCTATCGGGAATTTTCCCGTTGCTCACCTCTAATTGCAAATAGATGCGAAGGTTCGACGGCGACCACAGGTCCGCTGCACATTACATAATGAATTGATCACACTTTATCCGGTTTGTATACCTTATTGGTCTACGCTTTATACGGAATTGCTGACGTGCTACAAAGCAAGAAAAAAGTATACTACCAAAACAATTTTATTATCTAGAAGTTTCGAAATTCCTAAAAAGAAAGTTTAGAAATTTCTGTAATATTGTCCAAGTTATTTCAGGAAGAAGCGTGTCTCTAGTTAATTATAATTAGAAATGAAATTGATTTTTTTCTAAAACTAAAATTCAAATACACGGGATCAAGTTGAAAATAACATCAAAAATAAAATCAAATGAAAGTAAAAACTATAGTATTTAACAGCTTAAAAACGTGCATAATATTTATAATTTACGTAAATATCACTGCATGCGTAAATACAGAGTAAATACATAACGTTAGCAATCAATTTTGTTGGTGTGTTCTAATTTTTCAAAATTATTACAACTTGTGTTTGTTACGTAACGATCTTACGTTAGAATGAATGCGTAAATCAAAAAAATTCTTTTAATGTTTAATATTGGATACTATATAGTACGGTGCAATAAGACCCAAACCTCAACATCCAAAGTAACAGTTTCACTCCAACTCCAAATTGTTCTATACAGTCCACATATTGTAAAAAAAAGTTACATCATTTTGAGCGTCGGGTTTGGGAGGAAGGAAGGTAGAAGTAGGCAAATTAACGGTTTTCGTCAGTTTTTTTTTTTTAATATTTTGAAAACTGTGCAGTTTAGCGCAAAAAGTGCCTATACAAAAATAATCTACATTAAATTTCGAACAAAAACAGTCCTGTGCTAAAGTGAAGAGTTCCAGAGTTATAGAAAGTGTAAAAGTAGCAATTTTTAGTATTTTTAGATTTTTTGGAAAAAATATGACACATTATCACTAAGAAAACTAATTTTTTTATACAGGATTATGTTTTGTAAAAGGAAATTCCGATTAGTCCTCTTCAAACATAGCCCCCGCCTCTTCTAAATCTTCAACATTTTCAACTCTGAAAAGGACACTACTGAAATTTTTGACCGAATGGGGACATTTGTGAATGACGTTCACAATTACCGCACAATTTTAAAATTATGGGGTAATTGTGTATTGGTCATAAATTGTCCAATTTCTTTAGCAATTAATAAGAAACCCTCTCAGGGTTTAGACCACTTCTTTAAAAGTACTTTTAACCGTTTCTTATCTTTTAAAAAAAGAAAATGTATTTAAAAAAAATTTTTTTGAGGATTGGTCGAAGTTACATAAAGTTTTGCAAGGGTTTTTTCAAAATAAAAAAAAGATACTAATACTTGGAGAATTGTTATGAAATTTTAATAGCATATTAAGAAAGGACAACAAAACATATTAAGAGTTGATTTTTAACAATATTAATGTTATTTTAGAAATTATAAGCGCCGTTCACAATTGCGCCAATTCACAATTACCCCGGTCAACCCTAGATATTAATTATTTAAGGCCTCACCATACCGTTAGTACAGTTATTGATATGAGTTGTTATTGGGGGCAGATTCACCATGGAAGTACGGCTAATCCCTTTGAAGATTTGATTATTCCTATTCTGCTAAGCAAAAAATTTGAAAAACATAGTTCCGGAAACATTAATTCCAAAAAATTTTTTGTCCTTTTTTTTTATCTTTTTTCAAAAACACAAAATATAAATACGTCGAACACAATGTCCTTTCAAATCGATCTTCTTTATAGTTTCGTCTAATTCCAAATAATCCGTCTGTTCAACTTTATTTGAATTACTTTACATTAAAGTAATCAGATATGTTCGTTTTCTTTGAAAAGATTGAGAATTTACCAAAATGAACCGCTGAATGGCTGAATTCTACTATTCAAGGTGTTAAACGACTAAATTTAGTCCCGCAACGAATCATAATAAATTACAATCATTTATTTAAGGTTCGTTCACGTGTAACGTACATTTAGCGTAGGTATACTATGCGCTAATGTATACATAAAATCTTAATATAGACTTTATATAGCGTTACGAATAACAACAACATAAATACAAATGTTGTAGGTAACTACGCTAGTCCAAATGACATTTTAAATACATTACGAAAATGATACGTTAGTTTATCAATGTATACACACACTTTTGACGTGTTTTGATTTCAATAGTGACGCATGTGTCAAATTAGGTCTTTCGAAACGGTTTTTAAAATAAATTTAATTTTATCTTCCGTTTCCTAATTTCTTACCCAAATTTTGAATATATAAGTATAGTCTAAGCATATTAGGAATATTAAGGGAAAGTTTAGTCATAATCCTAATAACCTTTATTCTTTATGTTTTCTGGATCGCTGAACACGAATTTGAGGTTTACTGACAGATATTTTACCCGGAACATTGATTATTTTGCGAAAAAAAGTCAAATTTTTGTTAATTTATTAGGTTTTTGACCTTAATCTTGGTAAATATGCATTTTCTCGAAAAAGTTGTTCTTTACAAAATTAAAGTAGATAAAATTTCCTACAAATTTTGTACATAATAACTCTTTCTACGACCAACCGTTACGCCACTAGGGCGCACTGAAAAACGGGCAGAATTCTTAAAAATTCACCAAAAGTTGGTTTAAAAATCGAAAGTCTGCTCGTAAATTTTAACGTCAATTTAAAAGATCTTTTAAACGATATCCCGTATGATAGCGTACGTGGAACTATTTACGAATAACGAACATTTTATCCATTTTCCAGCAATACCTTCAAGATTTGGACTTAAATTTTTAGAAGATATTTTTTTAATATCGAAATATGTACTCTAAAATTTCATATACCAGGGATCATTTTCTCTGCTCTAAATTGCTGAATTTTTGAAAAATTTGTTTGCATATGTACGTAGTCGAAAATTGCCGACATCACTTTATCAAAATTATTTTAAATGGGTAATTTAAATTTGTATTTTATTTTAAATTTCTTGAATCCACTGCTGAAAAGTTCCATTCACATGATTCACACGGGGAACTTCACTATGAATCTCAATATTTCACAAATACCTATGGAACTTCAAAATGAAATAGGTATTGTTGAAGGAACGTTAACATTATATTAACAGGCAACAGCTCTTTCTGGCAATATCCCACACAATGCGGCACGTGAAAAAGAATTTTCATACCCACTTTCAAAAAATAGAAGGTAGCTTAAAGAAACATGGTGGACAGACGGATAGAACTATTATAAAAGTTCAGAGGTTTTTCTTTGGAACTTAACATGTAAAAACACTTTACTTTTGTAAATGTTATGTGATGTTTTAATCGATGTACCTATTATCAAACAAGTTTGGTAATGTGATATTTGTTTGATAATTGTTATACTGATCGGAACATGTCTCAATTTTTATATTTTTTATTTATTAATCGCAAAACTAAATATTCTAGTAGTTATCGACTGATTGAATTTAAAAACCATTAGTTTATAATTACAGGATGTCTATAAATAATCCTTTCATTTTTTAATTGAAAAAGACATCTTCAAAAAGAAATAAATGTAAGTAGGTATTCTTCTACAATATGTAAGTATAGCAACTAGTGACTTAAAATTTTCCACTGCAATCAATGCAAAGTTCCGGTGTTTTTTTTAAGTATTAAATTTCAACATTTTTTTTTTCGAAATAACTACTTTATTTAAAAATCTATTTATCATTTTTAAGATGTGATAAATTTTATTTTAGAATGATTTGAATGAAAAACACAAAAATAAGCATTTATGATATCGGCAAAATTTGGCAAAAAATCATTTTTAAATACATATGTGAATAAAATAATATATATTTACTACTATTTTTACGTCGAAATAAAAAGAAATATTGGTTACTTTTATACAAATAATTTCAAATAATAATTGTAGTAAATTATTAAAATAACGAAAATTGCCAAAAAAATATACAAAGTATACGCTATATTATGAAATACTTAGAAACGAATCCAAATAGTAACTATATATGTATTAAAGAAATATTTTAATAGTATACTATTCAATGAGCTGGTAAGGATAGCTATTACTCACGAAGATGGAATTGCGACACAAACTCAAGCGAATGAGCGCACGAACGTAGTGAGTACGCTCAACTTCGCTTTCGTAGGCAATCGACAATTTCCCGCACTTATTGCACAATATACTATTTTTTCCTTCATCAACTGTATTTTTGGAAAAAAAAATGTTTAAAGACTTTTTGTTGTGTCCGGGGGCCCGTTACTTCTCTCGTCAGCCCTGTACATCACTTTTTACTATTGTGTTAACAATATAAATAAAACACTTTTCAAAAAAATACCACTTTTAATCAATTAATTTCTCAACATGTTTTGATCCATATGATCATCAGACAAGTGAAAATTACATTACATTTTTTGCAAAGTAAAGGCTCTATTAATTACTAGCTGTACCCGCGACGTCGTTCTCGCGACGCATTGTTATAAACCCAATGAGAAATATATGAGTGTAATATCATACAGAACTTGCATAGAACAATAATTTTCGCGTAAGGCATGCACATGTTCAAAATGGTTTTTGTATTTTCCCGAGAAAAGGAAACATTTTCCCGTAATAAAAGTATCCTAAGTGTTGATGCAGGTAATAAGCTATCACCACACCAAATTTCATTAAAACCCTTCCAATAGTTTTTGCGTAATGTGTGCATATGCGCAAAATAGTTTTTCTATTTTCCCATGGGAATGAGACATTTTCCCGATGTAAAGAGTATATTGAATGTTGACCCAGGCAATAACTTATCACCATACCAAATTGCATCAAAATTCGTTCAATAGATTTTGTGTAATGTGTGCACATGCTCAGAATGGTTTTTCCATTTTCCCGTGGGAATGAGACATTTTTCCGGAATAAAAAGTATCCTAAATGTTAACCCAGAAGTTATCATCATACCAAATTTCATTAAAATCCATCCGATAGTTTCTGCGTGATGCGTGAACAGACAGACAGACAGACAGACGCACAAACAAAAATTTTAAAAATCGCTGTTTTGATATCTACATCGATAATTATTTACAGTACCAGTACAAGTTTCAAAAAATATTTCATGTACAGAAAAGGTGTTGTGACAGTTTTATTATTTGTATAGATTAGAAAATACGGAATACCGCATAAAGTAACGCTCAAGTCTATTAAATTTTACTACTGTGTTTCATGGAGGGGTGATAATAGTAAAAACAGGTGGCTATTTTGATGATTCCCAGAGCTATGGGAGCTCCTGACGCAAAAAGTCAGGAATAAATATACATAGCTATTCGGCAATGCATGTTAAGCTACTGAGGCTAAGAACCAAAGGTGACGGAGTAACCGATTTAACTATTTTCTGTTTAAGGGGTCTGGTTTGTCATAAGCTGTCTCACATATTCATTATCGTCATACAAGAAATGAATTCTTACCTGGTTGGTATCAATAACTCACTTTAATTGAATCGGTGAGTGCAGAAACCACATAAGTCAATAAAATTTAAAAATTCACTTTTTACACTCAATGACTTTATCTAAGGTAAAGAAACATTGTGTAAAGAAACCACGTCAGTCAGGGTTTTAATTTTGAAAATATAAAGACTTGGTAAATAGTATTAAGTGCAGAAAGTACACAAGTCTGTGACTTATGTGCTTTCTGCACTCAACGCTGATAAAATTGTCACTTTCTTCACGAGATGGTTTTCTATTATTTAGCTGTCATTTTTAACATTAAATTTAGTCTGTACACATTTTATTTTCTTGTTGTTTTATTTGTTATTAAAAAAGTAGATATATTAATTTGTCATTAAAAAAGTATATTCAGTAAAAGTTGTGGTGTATAATATTTGTTGAGTGCAGAAACAACTTAAGTCAAATTTATTTTTGCTATTCTATAAAGAAAACTATTTGAAAATGAGAAAATAATATTTTGAAACCATTTCTGGAATATTAATGTACAGTTTGAGTTGAAAATTTTTTCCCAAATTCATATTTTGGGAACAGTATACTGTTTTTTCGTTCTTCTGTAAAATTTCAAAAATGTGACTTATGTGATTTCTGCACTCCGAAGCATCAGTAAATTTAAATTTTAACCCTTTGCACTCGAACCATTTTTTAGTATGGGTACCCAGCTACTCGACATTAATTTTAATAAAAAATTGTAATACATCAAAGATAAGTATTTTAAACAAAAGTAGTTTACTTACATATTTTATTTTTATTTGCATATTACAAACATTATATTTTAATATTAAATTTTATAATTTTCCGTAGTGTGATATTTGAAGTAAAGAATAGGATGGCGCCTGAGAGGCGCCTTTCGAGTGCAAAGGGAATTTTTTGTGTCACCGTGGCGGCGCCTATCGAGTGCAAAGGGTTATAATTTTCACATGAACTACATACGTCTATGAAACGTACGAAATGAACGTAGACTCAACAAAGCATTTTGATGAACTCTTTCTCCCTCTGGTCGGGGTACATTGTTTTAAAGAAATATTCTTTAAAAATGTTATATTTCTCTTTTTTATTGCAAGTAATTTATTTTAAAATTAAAAAAATAATTGTTTTGTGCAGTTAACGTATTTTTTATATATATTTAGGAATTAACCCACGAATAACTAAAACGAATATTTCTTTTCATTTACATATTATTAATCCCCAAAGACGCATTAAATTTTCTTTTTTATAAAACTATATCGGTACATATTATGTTGTAAAATCACTAACATTACAAGTTAAGGAAGTATTAGAGTTCCAATAAGTTTTTAATATGAAACTCTCAACTTAAACTATATTACTGACTACAGAGAAATTTCTGGTCACTAATGTAACTTACTCAAACAATTTTGTTTTGCCAAATTTTTTCTTAAACTTCAGGTTTAAAATGTATTCAAATATTTTTTACCACACTGTATCGCTTTTTTCTGAATTAATGTGACCGTAGAGATAAAAAAAATCAGTGTTATCAAAAAAACAAAACACGAAAACCCTTTGCCGTATTCAAATTTTTAAATTTTAATTCTTTCCACTCGTTTTTCTTCTTTTTTTGCGGACATATTGCTTTGGGATTCATACGCATTTTAATTCGCACGCATATCAAATGCAAATATTTTAATTTTACATTAACCGAGATTCAACAAATATCAAGAGATTTATAACACGGCTACAGTTGAAATTTTAAAACATTGTGCACATATAAAATATATGTATCGGTAAATACTTACTATTGCATTAGGCCAGAAGGTGATACTTCGACTTTAAGTACTTCAGAGAAAATTATGCATTTCATAACAGTCAGCGAATTTAAAATAAGTCACAGCGGTGCAAGTCACATGGTTCATACCACAAAATTCAGTTGTACATAAACAATGTTAGATCTATCAAATTACACCAAATAAATTCTGTTAGTGAATGCGTTTTTCACTATACGGTCAGAAATCGTGAACTATAATAATATAATTTTTTTGGTTGGCATCATAGGAGGGCATCATAAAAACATACACAATGTCTTTAAAGAAAAAAATTAAATAAAAGTTAGGACAAGTTTAAGTTCAACTTAGTTGAGTCAGCGTTAGTATTGTTATTATCACTGTTATTCATTAACAGATTTTAAACTTAAACTAATAAAAATTATTAATTAAAATTCACATAGGCTGGATCTTTGTCCCAGCCGATCCAGTTTAGCAATTTTTCAAACATTATGTGAATTTTAATTAACATAATGAATTGATCATACATGCCAAAGTAAAATCGCGAGTGTTTCAAGTATCAGCGAAAGCTGGACATTAATTGAACATATGAATATTGCTGTATGTATAAATACGAACAAAAGTTCACCATACACTAATAATGTTTCACAGACACTCGATGACATTTAAAATTGAAAATAATAAAAATTAGCTTGAAACTAGCTAATTATGAATTTTTTGGGATTTACTCCCGCTTTAGCATCAATTCACCAATAAATAAAATAATATATTTAGAAGTGTACGTAATTATTTGTTTTAATTCATAATAGATAACATTAACGGAAAAGTTTGTTCGTTAAAAATTTAAAGATTTTTTGTAAACTTTTGTCTATAAATAGCACACATTATTTACAAAATTCATCAGCTATGGTTAATACATAATAATAAAGTTTTTCCCCTTAAGGAGCCACAAAGAATGATAACCGAATATTGTTTTTGTAGGATTTGTCCATACAGTACTCGATGCATTTGTGTTAAAACATACGTTTGATCCAATTGGAGTTACTTTAACTTTTGCTTCTTGTACACGACATCCATATGGTAAGGAATCCCATTCAGCTTCTGACAAACAGAAGTTTAAATATTCAACAGGCAGCCAAACTAACGAAGTGCCCAACTGATATTCGTTTACATCTTTAGGTGGCTTTTTTACATAGTAAGCATTACTCCAACTACGCATTATTCGAGATCGCTTAAATGTTACCGTTTGTTGCGCTGATTTTACATTGGAAACATATGTGATAGTTCTTAAACTGTTCCGTACTTTGTTTTTGTTTATTCGTCCCTTCAGTAGTTTGCCCAACGATATTGTTTCCATTATCCGGTACATGCATATTCTCCGTTTGAAATTCTTTTAAAACTGAAGCTGGGAAAAATCCTTGTTCTTCAATATTACTTCTTTTGTTACTATTACCACTCGAAGTAGATGCTACACGTTTTCGATTTACACCTGGCACAAACGTATTATGGGACATATGAGTCATATTTGTACATAAAACACCAGTAATATTCTCTACTTTAGATTCTAAATATAATCCCAGAGCACCAATTGCTGCTGTAGGCTTATAAATGTTGTAAAACGCTTCTTTAAATTCTTTTATTGCCTCTTCATCCGCTTTTCTTATATCTTTTTCACATTGTGCACTCGCGTATTTGTAATCGTGTTTCCTAGCAATCTTATCAACTTCATTCACTGGTTCACCATTGTCTAATGGATTTCCCAGACCCAAATAATTATAACCTGGCCAATTCATCGCCTTATATAAAATAACTAGCTGCGACCCGCGGTTTCACTCGCATAAAATTATTTGAATTTAGAGTCAAAAATATTGGGTAAATTTTAAATTAGATATTCGGAAATTCTGTACATAATCAATTAATTATTTTGCGTGGCACCGCTCGTCAAACGACCTTAAAGTAACCATATTCATATTTCAAAAGCATGGCTAATTTCCGCACCATCATGTAGATACCCATGTTAATAGTTTTAGAAGTATTTCTATTTTAGGCCTTTCTAGGGGACAATTTTACTTCACTTTAATTTTTTCCAGAGCTTTCAACAATATTTGAATAAAATTCTGTCAAAAATTCCTTCAACTTTTCAATTTGGAATCTATTTGGTGCCACTGATGGACAATTTTGAGCACATATCCATTTAAATTTGATGTTCTGAAATTTTATACAAAATCAGTTTTTTATAGTACATCGCTTGGCTCGCTCAACGACTCTAAAGTAAACTTATTCATATTTCAATAACATAATTTATTTTGATAAAATTTTATTAAGATCGGTCCAGCTGTTTAATTAAAGCCGTATTCGATAGTTCTGTGAATCAATTTCGATCTCATCTATAAACAGGGCTTCGAACCGAACCGTAACCGTAACTGAAAACCAGTAAAACCGATTGATTTTGCCGGAAAGTAACCGTTAACTGGAGAAAAATTATTTTTTTTAAAAACCGTTAACCGAAACGAAACTGTTATCTTCTTCGTTCCGGTTCATAGTTGAAATTCAATATTTAATTTTATTCTATAGTAACCAGTAACCAATAAACTTTTCTAACGTTCGTACATATGGTCGTTAAAATATATTTTTTGTTTTATTTTATTTATTTATTTACTTATTTTTTACTGTATCATCTCAATATTAATTGGTATTAACAGATATATATTATCTGCGTTCGACGATATTTATTTTCTAGATTAGATAGGAAAGGAACAGGCTACTGGATTAGAAATGAAAATTTATATTCCTAGGTTTTCTAATTTTGGAGTGTCGAAAGAGCTTTCTCAGGCCTAAAGTAAACACCTACTAAGGAAAAATGGTGTTTCCATAAATTCAAGCATTTTGAAAAATATTAAGATTGAATTTTTCAAATGTTGATTTATGTTTTAAAGGTAATTTCTATAAAATAGATAATATATTCACAACTCGGAAAAAATTTTAAACTTTTTTTAAAGCCGAAACCAAAAATCGAAAACTGACCGTAATCGACACCGCTATTCTTTTTTGCGTTAAACCGGAACTGAACCGGAACGAAAAAAAATTTCGGTTCGAAGCCCTGCTTTTAAATCAGATATACTGAAATACTCTGCGATATTCATATTTTAGTAGCGTATATCTAATTTTCATACCTTGAGATACTCACATTGATAATTTTAAAAGTACTTTATTTTATGATACATTTTGAGTTCACAGGGCTCTGGAGAATATTTCCGAACTCGCGTTAATTTGTTTCGGATTTTTAATAATATTAGGGCAAAAGTTCAAATCCGTGCAGTCATTTATTTTGGGTCTCTTTGAGTCCCCAGAACCCTAGAGGGCAGTTTTAAAATGTTCATTTTTCTCAGAATCTCCATACAATTTGAGCAAAAAATTTATTCAAAATCCGTCCAGCCAATTATTTTGAGTTCGTTAAGGGATCTGAGGACCTTAAGGATCAATTATAATGTGACATTTATTTCTTTCAAAATCAGTAGTATTTGCGCAAAATTTGGTAATGATACATCCAGTCGTTTACTTTAAGCGTTTTTTGAAGTCCTACGGTCTTGTTGGGTAACTTTGACTTAATTCTGATATTTTTCTTTCAATTCTTATGCCAATTTTACCTATAGTTTTCTTTCATCATTTTTTTGATATATACTACCGTTTTCTTGAAACCATTGGGAAAGGATAAATATAGTCCATATTTCATTTTTATTTAAATATAAGATTACTCCAGAACTATACTATTAACACTAGCTCTAATTCTTGTTTTGTGATTGCTTCTTTAGTACCGGATCAAATTTTGTCTGTTTCGCTTAAAGATATTCTCATTATGTATCTGAAAACTCATTTTTAGTCGAATTTTCTCCGAAAAATTAGACTTATACAGTCTATACGATAAGAGCTGCGAGAGGCGAGACCAGGGGCGCTATCCGTTTTCGGACCCGTAGAACACGATTATGTAAAAAAAAAAGATGTCTGATATATATATATATATATATATATTTTCCCGCAACCTTTTAATATGTGTAGGGCCCCCCTATGGAAGTTAAGAGATGAAATTTGGTAAGTGGGGCTTATTCCGATGCACAACAATACTATCAAAGTGGGGTCAAATTTTGGGCAAATTTTTTTTCGGACCCGACCTTTAAGGGGGTGGTGGGGGGCGGAAAAGCAATAAAACTTTTCCAAACCGGTTGGAAATAATGTTTCGGTCAATTATCTACAACATATCCAAAATTCAGCTTCCTAGGATGATTTGGTGGGAGTGGAGGGGGGAAAAACGATTTTCGCTGGATCTAACAGGCCCCCAGCCCCCCAGAATTAACGTAGAGGGTTGAAATTTGGTGTGTTGATAAAGCTCGTACCTAGGTTGTGCTTTTTGGAGGTTTTAATATTTTACCCCCACCCCCCTCATTTTTAAGCTACAATTTCATGCATTTTCGACGTTTTCGAAGTTTGTACCACTCGCACAGGTCACCCGAATAAACCTAGAGGGCTGAAATTTTGTATTCGGATTGAGTTAGTATCAAGGGGGTGCCTTTTGGGGGTCTCGACTTTTAACCCCTACCCCCACCATTTTTATACCCAAAAGAACATGATTTTTCTTGTTTTTTAACAGTTTCGTTCGGGTCAAAATCTCCCCAAATAAACCTAGAGAGCTGAAATTTGGTGTACAGGTTAAGCTAATAGCCAGACACTGTTTTTTGGAGGTTTCAACTTTTAACCCTTACCCCCACGATTTTTACGCCAATATTTCCTTAATTTTTTTGCTTGTTTTCTAACACGTCTAGAGACTCCATAAGGAAACCTAGAGGGCTGAAATTTTGTACGTGTATTCAGTTAGTATCCAGCTAGTACCTTTTAGTGAGTCCACATTACTTTTCCCCCCACTTCTTCCATTTTTACATCGGAATTGAATGCTATTGTTAAATGTGTTTTAAATGCATTACTTTTATTGTAAATACAAGTAGGCGAATAGTAATTTTAAAAAATTTTAAAAAAAGTGAATACAATTTTTTAACAAATGAAATACATACATATTAAGTAATTTGCAAATGTTATTAAAGTCACTGTTTATTTATTTATTTAATTATTATTTAGGAATTTTGGATTTTTATTATTTATAAAATAGAAATTTTGGATTTTTTTGGAAAGAAAAAATATCTTCATAAAAGCCTTCCAGTTTACTATTTAAGTTCCTTTTTTAATATTTAAAAGTAAAACACAAAGGCAATTGGCGGATAAGCATGGATAGAAATGCCCTCGTACGAATTGTGTTGGCTTTTTCCCTGTTAACTTCTATCGGCACAAAATTGAAATTTACTGAGATTCAGCCCTTAAAAACTTAAAATCTTTTTATAAAGCCCCGATCAACCGGACACTCATTATCAGTTTTGAAACCACCAAAATTACAAATCGCTTGTGAACTTTCAATTATATTTCGCTTGTAGACACTCAATACCGAAGAAATAATTTTTTATTTTTTTTATTTTTTATTTATTTTTTTTTTTTTTTTGAAAGAAAAAATATCTTTATAAAGGCCTTCCAGTTTACTATTTAAGGTCCTTTTTTAATATTTAAAACTAAAACATAAAGGCAATTAGCGGATAAACATGGGCAGGAATGCCCTCGTACGAATTGTGTTGGTTTTTTTTCTGCTACCTGTTTTCGGCACAAAATTGAAATTTACTGAGATACAGCCCTTAAATACTTAAAACCTTTTTTTAAAGCCTCGATCAGCCGAACACTCATCACCAGTTTTGAAACCAACAAAATGACAATTCGGTTGTAGACTTTCAATCACATTTCGCTTGTAAACATTCAATACCGAAGATGAAGGGGAAAATTCGACTACCGTGATGGGGCCCCGCTGCTCACGGCGTTTTTGTAATAACTTAAAAACAGTAACAGCCTTAAACTTACATTAACTTTGTTTTTTGTTTTTTTTGTTGGTTAAATAGGATTAATGATTTACAGAACCAATAAGTAATAGCAAATAATTAATTAAATTTGAATAAATTTAGATCAGAAAAATTCAAATGACAGATACCAGTAAAAACAAACAGTATCTACAGATAAATATTTTCATAGTAATCACTGCTATTTAATTTTTAAAATTACAAAAATTATTTTTTCAAATGCTTAGTAACAATTTAAAAATTGTATAATTTTTTGATAAATTGGCCACAGACTGCTATGTACAGGAATAAAAAATTGATATTTTACGATTTTTCGTAAATTTCGACGGTTAGACAAAAAATTTTGCAAAACCCTTTTTCGTAGCGAGCGCCTACGACCCAATAGGCACCTACATGCCAAATTTCAAGTTTGTAGGTATTGTAGTTTTGGAGAATTCTCGATAGGTGAGTGAGTGGTATTTCTTCTTTATATATATAGATAATACATTTTTCATCCTTTACATATCTTGTTTTCTTTACGCTATTATTATCAAATTTTGAGTCAGCAGCTTTTTTCTATCCTGAATAGCTGATACAATGAAATTTCCTATTTCGTCATAGGCAGTTCGTCACTTTGTGAAAAACAAAAATGAAAAATTAACTAACTACCGTCTCCAGCTCCTCCGCCTGCGTCAGTGCACATGTACTGGCAGCGCACTTTTGTGGGTCCTTAAGGGGAAAAACTTTATTATTATGTATAATCCAGCCCACAGTACGGCTCAATATAGTGATTTAGCTATGGTTAATTAATAATTTTTGGGTATCATTATTAGATAAAATACTTAAATCTACATTTAATTTCAGTATTACATATCATAAAAAGGACTCGAAGAAGCTTCTAAAAAAAGATTCATAGTCTCAAAATACTGTAACAGACAAACATACACTAAATTATTTCTTAAAATCGTATAAAAAAAAGTTATTATGTCGATTTTGTTAAGATACCACCTATTGGCTTAAGCCACCAACATAACTAAATGTATATAGTGTACATAATAAATACGACCATTTATTTTTAGCTATGGCAAAAAAACGAAACATCATGGGCCCGCGGATAGTTTTCGATCTCGATACGATGTGATGCGTGTGATGTGATGTGCGATGGACGAAGAAAAAGACACATATGTGAAAAAAGATCTATTCACATAAATATACTTTAATATTTATTATATTCCATTCGTTTAGTAGAGTGTTTTTACCAATAATAAATACGGGGACATATCTATAACGCACTCACATTAGAGAAAAATAATAAGATGAGGGTATAGTACTTTTCTTTACTATACTTATAATGTACGCACGTATACAGTATACACACTATATGTATTTATGTAAAGAAAATAGCGTATAGTTCCAGTGACGGGCAATAAACAATTGCAACAGGTACACAATTTATCTAAATTGAAAAAAATATTCTATTCAGTTTTGAATAATTCGAAAAAAATTCGTGCGTTTTACTATTTTATTATGTTTACACCCTAAAAGTATACTATTAATATTCCAAGTTTCATCCAAAAATGAATTTCCGAACCCGGAACCTTTCCTTGTCAGTAAAAAAAAAATGATTACTTACCAAGGACCATAAGTGCTGGTTTAGTGGCCTCGGATGCAGTTTGAGAATCCGAGGCTGGAAGCAGAAGATTCTTAACCCCTTATCGCATACAAAGCCATATATGGATTCTAAGTTTTACTATTTTTTTTCAACATATTAAAATATTTTTTTTTTTTGAAACTAATGTTAAATCCTAACTTTATACTTTTTCGAGTAACGGAACGTAATTTTTGTTGTTTTTGGTAAGTGCGGGTTGTCAAATTATTTGAAGTTATGTTCAAAGTATCCAACCGTTACAGTGCAATTAATTGGTGCTAATTTTATTTGTAAAAACTAAACAATAAAACGGTAAGTACTAAAATCAAAAATTTTCACAACACATTCTTTATATATTCAAGAACATGGAATAGTTGTGATTAGTGTGTGTTTTCTTGTTTTCTTCGATTTTTGGGGCTTATTTTGAAGTTGCCATATTTGGCTTCGTATGCGTTTAATCTAAATTATTATTGGGCATATATGGCTTCGTATCGCTTTTATAGTACATCCCAGCATGTCAATTCTATTCCTGGTGATGGCTTCGTGAGTGACGATGATTTTGCTTCTGATTCCCCAGTACTCCCACCAGCCAAGGCAGTCCATCAACTTCGGTGGCCAGAAAACGTACTACAACAAGCCGAAAAGGTACTTCATCTAGCTTACCCGGATCACTTATACTCATTAAAAAAGCACGAAAAATTCCAGCTAGGCATCAAGACCTCCCTTTGAAGTCTGTGCGATCAGATAAGGTGACCATTTCCCCGAATGGACAAAACTAAATTGACAATTATGTCAAAACTGCTCAAAATTCCGTACATTCGCCAAATGTGGAAAGTGTCAAGTTTATTTATGTTACAATGGTAAATAAAATTGCATAAAGATTTTCATAAAATATAATTGTATTTTTTATTTAACGCATACGAAGTCATATGTCGATTATAATTATAGTACTAGAATGCATACGAAGCCATATATGGCTTCCTTAAGTAATTTCTAAACAATAAGACTTAACTTTTTTTCTTAATTTGACTACTAAAATAAAAGAAGTGAAAGACATTTTCACTAAAAAAATTTTTTTTCTTCACCTCCTTCATAATTCATGCAATAAGGGGTTAAGCAACCATGGCCACAAAAATTAACGGCCCAGGTACTAGTAAGTTATTTTTTTAACCAAAAGTAATACTAATGTTTATTAAAAATGTAATTTTAATAAAAATGAATAGCCGGTGTCTATAAGTAACAATTTCCATAAAAATAAAAAAAAGTATATTTATTTACCTGTCTAGAAAGGTAAGCAAACTTTTGTTACCTCTTTTTGTAACTATAGTAACCAGAAGACAAATAATTTAGGAGTTATGGAGTTATTAAACCATCCATGTATTTTTTTTTTCTATAATTTAAATTGAAAGTATCCTTAAAATGTACATTTTGTGAAAATGCTTATATAGATTATAGAACAAGCACAGTCAAACAACTGTCAATTAAATTAGGAAATTTATGGGAAAGAAGTGCTTTAATGAATAACATTACCAAAATGAATCCATAATTATCTTTTGTAATTCATTTCCGATCTTTACGATGATACAATAACAATTATTAAAAACTTGATGAAGTAATAGTCCAGGAGTGATAGATGAATTTTTCATCTAGAACCGTCACTGATTCGCTTGTTTGTTCCTATAATACGCTCTCTTGAGTGACTTAAATTTATGTGTAAGCATGTACGTTAAAGTAAAATTAAACTGTAAGCTCCTCACACAGCATAGTACACAGTAGCACATGATCTACGCGCGTGTTTTTGTCATTTTGTGTAGAATTTTAAAATAGCTAAACTTATCTAAGAATATCTTCATCACTGAAAAAGAGTCAATACAGAGGAAAACTTTTACTTGCCAGTAACAATCATCTACATTTGAATCATGTTTAACTGTTAAGAGAGGTTGTGTGCCGTTTTTCCGCCGATCTAAACAATAAAATTGATAATAATTAAATTTATTTTAATTATTTAATTATCTTAATTATATAACTGATGTAATTTTATTTAAAATTTTAACAATTGATACCTAAAAGGTTAACGAGCAAAAAAAACTTTTGTTTAAAATTCTAAAAACAAACATTGTTGTAAAAAAATTTTGAAAATTGGAACGTTTAAAAATATTATTTATGTAAAAAATATAAAATTAATATAAATATTTTATGAAAATTCTTTAACTTTTTAAATAATAGTGTTTAGTTGTTAAAAATTATGTTTAAGTGGTGTGAATTTTATTTGGTTTACATAAAAAATAATTTGGAGAACATAAAAATTTGTTAAGATTATCGTTAAAAATATGTGTTTATACATTAAAATTACAAATTGAAGGTAAATTTTGATGTTTTTAATTCAAAACACTATAAAAGTTGTAATAGTCGACGGAAATTTTTAATAAAAGTATTGCTATTATCAATTACTTTATATGAAACTTCTGTACTGAGTATTCTTTAGTTTTAATAAGGATTTTTCAAATAATTTTACCTTTTATATTCAAAAATATGGTGGTGTGAACGCTGGGAAAAATTGTAGAAACTAAGACGTATGAATTGCCAAAAGTTAAGAATAAAATAACAAATAAAATACTTTATTTATGTTAACAATGTTTAGTAGCAATTAATATAATAATTAGTAACGAAAAATTCACATGTTTTAAACTGGCAGATACTTCTAGATTGTTTTTGGTACATGCTTATTGAATGACTCTTGATGGTAAATTCAGTTATTAGTATGGATACCGGTTTTCCGATAATACTGGAAAACCGCAGTAATAACGGTGTTTCGATTGCGATATTAACAAAAATATGCCCTATTTCAAATACAATTGCTCATGAGTCAAAGTTAAAAAATTAAATAATTTTTATATTGAAAACAAATCAATCTTTCTTTTCTAAAATCAAACTGCAATTTTAAAATTTACGTAAGTGCAATAATGAAAGAGACAAAGCCAAGGAAACGGAAATTATTTAAATTCATAAATGATGAAGCATGGTTAAATTTAAGTGAAATGGACCATAGTTACGTATAAGCACTTAATAATTTCCTTTTTTTTGGAAAATTTTTACGTTATATTATCTATGCATGTATCTTTAATATTTAGTTTTAAAATTAAAATATTTAGCTTTCTTTTATAGATAATATGTCGCCGATACGCATATACTGATTATGAGTTAACTCAAAAAAAAAAAACAAATTTTTGGCAATTCAACAGAGACAGATTCAGTTGTGTAAAAAAAAAAAATCATTAGAATGACAAAGTTCAATGGCCAGTTTAGGAAATAAAAAGATAATTATAGATTTAATTTTTATCGTAGATATTTAAACAATACCATAAACTGTTTCTGGATATACGAGTTCGTAACTCACATTAAGCCTATTCACATTTAGGTCGGTATACGTCTAAGCATTGGATATGCTACTACATTTTAGAAATATTTCTTAGGTCTTTCTTCTGTTGAAAAAATGCATGCGTAAAAAATTTTACTATTGATATTATAAATTTGTTGATGATATTAAAAAAAATCTTTGAAAGAATTTTTCAACACGGAGAGAAAATTCCTATAAAAATTACTGTGCTCATACTACAATCGACGTGTAACAGGCGAACATATCCAATTTTTGTACGGTAAAATTATAAAAATTACATTAATATAACTCTAATTTTTATAATTTTACCGTACAAAAATTGGATATGTTCGCCTGTTACACGTCGATTGTGGTATGAGCACAGTAATTTTTATAGGAATTTTCTCTCCGTGTATGATGATGTGTAAATATCTGGAAGAAATTTATAATCCCAGATCGATTAAAAATTACTGCTATAGCTACTAGTTTGTTGACATTTTCTGGACATTTTTAACCAAAAGTAGCTACTTAATTAATTAAAAGTATTGAAGCTCTATCTTAGTTTTGGAGTAGGTAATTTAATCTTTAATATTTGTTCACACATTCTTTGTAAACCATAAGTTCGTTAAAAAATTGAAAACGAAATTCCAAATGCCAAAAAATTATATTGTGAAAAATCCAAGAAAATCAGAGAACTATACTTTACAAACTAAATTCGTGTAGTTCCGATAAACGAAATTCTTAGTCATCTTTCAAGTTAAACATTTTTGAGAAGTTTATATGAATGGATTTGTTGACTATTTTTAACTTTTTGAAAATGAAATATTTCAAGAATGCAGCTATTAGTTTTCAAAAGTGATTCATAACAAAAAATTTAGAAAAGAATAATCTATATACCTACATCAGGAAATACTTCTTTTTCAAAATATAACATATTAACAGAAACTTAAAAATTGTAGAGTGGGCTTCACAATTTTTTTTTAATACATTTACTAGAAACTTCTTTCAGAAAATCAATTTTGAGTTTTTAAAATTCCTGGGAGTTGAAATACACCTGCAAAACTATCGTAATCTCACAATATAACTGGGGCAAAATTCAGCAAAACAACAAATTTAGAAAGAAGTTTTAGAATTAAGTAATAACAAAATTATTAAAAACGCTACATACTGCTTCGTTATCTAGACATGTAACACGCTCTAGAGTTTGTATATGTATGTATGTATGTATATATATATATATATATATATATATATATATATATATATATATATATATATATATGCCCGCGCGATAACTCTCGAACGAAATGTCTTACGTCTTACGTTTATGAAATTTGGTGAAAATATTCAAAGTCCCAAACCAGACACGTCCAATGCCTAGAACATGATTTTTTTGGCAATTTTCGTGAATTTAAGTGAAATAGTGAATAGTTTTTTGCCAAAATTTCCCCTTATTCAAAAATTTTTGTGAAATTTTTTTACACCATTGGAAAGTGGAGAAAACAATGACATAAAAAAGGTCTTTAAACTATTATTCGATGTCAACTTGTTTCCAAGAAAAGCTAATTTTTATAAACGGAAATTCGCTATGTTATGCAGGATGTAATGTAAATGTTTTTTTTTTTTTGCTTGTAAGTTATAAAATGCCACCCTCTTTTTACCAATTTATCAAAAATGCCGCCCTTAAAATTTCCCACCCGGGCAAATGCCCGGGTTGACCCCCTCTCCCCTGGAACGGGCCCTGCATGTATAAAAACAAAGTAAAATATTTTAAATTATTTAATGTTTAAATGCAGTTTTAAGTAAATTAAAAGTCCTTGTAGAGTATGAAAATATGCAAAAGAAAAGCGTCAAATGCGTGTTGGATACTCATTAAGTCAGGGTTCCTGACTGGCTAGAGTTCTTCACAGATTTCGCAATAAAACATCCTGGCTATAATTACACTGTAAAAATAATTTTATTAGTTAACGTGTTTTCAGTTTTGCCACCATCCTAGGAGCAAACTGATGAATGCATAAATATTTTCAGACTTACCTATAATAAAGAAATTGTGTCGAAGGGGTTTAATATCATTTAAAAAAAGGGAATTGGAAAAACGCTTAAAATTTTTAGGTATTTTAAAACAACGGTAGATACAACATTTGATGCCATCAATTCCAACTGTTTTAGTCCACGACGTCGTTTGCGCGACACGTTGTCACATCGACTTGGTATTTTCCCATGGGGCTGATACTTTCCTACAATAAACAATATCCTAAATGTTGACCCAGGCAATAAGTAGGTCTTTCATCAAAATCCGTTCAGTAGTTTTTACGTGATGGATGCACATACTTCAAATTGTTTTTGTATTATCCCATGGCAGTGAGACACTTGCCCGCAATAAAAAGTATCCTACGCCTTGATGCACGTAATAAATTATCACCACACTAAATTTCTCAAAATCCGTTCAATAATTTTGCGTAATGTGTGCACACGGTCAAAATAATTTTTGTATTTTCCCATGGGAATTTTTCCGGAGTAAGAAGTATTCTAGATCTTGACCCAGGTAATAAGTTATCACCACACCAAAATTCATTAAAATCCGTCCAGTAGTTTTTGTATGATGCGTATACAAACAGACAGACAGACAGATAAAAATATAAAAATCGCTGTTTTGGTATCTAAATCGATAACTATCCAGCACAATTTTCAAAAATTATTCCATGTACAAACACGGTCTTTATAGATAACAGCGCAGTTGATGTCACTATATACCGCCTCCCGGTCTATAACAGTAAATATTATTATCGATTTCAATGTTCCCAGCGCTCCCGCTATTATTTAAAAATGGTAATTATTTGAACGACACAAACTACTTCTTACTTTGAGCAATTTAATGTGACTTTATAGTATAATAAAACCTTCAAATTTCAAAAAGTAAAACTAAAATAAGATTTTAATCAATATAAATAATAGCACATATTTTTTTTCTGATACATTTTTTCGTAAAAATTCGTTATCCCAGACACAATAAAAATACTTAATAAATTGACTTTTGTCGCACAAAAACATTTTATTGTTTTATTTATTAAGTTTGATCGATACGAAATGAAATGAAATTAATGTGTGGAGACAAAAAAAAATATTAACGCCGTATCCAAAAAACCATTTACTGTGCCAAAAATTTCAATGATCTCTTCTGACATATGGGCACAAAAAGAAATAATTTAAGTTTTTTGCATTATTTTCAAGTTTTTTTTATTTAACCTATTTTTAAAACTTTAAATATTTTGTTAACAAAAATAATAGATGAAATTGTAAATAAAATTAATAACACAAACAATAACATCTGTTAACAATAGATTGATATCTGTAGTTATATAAAAAAAAAAAATCTTTTCGTTTTTTGTCCTTTCCAATATTAAATTAATTCCTTTTGAGAGGAACGTAGACGGAACTCTGTTTTTATTTAGAGAAATAACACAATAAATATTTTTTCACTTGTTTACTCCAGAGATTTGTATTTTTTCGAATTTTAATCAAAAGTATTGTCAACTAGCAAAAACACAATAGCCAAGCTAGAATGTTTCTGGATTGACCGTTCTTGGAGTTATATTAATTATAGGAAACACAAAATTGAAAATAAATAAATAAATAAATAAATAAATAAATAAAAATACAAAACTGGAGTGTAATATAGTTAGGCAACAAATAAAACCAGCTAATATGTATAATTTCATACAACTATTCAATATTTTGTTACTATGGTTTTGAAGTAAGTTAAATTTATACCTCTTTTCAGATAAAATTGATCATGAGTTTTCGTTAAAAAATTAAATAATTCTTATATTCGAAACAAATCGATCTTCTATTCTTTTCTAAAAATAAACTGCAAATTTAAAATTTACATAAACGCAATAATAAAAGAGATAAAGCCAAGAAAACGGAAATTATTTAAATTCAAAGTTACGAAGCATGGTTAAATTTAACTGAAATAGACCATATCAAAAAAAAAACGCCGTGAGCAGCGGGGCCCCATCACGGTAGTCGAATTTTCCCCTTCATCTTCGGTATTGAATGTCTACAAGCGAAATGTGATTGAAAGTCTACCACCGAATTGTCATTTTGTTGGTTTCAAAACTGGTGATGAGTGTTCGGCTGATCGAGGCTTTAAAAAAAGGTTTTAAGTATTTAAGGGCTGTATCTCAGTAAATTTCAATTTTGTGCCGAAAACAGGTAGCAGAAAAAAAGCCAACACAATTCGTACGAGGACATTCCCGCCCATGTTTATCCGCTAATTGCCTTTATGTTTTAGTTTTAAATATTAAAAAAGGACCTTCAATAGTAAACTGGAAGGCCTTTATAAAGATATTTTTTCTTTCCAAAAAAATCCAAAATTTCTATTTTATAAACACTAAAAATCCAAAATTCCTAATTTATAAATAAACAGTGACTTTAATAACATTTTTAAATTACTTAATATGTATGTATTTCATTTGTCATAAAAGTAAGTTCACTTTTTTTTAAATTTTTTAAAATTACTATTCGCCTACTTGTATTTAGAATAAACATAATGCTTTTAAAACACATTTAACAATAGCATTCAATTCCGATGTAAAAATGGGAGAAGTGGGGGGAAAAGTGATGCGGACTCCCTACAAGGTACTAGCTGGATACTAACTGAATACACGTACAAAATTTCAGCCCTCTAGATTTCCTTATGGAGTCTATAGACGTGTTAGAAAACAAGCAAAAAAATTAAGGAAATATTGGCGTCAAAATCGTGGGGGTAAGGGTTAAAAGTTGAAACCTCCAAAAAACAGTGTCTGGCTATTAGCTTAACCTGTATACCAAATTTCAGCCCTCTAGGTTTATTTGGGGAGATTTTGACCCGAACGAAACTGTTAAAAAACAAGAAAAATCATGTTCTTTTGGGTATAAAAATGGTGGGGGTAGCGGTTAAAAGTCGAGACCCCCAAAAGGCACCCCCTTGATACTAACTCAATCCGAATACAAAATTTCAGCCCTCTAGGTTTATTCGGGTGACCTGTGCGAGTGGTAAAAACTTCGAAAACGTCGAAAATGCATGAAATTGTAGCTTAAAAATGAGGAGGGTGGGGGTAAAATATTAAAACCTCCAAAAAGCACAACCTAGGTACGAACTTTATCAACACACCAAATTTCAACCCTCTACGTTAATTCTGGGGGGCTGGGGGCCTGTTAGATCCAGCGAAAATCGTTTTTCCCCCCTCTACTCCCACCATATCATCCTAGGAAGCTGAATTTTGGATATGTTGTAGATAATTGACCGAAACATTATTTAAAACCGGTTTGAAAAAGTTTTATTGCTTTTCCGCCCCCCACCACCCCCTTAAAGGTCGGGTCAGAAAAAAAATTTGCCCAAAATTTGACCCCACTTTGATAGTATGAGGTGCCTCGAAAATGAGCCCCATTTACCAAATTTCATCTCTTAACTTCCATAGGGGGGCCCTACACAAATTAAAAGGTGGCCCTATGGAAGTTAAGAGATGAAATTTGGTAAATGGGGCTCATTTTCGAGGCACCTCATACTATCAAAGTGGGGGTCAAATTTTGGGCAAATTTTTTTTCTGACCCGACCTTTAAGGTGGTGGTGGGGGGCGGAAAAGCAATAAAACTTTTCCAAACCGGTTTTAAATAATGTTTCGGTCAATTATCTACAACATATCCAAAATTCAGCTTCCTAGGATGATATGGTGGGAGTAGAGGGGGGGGAAAACGATTTTCGCTGGATCTAACAGGCCCCCAGCCCCCCAGAATTAACGTAGAGGGTTGAAATTTGGTGTGTTGATAAAGTTCGTACCTAGGTTGTGCTTTTTGGAGGTTTTAATATTTTACCCCCACTCCCCTCATTTTTAAGCTACAATTTCATGCATTTTCGACGTTTTCGAAGTTTGTACCACTCGCACAGGTCACCCGAATAAACCTAGAGGGCTGAAATTTTGTATTCGGATTGAGTTAGTATCAAGGGGGTGCCTTTTGGGGGTCTCGACTTTTAACCCCTACCCCCACCATTTTTATACCCAAAAGAACATGATTTTTCTTGTTTTTTAACAGTTTCGTTCGGGTCAAAATCTCCCCAAATAAACCTAGAGGGCTGAAATTTGGTGTACAGGTTAAGCTAATAGCCAGACACTGTTTTTTGGAGGTTTCAACTTTTAACCCTTACCCCCACGATTTTTACGCCAATATTTCTTTAATTTTTTTGCTTGTTTTCTAACACGTCTAGAGACTCCATAAGGAAACCTAGAGGGCTGAAATTTTGTACGTGTATTCAGTTAGTATCCAGCTAGTACCTTGTAGGGAGTCCGCATCACTTTTCCCCCCACTTCTCCCATTTTTACATCGGAATTGAATGCTATTGTTAAATGTGTTTTAAAAGCATTATGTTTATTCTAAATACAAGTAGGCGAATAGTAATTTTAAAAAATTTAAAAAAAAGTGAACTTACTTTTATGACAAATGAAATACATACATATTAAGTAATTTAAAAATGTTATTAAAGTCACTGTTTATTTATAAATTAGGAATTTTGGATTTTTAGTATTTATAAAATAGAAATTTTGGATTTTTTTGGAAAGAAAAAATATCTTTATAAAGGCCTTCCAGTTTACTATTTAAGGTCCTTTTTTAATTTTTAAAACTAAAACATAAAGGCAATTAGCGGATAAACATGGGCAGGAATGTCCTCGTACGAATTGTGTTGGCTTTTTTTCTGCTACCTGTTTTCGGCACAAAATTGAAATTTACTGAGATACAGCCCTTAAATACTTAAAACCTTTTTTTAAAGCCTCGATCAGCCGAACACTCATCACCAGTTTTGAAACCAACAAAATGACAATTCGGTTGTAGACTTTCAATCATATTTCGCTTGTAGACATTCAATACCGAAGATGAAGGGGAAAATTCGACTACCGTGATGGGGCCCCGCTGCTCACGGCGTTTTTTTAAATTACGATATTTATTAGATTTAATTATAACAGTATGCCTAGTTTTTAAATTTAGTATGCCTACTTGTATTAGTCGGAAAATAATTCATTTTCAGCACATATAAAAATACCATTGAATTCCGATGTAAAAATGGGATAATTGGGGGGGGGGGGGGCAAGGTAATGCGAAATCCCTAAAAGGCACTAACTGGATACTAACTTAGTACATGTACAAAATTTCAGCCCTCTATATTTACTCATAGAGTCTATAGGCGTGTTAGAAAAAAAGCAAAAAAATCAAGGAAATATTAGCGTAAAAATCGTGGGGGTAAGGGTTAAAAGTGAAACCTCCAAAAAGCAGTGGCTGGCTATTAACTTAACCTACACACAAAATTTCAGCCCTCTAGCTTTATTTGGGGAGACCTTGACAAAACTGCTAAAAACAATAAAAACCATGTTTTTTTGGAATAAAAATGGTGAGGGTAAGGGTTAAAAGTTGAGACCTCCAAAAGGCACACTAATGATACTAACTCAATCCGAATACAAAATTTCAACCCTCTAAGTTTATTTGGGTGGCCTCTACGCGTGGTACAAACTTCGAAAATGTCTAAAAATCATAAAATTATAGCTTAAAAGTGGTGAAGGTAGAGGTAAAATATTAAAACGCCAAAAAGCACACCCTAGGTACGGACTCTATCAACATGAAAAATTTCACCTCTCTACGTTAATTCTGGGGGTTGTGGGCGTGTTAGATCCAGCCAAAACACTTTTTCCCCCTCCCTCCAAATCACCCTGAAGCTTGATTTTGGATATGTTGTGAATAATTGACCGAAACATTATTGGGACCCTACACATGTCAAAAGGTAGCGGGAATATTATATATATATATATATATATATATATATATATATATATATATATATATATATATATATATATATATATATATATATATATATATATATATATAAAGATATATCAGACATTTTTTCTTCAGAATCGTGTTCTACGAGTCCGAAAACGGATACCGCCCCTACTCTCGCCTCGTCCCATTCTTATCGTATAGGCTGTATAAGTCTAATTTTTTCTTAGAAAATTTCGACTAAAAATTACTATATTCTTATGGGATTAGGTACATATAAATTGTCATCATAAAATACATATCTTAAAAAGATAAATTATGTTACGTAGTTGTCTGCCTCTTTGTCTGTAAAAGTTGCCACAAATACATATTTATATGCAAATAATCCGATTGTTGCAAAAATTTAACCTTACTTCAGTTCAAGGTAACCGTCTGATGAAAAGTGCCAAAAATAAGTGTTTTTTGCAAACGCGTGTATCTTTTTAAGTATCAGACTGGAATGACGTTATAATAGAAGTTTATTTAAATCTAGGTTAATGATCTAACGATAACGGTCGAAAATTTAATATGAATACGGAAGGATTTCAATAAAGCCTTGAAAATAAAAATAATAGAATTTACTTTTGCAAATATCTCGAAAAATTTTGATTTTTCAAAAAAAAAAAAGAATTATGAAATTTATTACTCGCAAATTTTACTACAAATTTTATTTTTCCCAGTAAAGTGTACCGTTTCAAAGATGTTCACATCTCTCAAATCCACAAATTGACATAAAAAAGTAACAACTCCACCTTGTTGAATAACTGTGAGATTTTTATACCTCATAACTTGTGAGTATTTTCTATAGTAAAATTTACAAGCAACAAATTCCATACTAACGCTATTTATTGAAAAGTCGATTTTTCAAGATAATTTACGAGGGCTATTCGAAAAATAAATTCCGTTTGGGTATAAAAAAAAAAACACCAATACATTTAGATTTTTTTTTAGTATATAAAACACTAGCTGCGACTCGCGGTTTCACTCGCATAAAATTATCTGAATTATAGGTAAAATTCATAGATAGATCAATTTAATCATATATTCCAAAATTCTGTGCAAAATCAGTTATTTATAGCACTTGACTCTGCTCGCCCAATGACTCTAAAATAACTATCTTTATATTATAGGCGCAAGCTAAAAAGAACTTTTTTATCTACATCTGCATTTATCTTTGTCTATCATATTAATAAATAGAAGTTTACTCACTCACTCATATAAAAACATAATTACTTGGTTTGGTTGGTAACTATGGAAATAGTACAATTTCTGTTCCCCTCACCAAAGTTTCTGGAGGTCTTTTGAGCTTGCGCCCATAATATTTTATTAGCATGGCTAATTTCCGCACTGTAAGAACTTAGTACAGGGACCTACACCAGCAGTTTTAAAATTGTTTCTATTTAGACCCTTCAAGGCACCAAGGCCCCGGGAAATCATTTTAACGTCACTGTCATCTTTTACAGTGATCTCAACAGCGTAATAATTGTCAAATTTCTTCAGCTTTTTAATTTATGCCCTATTTGGTGTAACTGACCACACGTCCATTTAAATTTGATTTTCTTAAAAATTTTGTACAAAATCAGTTCCTTATGTGCTTATGTGCTTCGCTTTGCTCGCTCGACGACTCTAAAGTATTATTCATATTTTCTTATTTTCAAGTCATATTCATAATTTTATAGCATACCTAATTTTCATAAAATTTTATCAAAATCAGTCAAGTTGTTTAACCCTAGAATCATACGTTGGTCTACGAGTCAAGTTAATCATACATCGGCGTCGTTTCGACGAATGGACTTTTTACGGGGAGTTTTAGAGTTTATTTGCAAAAAACATTTTTTTTTACATAACAATACTATAAAAGCGAACAAAATATTTAAAAAAAAATTAGATTTGGAAAAATTTCTTAATGTAAATATTTATTAATTTTTTTAATCTTTTTATCAAAGCATATTTTCATTATAAAAATTAAAAAATATATATAAATACATCAATTGTAATAATTAATTTATGAACGATTATGAATCAGTGGACATGTGTGACTTTACAGAATGTGAAATTTCTCAGTCATAAATATTCCTATAGATATGTAGTTATTTTCCCATTAGGCACATTTGTAAATTTTCTAAAATTTGTTAGTAATTTTTCGAATAAGATCTCAAAAAATAATAAAAATTAAAATATTTTCCACAAAATAAATTGTTAATCTTTTATTAAGTCATTCGAAACGCATTCTTTAGTTTTCGATTCAATATATTCAAACTTCAGTATTATGTCGTCTCTATAAGTCCAACAGCTGTAATCATCTTTCACATTATCATAATCATTGAATAAATTAATTATAACATCCATATCTTTAATAAATTTTAGAAAAATTAGGAAAACTTTTATATGTGGAGTACAAAATCTTTAAAAAAAAAAAAAATATAGGTTAATCATACATCGTCGTCCTTTTGACGCACACTATTTCAGTATAAAAAAAACGACAATAGCTATAAACAAAATTTATATATCTTATGTGTTATAATAACAAATAAATTAGATAACAGAAGTTTCACAGCGAGCAGGTACCGACAAGTCACAGTATTGGAGCAGGTAGAGAAGTTCGTTCGCCGTTTTGACGAGTACGTATGATTCTAGGGTTAATTAGAATATAGAGTTGCTTAATTCGATAGCGTTGGAGGATTCATTCCAACTTTACCTTAATTTCAAATCAGATATTCGGAAGTTCTTCGCTATATTCGTATTTCAATAGCATATCTAATTTTCATACCTTGAGATCTTATCGTAGATAGTTAGATATTTATACTGACAACTTTAAGAGCACTGTAATTTGTGAGACATTTTAAGATCCCAGAGCTCTGGAGAATATTTCTGAACTTACTTTAATTTATTTCGGAATCTCAATAATATTTGAGAAAAATTTGAATAAGATCCGTCTAATCGTTTATTTGAAGTTGAAGGGTTTTTTGTGTCCGCAAAAGCCTACGGGGGAGTTTTAGCCTCATGTCCATTTTTTTCAGAATCTCAGTACTATTCGAGAAAAATTTGGTCAAGATGCGTCCAGCCATTTATTTTAGGATTCTTTGGCGAGCCAAAAATTTGGTAACGATACGTCCAGTCATTTACTTTAGGCTTTTTTGGGGGTTCTTAGGTCCTATGTACAGGATAATTTAAACTTTGATCGTTTTTTTGTTTTTTTTTTTATTCTTATACCAATTTTGCCTATAGTTTTGTTTTATCATTTTTTTTGATACCTGCTACCGTTTTCTCGAAACTACTGAAGACAGAGAAGTAAAGTCCATATTTCATTTTTTTTTAATACCAGGATGACCGAGCCCGGCTCGATGGAAATTTAATCTGTATGGAATTTGCTGAGAACAGCAGACGCACGTACAAATTGATAACTGGACAGTCCAGTTGTTTATTTTTTTTTAAAGGATACAAATAGTATTTTGTACAGTAAATAAGTAATTTCGTAGCAGTCGTAGGTAAAAATATTATTGGTGGTATCTATAGAAATATTTATTAATACTTAAAAAAATTCCAATATTATTTTTTTCCAAATACTTAGCAACTATAACTAATTTGAATGATTTTTTTTAATAAATTCATAGATTGCTGTATACAGTAATAAAAAATTGACACGATATGGCTTTTCGAAAATTTCGACGGTTAGACAAAAATTTTTGCAAAACCCTTTCTTAGCGAGCGTCGACGACCCAACAGCGACCTACATGCCAAATTTCAA
Organism: Brachynemurus nebulosus; assembly: GCA_035578155.1. NCBI lineage: Eukaryota > Metazoa > Arthropoda > Insecta > Neuroptera > Myrmeleontidae > Brachynemurus > Brachynemurus nebulosus. The sequence goes on along the minus strand of JAPWDM010000001.1, from coordinate 156,670,366 downwards.
GTTTGTAGGTATTATAGTTCTGGAGATTTTGTGATAGATTAGTGAATGAATGGTATTTGCCTTTTATATAATAGATAAAGCTACAATTCATAGCTATCTTTCTATATAATCACCTCCTGCACTGAAACTTTTGACATAAAAGAAAAACGAGTAATAATATCCTCATTATAGAATTCTGCCGCCTATGTTCTAAGCCGGGAGTTAATATTTTCCTTTAATAAATTCGTCGTTTTCTTTAAACTTCTCTGATCCTTGCCAATTTCTCGTGGTAGGAAAACGATGGAAATTACTAGATACCAAATCAGAGCTATACGGGAGATGGTCGAACAAGTCCCACAACACTATCGTATAGGAAAACGACGACTTCAGAACTCAATTATCTCTTGTTGTTTGTTCTAGATGGCACTTTTGAGCTTGTTAAATGTTTCACAATAAATCTCTTTATTAAGTTTGTTGTACCTCTTTCCATAAAATCACGTAATTTATAGTCGACAGGATTTTCAGTGACAGCGATCATTTTGCAAGTCTCCATGAGTAAGAAACGGATGACCGAGCTTATTCCGGGCATTATTAGACTTATACTGATCCGGGCTGCACGCCGGCATGCAGCCATAAAATTACGTTAGTATCTCCATTCCTTCGCGTACCAGACAAAATCGGAATTTTCTTTCCGAATAGCCCTCGTACAAAAAACCTGCAAAAATCGTTTTACTGGGAATTTTGAACAAATGATAGTTTCTTATTTAGCCCGGTCAGGAATCATAGATTTATATACAAGATATATATATATATATATATATATATATATATATATATATATATATATATATATATATATATATATATATATATATATGTGAAGAAAAAGAAATGACTAATGTGTTGACAAATATGGTGACTAAATAAGGTTGGATTTAAAATTTATCTATATTTATTATTGTTAGTCCGGGCGCACATTGAGACGCAGTTAACGCAGGCAGGACAGCGCAGTTTCTGTGGCTTGTGTTGTAGAACGGAGCAGCGTGAATTGAAACGCAGAGCAGAGCAGCACTGCGTCTCACGAGACCGATGTGGCACTCGTGAATATGACAAAGAAGCTGCGCAATACTGCGCGACATTGTAACTCGTTCTCGAGTTTTAGTTGGTTTTATTTCGTCGAAATGAAAACAACTGAAGGAATTGAAGCAAAATAGTGCTTCTCTGCGCTACTCTGTTTTTAAATTCGTGCTATCTCGTTCTACAACAAGAGTCACAGAAACCGCGTTGCCCTGTCTGCGTTAACTGCATCTCAATGTGCGCCCGACCACACGTGCTTTCCTGCTCTGCCCTGCTCTGCTCTGCCCTGCCCTGCGTTTACTGCGTGACGCAGTTCAATGTGCGCCTGGCCTTATAATTTGTATATTTTAAAATGTGTCAACAAACATTGCGATTTTGCTTCAAAAAGAATTAATATTTACTCCATCTTAGTGATGAGCAAATGCAAGACCAAGACCAAGACTTGGCAGTCTTGATCTTGGTCTTGTTCTTGCATTAAGAATCTTGGTCTTGGTCTTGGTCTTGCAAAATGCAGTCTTGGTCTTGGTCTTGGTCTTGCTAAAACATCTCGCACTTTCTTGAATTCTTTTTATTAACGAATTTTTTCCTTCTAAAATCAGAATTTTCTCTGTTTACGGTATTAATTATACTTTCAAACCATTTAAATAGTTTAGCAAGAGTCTTGCTTTTTTCTTGCTTTTGTCTTGACCTTGCTCACTTGAGTCTTGGTATTGGTCTTGCAGCCATACTTATAGTCTTGGTCTTGGTCTTGCTCTTGGTATACATAGTCTTGTCTTGGTCTTGCATTTTTTGCAAGACCAAGACAAGACTGCAAGACCAAGACTAATTTTGCTCATCACTACCCCATCTGTTATATGGTATGTACATAGTCTAATATCAATGAGCCTGGTTATTTTTGACGCTGGCCCCTGATCTATAATTATTATATCAATCACCAGTAACAAATTATTATTCAAGAAACTTACCCCAAAAGAATTATATGATGATTTACTTTCCAACTCCACATTTAATTTCAAAAACAAAACTCAATAAATATTCACCCTGAATATTTTGAGTCTGGATAATTATATTTATTTTTTTATGTATTTCAAAAACGCTTGAACAATTTAAACAAGAAGACAAGAAGAAGTCATACAATATGTGACGGTCCAGAATTTGTTTTATTTGTTTTTGTGAGTGAACGTGCACATGTGTTGGGTGCGTTAAAATTTAACGCTGCGCCCGTTCGCCTCATTCGTCGTTCACGGACGGACATACATACAATATACAGTCACATATTTCTGGATAAAAAAAATTATTTTTTTCCCAGTTTTATTTCAGTATACCGGGTGACATTTGTAAATGATTTTTCATAAGCCACACTCAAATATGTCTTATATTATGCCAATTAGTGAATGAAACTAATTATTGACATTAGCTGTATTTTTTCTATTTAATATTAGGTTTTTTTTTTAGTGTTCCGAAGAAACATCTCGGTATCGTTATAGTTCGTTTGTTTTCTTGTACGTCACACCCCCGTAATTTCTACATTTTTTGGCCGATCATCATCACGGTCATCCAGAAAAATTACGAGCCCCGTCAATTTTCAAGAAATTTTCCCCAAAAATACAGTCAATACACCCAATACCTGCCCTTTGTTCGGGTCCCTTATCAATGACTCTGGCCCTCCTCTTCAGACCTAGGCCTGTCAAACAAAAAAATATTTCGTTTACCTGTTACAAAACACCAGATAATCTTAATAATATTAATAGATTTGAGCGTTACTTTATGGTATTCCATATTTGTAAATAATAAACAAATATTTTACTTCGCAAAAATAACACTTTTATTTTGAAACTGTGACAATATTGTTTCGAACCGTCATGTCAGTTCATTTTCAAACAGAAGAATGTCAGTTCATTCTGTTTGAAAATGAACTGACATGACGGTTCGAAACAATATTGTCACAGTTTCAAAATAAAAGTGGTATTTTTGCGAAGTAAAATATTTGTTTATTATTCACCAGATAATCCTTTAGCATACATAGCACCATCCAATTGATAATAAAATGTCATCCGTAATGAAACTTTCAATTTATTGTATTATACCTAACGATGAGTTAACTACACGAAAGCTAGCTAGTATTCGAAAAGTCGTCTTTTTAGTGAAAAGTGACAAAGAAAATTATTTTCATATTTTGTAAAATGAATTTTCACACTGTAAATCTTTCAAGTGCTAATTATTTATTTACAAATCTTACACAGACAGTCGAAAAGAAAGGACTGTTTTAAATATTTTACACACTCAAAAAAAGAGGTATATAAGCAGCGAAGGTACTCAAGACCATAGGCATTTCAATTATCTTCTATAATACCGTTACCAAATTTCTTCAAAATTTCGTCTAATTTTACCCTTTTCAGGAAACTTTATTTTCTAAACATTTTATAAGACACGAAAAAAATAAAATTGTGTCAAAAAAATTTAAATATTTAGGTATATAACGCTCGTTATAACTCTACAATCTACATACGACAGAATACACTTGTATCTCTATACTAGCGAAACCACTGTCGCCAAAAAAGGATAAAAAATTCGCACCTACATATATGTTATGTAGGTGCATACTCCTTTGTGTTTGTATATGTGTGACATGTATCTATGTATGCGTATCGCGCATACATAGATACATACACACACGCTATGAGTGATGTCACTGGTGGACTGTGACAACAATCATAAACAATTGATAAACAATGGATGTGTATTCGTTCACTGCTTCTGAGCGAATGAATACAAAGTAGCCTAACTTGCTCAGAACTGCACACTGCCGACCACATAATTTTGTATTTATCTGCCTACTATCGTTCAATATGTTCTGTGCTCTATACATATAAAACAAAAAACTACTACTGTATTACTATAAATATTTAAAAAAAAAAAAAAAATCGAGAAACAAAGCACTCTCAGAAAAAAAGAAAATAAAAAAGTGATGCGCGGCTGTCGTTCGTTGTGTGGTAAACATTGTCAAATTGATCATATCTTCTTTTTAAATTCATAATAAGTATCAACAAAAACTATTTGAATTTGTTGTACGTATATTTACACTACGGATATAAAACACTTGTACTGTTTATCAATTAATTAAACAAGACATTTTGAATTCGAAAATATACAAAAACATAGTTTTTTAGTATCTTCAGTAAAATTCTTTTCTTGTTATGCAAAACTTTTTTGCAACACTTACATACATATCTCGAATTGTCTGTAAATAATGTGCAAAAATTTAAATATCTCCAGTGGCATTTACAGCATATGTGCAGTTTCAAAGTTAAGTAAATTTTTAAATGAATACTTTTACTACTAATTGTAAGATAGGTAAAAAGATTTAATTAAAGTTTAAAGAAATGGATCTAACCCTAGAAATTCTAGAAACATATAGCATTGTTTATTAGTATCCGCTGCGCGAAAATTTATATTTGTACCGGAAATTTTACTATGTACAGTATGAAAAACATTTCCAAAAACGTAAAATCACAATTAAACGCGATTATCATTTCAAAACAATTTTAATGATAAGAAACATTAAACTCCAATACCGTGACAAGTATATTCAACTTGTTCTGTAAAGTAGGACCTCCTTATATTGCGCTATACGGGGCTGTAGGAGAGAGAAATGTGATATAAATGAGTCCTCCACTCAGCATCAATAATATCGGGTTTACACTTGCAATAATTTGCTGGCGCCACTTTTAAGATTGCATGTCTGTAAAGTTTACACTACTTACATATCCGTTTACAAATGATTTGTGTGATATATAATTTGCTAAGTAATACGCAGGTTAGAAATGGCTGAATTGAATAAATAACTGTCATATATATAACTTTCAAAATGGTCATTTATATCTAAATGTAAAGTAAAAGAGGAATTAGAAGAGCAAAAAACACATAATAAGACTTAGAAAAGACTTTCAAACTTGTAATAAAAATAACATTAATTTTTATTTTAAATAATACTGGCCCCAGTACAAGTTTACATTTACAAGTTTTAATTTTAGTGGCGCATGAATCATTACTGGCGCTAAAAAAGTTAGAAGGTTGTTAACTTTTTTCATCCTTGCATGCATTGTAACACCTTGCATGCCAGTAGATGTCTACATGCGCATTTTATTTTTACTGGCGCGCCACTTCGTGTTGGCGCCAGCAAATCATTGCAAATGTAAACCCCGAATAAGTATAGTGTTTGATTAGCGTTTGATTTGACATAGTACGCAACATACGCAGCTCTTTTTGTATGTGGCGGGGGATAAATTTCCCAACCACTATATAGCGAAATCCTACTGTAATATTTTTATTAGTAAATCGAAGCATTTTATATAGCGTTTGATTTGATTTGAAGTTTGTTCACATAGTACGCAACATACGAAGCTCTTTTTGTATGTGGCGGGGGACAAATTTCCCAACCACGATATAGCGAAATCCTACTGTAATATTTTTATTAGTAAATCGAAGCATTTTATTATTTTTTTTATTAACTATATAAAAATTTCATTTCTTGTTGCACCGCAAATAGAATTACCCATGTATATATCTTTTAGTTTGTTACAGTGGTGTAACGAAATAACCACACCATCGGGACCAAAGAGGAGTAGTGTGGTTATTTCGTTACATCCTTGGAGGCTTCATAAAAAAATTAAAGCTGGCTGTATCATTACTTAAGTATTTACAAGGCATATTATCGTATATCTGTAACAAGTCGTATTTAAATATCTAAAGTACGGGCATTGGTCCTAACAAAAGGGTTGGCCAATTTTGTAAAGTTTATGTATATAATATCATATACGTGTACATATGTGCATGTATTTTATCAGATTATAGCGTCCAAATAGTTTTGAAAGAATATATGTACTAGCATTTACCCGCGGCTTCGCCCGCGTTACAATAGCAGGGATGAGCGGGTTAGCGGGTTCTGGCACACACTACGTCGTCAAAAGTATGGCGATACCTTGGTCCGGGAGGGGTGCCCACACTTTTGACACGGTACTGTACTTAACGTTATGGTACACTGCCGTGTCGAAAGTGTGGGCACCCCCGTTGAGTCAAGGTGTCCTCATACTTTTGACGACATATTGTGTGCTAGAACCTACTAACCTGCTCATCTCTGTTACTGCCACGCGGGAAAATGCTAGTAAGTATATATATTCTTTCAAAATTATTTAGACTCTATAATCTTATAAATTACTTACACGTATACACACGTATCTCGTACATTATATATTATAGGCACAAGCTAAAAAGAACTTTTTTATCTACATCTGCATTTATCTTTGTCTATTTATATTAATAAATAGAAGTTTATTCACTCACTCATATAAAAACATAATTACTTGGTTTGGTTGGTAACTATGGAAATAGTACAATTTCTGTTCCCCTCACCAAAGTTTCTGGAGGCCTTTTGAGCTTGCGCCCATAAAACCTACATAGACATACACTCATAAAGATAATATACCTATTAAAAATTTATTTTGATTCATACTTTAGAAAATTTTTAAAACAAAGTAAAACGAGAATAACTTATTTCAATACATTTTTATTGTTTACTTGGTGCATACATATATACACGAGTATTACATCCGCCATAGTATATTAACTGGTATGTAACACTAACACATTGAACAGGTAACTCACTATCCATATGAGGGTATCCCTTCCAAAACATGTTGAGTGCAATTATTACGTGTGTGCCTATATCGTTACACCACTGTACTTCTTTCACTGAGCTATCCACGATTTCGCCAATCCCTCTGCTCCATACATTAAAAATAATAATAAAACTTAATTCTAAAATTACCGACAATTAAATTTCAGGAAATTGTAATAAAAGATATAGCGCCATCGCCAACTTGATAAAAAATAGAACATTTCAAAATATTATTATTTAGACTGGAAAACAATAAATTATTGGAAAGAGCGGAAAAGCAAAATATTGTGTTTAAGTTATTTTTAAAATCTGATTATTAATATAAGAAAATAGTGAATGATGTTTAAAATACATTGGATATGAAGAATATTGTAGACACCAGTGGCGACTTGCTAACTTATTTTTGAATGAATAAAAAGAAAAAAAAGTATATAGAAAAATCTGCACCAAGTGTTCTTAAAGGCGCATGATCAAAATGGAAACTTCTATGACGATTGCAATCAGCTCAAAACTTAATAAAAATAACCCACAGTTTCGCTCTTAATACTATAATCCAGCTATACTCACTACCGGTCCGCGGGTCGCTTGCGGCCCGTGGGCCGGTTTCTTGCGGCTCTCTAACGCGATAAGGTTGTAAAATAAAATTTGCTGGTCCGGCGAATTTCGTTATTTTAAATTGTATTTTTAGTAATTGTTTAGAAAAAAAGTTTTACAGTTTCGCAATAGTCTATATTTCTGCGACTATTAAGTCTAAGAAAGCGCTTCACCGTTTAGGCATTGGTGGAGACGATCTTTTGTAATTAACTATAGTCCTAAATCATACAGTTTGTACTTGCGGCCCAGAGGAAAATTTGATACGAATTATTTGGCTCTCTAAGAAATATCCTGGTGAGGACTTCTGCTATAATCATTCATTAGTCCAAAACTCGTTAAATTTTCGTTAGATAAATACTTTCTTCGAAAAGATAAAATTTTCATGTAATAACAAATAAGTAACTATTTTAAAAATTTTAAGAAATATAAATTGATTTTTTTTTAAATGGCTCAGTAAGAAAAGGTTTTATTTTAAAATTTTTGTACTATTTTATTCACTTTGAGTCGATCTGAAAGAAGCAGGACTGCGTAGGCGAAATCACACATAGGTACACAACATGAATGTAGGTTTTGTTACTTTCCTTAATACACCACAAATCCAATTTTACGTAGTGGTCGGTGCAAATTTAAGGGGAAGTACGTAAAATCGGAAGATCAGGGGCGTCGGTAAACTTTTGTTTCGGGGGTTGGTAAATATTATTATCTGAATTTTTTTAAAACAATATTATCTTAAGAGACAATTTACACCTGAAATTCGATTGTGTAGACAAAGGAAATCGAATGTTATACTAAGCTGACAAAAATTCTAGAATATTCTACTCGTAAACTAGTAAAGATACCAAAAAACAAACTTCACTATTGAATTGGGCACTAAAAATTAGATTAAGCAGCGCTTTTTGATAAATGTTCTAGAATATTCTATTCGTCAACTAACAAAGATATCGAAAGATCGACTGCACCATTTAATTGATCATCGAATAAAAGACGGAATAGCATATTTTGATAAATGTTCTAGAATATTCTATTCGTCAAATTGCAAAAATTGTTTGTCAAAATCGGATATTTGGTTTACATTAGTTTAATTTCGGTTGGACAATTAAGTGGTGCAGTAGATTTCCCAATATCTTTGTTAGTTGACAAATAGAATATTCTAGAACATTTTTCAAAATGTGTTATTTGGTCTCTTTTTTGGTAGCCAATTCAATGGCGACGTCTGTTTTTGAATATCTTTGCTAGTTGACGAATAGAACATTCCAGAACATTTGTCAAAATGTGCAATTTGACCTCTTTTTCAATGGACAATTAAATGGCACAATTGATTTTTCGATATCTTTGCTAGTTGACAAATAGAACATTCTAGAATTTTTGTCAAACTACATTGTTTAATTTCATTTTTAATGACCAATTCAACGGTGAAGTCTGTTTTTTGATATCTCTGCTAGTTGACGATTAGAATATTCTAGAATTTTACGTTACTTATTTTGCATTTGCATTTTGCATATTACGTATACAGAATATGTGCATATATATCTGCAGTGGAATTTTAAAATTTTTAAAGGCTACGAGACCCTCATACAATATTACCTACGGCCCTGACTCTGGCTTGGTACATTAATTTTCACCAACATAGACAAACAACAACATATCTGTGAGAGGAGAACCCCACTAAATCGCTGACGTCACTACGTAAAATCGGAGTACGTACTATTGGATGGCCACTGTAATGATAATGGACGAAAGCTTTTTAGAAAAGAGGGCCTTGCGAAACTCATCTTGCGCCGTCACTGCATAGCAACACTGTTTAAAGGAAATTTAAATTTATATTTTATTGTTAATGCAATGGTAAAAAGTAAATTCGTTATTCATTCAAATATTAATTCAAACAAGACCCAAAACAAATTAAGTAATTGCGAGAAGACCTTTTAAATGGCTCTGTTCTAAATAATAATTGTGAATAATAAAAATTACAAATTTCTTTAAAAAAAATAATAAAACAACGATTTCTATTCAAAAATGACTTATTTTATGAGCGATTGAAATCGAATTTAAAAATTTGTATAAATATTTCCTACATTAATATAAAATAAACTAAAAAAACTTTTACGTCAGTCAAATTCAGCGCACTTATATTCCTTTGGCACGTGTGACCTTGATCGTATATTACTTTTCAATAAAATTACAAAAATTATCATATGAATTGTACAAACTGTAATGTAAAACAGTAAAGAAGTTCAAAAGGTTTTATTTTGTAACATATCTAGACTATGAATTTTTTGAAAAATCTTTTAGATATCTTAAAAAATTTTTATTCAATAAATAAAAATAGGTCAAATATAAACGAATATATTTTATGTATTACGAAGGTTGTGTACAGTCGAAAAATTATCTCGGAATCTTTCGAAAAACACGGGAAGTTAAAAATAAATCAATTGAACGGTTACCGGAAAAAAAAAAAAGTTATATAATATAGAATTTTGGTAAATTTTGTAATTCGGAAAGATAATAAATTATTAAACGCCACAAAAACTAATGAAAATTTGATTTCCTTTATGTTATTCCTGTAATATTTTGCTTATAAGGTTGATTTATGAAAACATTTTTCGTAATAGTTGGCTAAAAACTTTCCTTACTATCCAGAGATACAATATTATAAAGTTAATTATCCAGAAAAAAAGTTAAGACATTAACGTAGTTGCTCTGAGATAGTCAGGTACAAAAGTATATCTCAAAAAAAAAATTGTTCTTTTATCAAAAATTAAATAATGTATTAATATTCTTCAGTGATTATATTTGTATACCACTTGCTTTTTTTAATTTCCGAGCGCTGATGTTGTAGCAATTTAAAAATATTGTTGAAAAAGCGTGGTAAAAACATTGCAAAATGATGTTTTTAAATTATATTTCAAAAACGGCGTGGTCAATAATTTTTATTTCTTATTAAATATGGTTTGTAACTTTATTTTAAATAACATATTAAAATTTTATCAAATTCCTTTGACACGTTTTCATTTTATTCAAAAAAAATTGAATTTTCCCATAAGAGCCCATGTTAAAATTATAAAACTTTGAAGTCGTTTTTCTCAAAATTGGGGTGGTCAATTTTTTTTCGATAAGGACTCGTATTATTGGTATTGGAGTAAATAAATATCTAGAGAAGTTTCGTTAAAATCCTTTGAAAAAATCGTTTCATCGACCAACTACCTTAAGTCAGCACACTTATTTTAATCAAATATTGCTTGTCAAACTTGTCTCAAAATATATGTACATATTATTATTTTAATTTTTAATAAAATAAAAATTAATTTGATATACAGATAAAATCTAGAAAATTACCAAGTGTGTGTTAGGCACTCATTTAGTCAAGGTTCCGTAGTCAGAAACGAGAGTTTTTTACAGCCTTCAGGATAAGATATTCAACAAGACTAGTTGTACATGTCATTCATAGTATGTGTTACTATAGGAGTTAATTATGTGTTAATTTGGCTCCCTACCTATAAAATGACGAAAACAAAACACAAGATATCCAAAATAATTTTAGTTGAAGTTGCTTAACAAGTGCTACTATCTATAATTTCTTCTAAATTTTCCTCCGCTTCATTTTAAAAAGTCTTTTGTAACGATATCTCTCATGATATGATACGTAGAATTATTTCTGGCGTTATTTATTATAAAAACAAAAATTCTATCCATTTTTCGACATTTTTAGGTGACGTTTTTTATCACCGAAATATGCCTCGACGCTGGGACTGAAAACTGAGAACCATTTTTTCTACTTTAAATTACCGATAGAATTATTTTTTTCAAATTTTTTGGACTCACCGTTGCAAAGTTACAAGTGGGGATAGGGAAAACGGGTCCTAAAAATGCAGAATGATATAGCAACTCCAAATTCATTTCGTGTCGAAAACTCGACACGAAGCTGTACGGTATCGCTGCTTTTTAACACAAAAATGTCCATCTAAAGATCGGCTAAAAAAATTTTTTTTGTTGCTTATTAATTGAGATTTCTACCTTTAGCATATGCATACAAAATTTTCACCTTCATTGATCCAAAGATGTGGGAGTTATGGCGGGTATGTCGGATGCATGTTTTTGATGAAAATATAAGGATTCCATAATTTGACTACGGAACTCTAAAAATAACATTTTTGGTAAAAAAAAAGTGCAAAAGCCATCACTTAATCTGAATTAACTAATTAAAAACAGCCATACATTACTCTTGAATATAATACATATTTAAATACAGTATTTAAATAATTACTTAATTCCATAATTATAATAACATGGTCTGATATGTAGATACTCTTACTCAAATGAGCGTGATTATTGATGTCAATGATTAAAAATGTGTATATAATTAGGTGAAATATATACAGGCGGGTTAGCCCGTGTTAATTTATTGCAAAATTTCTGAATAAATACATAATTAATTACAAACAAAGTAATGTTAATTATAATCAATTAAAAGAGTACATATTTCACAGTAATACACACAGAGTACTCATACCTACCATACTTAATTAGTAATTGGACATACTTTACTAAAACAAATATTTTTATAATATTAAATTAAATACGACAGAGCAGATCCGTGAATATGTTGGTACATGGCCGTAGAAAGAGGAATTTAAGTATATTCTCAAAAAATACGTGTTAGGTCACTTTTTATATTGTTTTATATATGACAACTTACATTATTGTGTTTTATATATAACAAACATATACACGTAGTCTTCTTGATATTTCCTAGCACTTTTTCCATATTATTTACAATACCTATAGAGCTGAATCTCTTTTTTGTGCGATTTTTTTTATGTGGTTTTAAAAAAAAAATGGCCACTAAAGTTAATAACATGAATCAAAGGCAAGAGGAAATAAGAAACCTAAGCATTAACTATAATAATTTATTTTAATAAAATTACTTATTGATGATTTTTAAGTATTTAATCAGTACATTGCATAAGAATATAAGTTATTGCATTATTAGGTTTTTTGCAGATGTATTTATCACAATTTTCATAATATTAGAAAAATGAAATAAAATGTTTTCATAGGTAAACTAATGCTTTATCTAGTTTAGAAAAACCACTTTTATAAAAATCGTGAGGTTTTGAGCGTTTTGAGTTATATATTTTCTATGAAACTTTTCTTATGTGATCCCAATCCACGGCATAAAAAAAGTTTTTTCTTTTTTTACAATTTGTAGTGAACTATTACTTTTTAGAGCTATTTATGAAGTTTTTAAATATTATTTTTGTACGATTTTTTTTATGTGGTACCTATCCACCGAATAAAAAAAGATTCAGCTGTATTTAAACTCTTGATAAAATTATAATAGTTAGCTGAAGTTACAAGAACAGCCGAAAGTTGTATGTCTCTTATCGAGAATTTTCAGAACTAATAGGATAATTTTAAAATCTTTTGAATAGCATTACAAAACCTACAAAAGCAAGATGTCATTTCTTCTTATTTGGAGCAAACCGTTAAAAGTATGTTCCCGTCAATTTTTAATAGATTTGAGCGTTACTTATGTTTACTAATATGTTCCCATTCTTTATTCTCGAATGTAAAATCTTAATATTTTGACGCCAGTTTAGTAGCCATTAAGACATTGAGAGACATTCTAAAGGATGCTCCACGTGCTGATGCTCAACGTGCTCATGCTCAACGTGCTCATACTCAACTTGCTCCATGTGCTCATGCTTACCTTACTTCATTTGCTTACAATAATTTTCGTACTTACGTACATATATACCTACAAGTATGTTCCAACAAACACTCGAATTAATTCTCGTTTTAATGAGCATGCGCATAGTTGATTTTACTGTTCCAACTAAGCAGAATTATAATTCCAGTTTACACACAATTTGAAATTCTGTGTTCCAACAAGTATTTAAATGTATTTCTGAACTCACCCGAATTAATTTCTAAAATTCTTGCTTCAGAGTAAGTATTTCAAATCCTAGACATGCGCAGTAACGAAAATTTAATTTTTAACCTTATAATTTAAAAACTTAAATAATAAACAGACAAATTTTAAGTTTGAATTGTTCTACCAAAAAACAAATTTCAAATTTTTGACTTTATTTAATTTCTATAATAGGTACAACACAGAATTTCAAATTGTGTGTAAACTGGAATTACAATTCTGCTTAGTTGGAACAGTAAAGTCAACTATGCGCATGCTCATTACAACGAGAATTAATTCAAGTGTTTGTTGGAACATACCTGTAGGTATATATGTACGCAAGTACGAAAATTATTGTAAGCGAATGAAGCAGAGTAAAACATGAGTACATAGAGCACGTTGAGCATGAGCACGTGGAGCATCCTTTAGAATATCTCTAATTTAAACTGACTATTGACTATCATGGTATATTAAAACATTTAAGTTTTAAGTTAGAAACATTTTTACAAAAAAATTTTGGTGCGCCTATGATTCAATACGGTATAAGCAACATAAAGTTCTATAGCGCCATTATTTCCTTTGAGTGAAAGAGATACGACAATCATTTCACAGCATGATCTCTCTTTTTGTCACCAACAAATATTTTTGTTAGAAACAAAATAGCAAAAAAAGAAGGGACACATCAAAGAATCATGTTTTTACACCCGAACAATACTTAAGTGATGAATCAACTGTTCATTTCCTTTTCAACAATTATCATAAAATTATTGGCATTAAAAAACTTTTCATGTGTTGCGAAAAATTCTCAATGTCAAAAAAATTTATTATTTTATCACGAAAATAGAGATAGACAATAATTAGACAATAATACTATCATGTTAAGCCAAAAGACCGTACGTACTCAACTCCAAGTAGTTTGAAAGTAATGATTAATTACAAACTATTAGAAACTACATTTTGACTGAACACGGTAAAATACAACAATATGCGAAAAAACCACACAACAAATTATTTTATCTATTTAAAATGATATTTAATATTAATTTTTTCATATATTTTGGCACAATAATTTGTAAAACAAAAGATATGATATTATTAACAAGTCATTTGTTTTATCGTATAACTTCAAAGTGAAACAAAAAACAAAACAAAAAATTTTAAAAGATGTTCTTTGCGTTAGTTGAAAGAAATGTATACGGATGTATGTAAATAATGTATGTATATTACAGTCGAAATATTTTAGTAATATGCGTAGTATCTGTTAATTAGTAAATTGGATTTTAATAGTCAAATTATATCAAAAATCAAAACATTTATTTTTATCCGTCAGCGACCACCCTGAGTGTGTAATACTTGGTAATTATCTGAAAAAAATTAAAATCTTTTTTACTATTTTTACCAAGAGATAAATCATTCAGTATTACTAAAACTATCGTTTGAAACCAAACAATGATTTAAATTATTAAATGTGAATATATAGACATTGAAATCGCTAGGTGCCGAACCTTGCCCGAATGCCATGGAAGAGTAACCATTACGGTTTAATATTCACTGACAATTCACCGCTTTACAAGAGATCTCTTTTATTTTTAATCACTGACATTATTCAAAAACAGGGGTATAGCTTTGGCAATATTAAAAGCTTCTACTGTACCTACAACTGTCTTTATACATATTTTTCAGTGTTACAGTATCCGCACATTATCTACTTTTAATCGTACGGCTGTTTTGTCGTTGACATATATGCACAGAAGTAAATTGAGGTGCACACATGTAATGATTCAATTAAAAAAAATCGACAAACACTCTCAACTTAATTATGATAAATACAGTTGATCCTTTTTTGTGCGGTGGATAGGGACCGCATAAAAAAAATCGCACAAAAAAAATATATTCAAAAATATCATAATAGCTATAAATACCCATGTCGCAGCATCCTGCATAACATAGCGAATTTCCGTTTATAAAAATCCGTTTTTCTGTGATTTTCGACCCTTTTAAGTGATTTTTCCTCCTCTTTCTAATGGTGTAAATAAATATCGCAAAAATTTTTTGACTTGAGAAAATTTTAGCAAAAAACTAATTTTTTTCACGAAAAATGACCAAAACTTGTCCAACGGTGTGGGACTAAATATAAATATATAAATTTTAGTGAATATTATTTTCGGTTTCTAGGGACCTCAAAATAAATTTCTATTATAGTCCCGAAAGATTTCTTTCGGAGCTCTAAAAAATAGGACTTTCTCCGGAACCCTAAAAAAGGCATATAAATAACATACAAACATATTATGGGTAACTTCAAAAATGTAAACTTTACCGCATCGATGCAGCATCATGGCTTTACTGATGCGTCTAATACTACATGATGCGCTGCTGATGCTCTCTTGAAATTTGATGCACATTAGATGTTTTTGAACGGAATATTGGCATCATTTAGCCTCTGATTTGGCTATAGATAAGACAGATAATGTAGCATAATAGACTATAGATAATATAGCAATACAGTCCTTGTATAGGTATATTATCTTTGAATTTCAACTTGAACTTACTTGAAATTAAAAATATTCAAATTATTTGAATAAAAAATATTACATATTTTGAGTGCAAAATGTATTCAAATAGTTTAAACAATTTTAATAAAAGGTAAATACATTCATCTTTTTCAACAATTAGTTTTTCGGAATTATTCCTGTTGGTGTTAACACCTACATAATATGGCAAGTAGTTAAAATTCTACATTATACACGTTACAGCATCTTGGACACGCATCACCAAATTTCTTGATGCATTGTTTTGACGCATCAAATGCAAAAATGAACTTTTGATTTTTCGTTGTGATACGTCTGATGCATTTTTGAACTTTTGACTTTGCCTCATGCAAGCAGTGATGCATTTTTGAAGTTAGCCTATTATACATAAGTATGTATATGACTATATACAATCTATTATCCTGTTCACTGTTGTACCACAAACACATTCGTTCATATAATTATACATATAGGTATACCCCTGTCGCAGCATCCTGCATAACATAGCGAATGCCCGTTTATAAAAATTAATTTTTCTCGGAAACTAGTTGACATAGAATAATGATTTAAAGACCTTTTTTATGTAATTTTTTCTCCTCGTTTAAATAGTGTAAAAAAATTTCGCAAAAATTTTTGAATAAGTGTAAATTTTGCAAAAAACTAATTTTTTGCAAGAACAAACACCATGTTCCTGGCATCCGACGAGTCTGGCTAACGAACTTGTCCAACGGTTTGGGACTTCCAACATTTTCGGTTTCTAGGGATCTCAAAACAAATTTCTGCCATGGTCCCGGGTTCAAGTCGCGTCATGACAGTGGCTGTAATAGCTGAATTCCATTCTGGAAATTCGCTAAAAGTATAGTTTGATGCAGATTGTACAAAAACTTTTTTTATGCAGTTGGTCGGGACCGCATAAAAAAAGTTTCGTCGAAAAAACATAACTCAAATGCTCAAAACCTCACAACTTCAATAGAAGTTACTTTTCTAAACAAGATAAAGCCTTAATTTTTAGTAGAATTATTTAGTGTTTAGAATTAGTAGAAACATTTTATTTCATTTTTATAATATTATTAAAATTTTAAAAAATACATCTGTAACAAAATTAAATGATGCAATAACTTATGATTGTTCTTATGCAATGTATTGATTAAGTGCTTAAAAGCCGTTAAAAAGTTTTTTTATCAAAGAAATTTGTTATAGTAAATGCTTAAGTTTCTTACTGTCTCTTGATTTTGATTTATATTATGCATTTTAATGGCCATTTTTTTAAAAACCGCATAAAAAAAATCGCATAAAAAAATCGCACAAAAAAAATTGCATAAAAAAGGGCCGCATAAAAAAGAGTTCAGCTGTACAAAAACAAATTTAGTTGGTTAGTAGTCGTTGGCTTAGATACTACACGAAATTAGTTCTTATTATTGACTAGTCGTACCCGTGACGTTGTTCACGCGAAACGTTGAGTAGTTTCTTTTTCCAATTTGTAGTTTCTTGCAACACAAAATGCATTAAATTGTCTCCAAATTGACAATTGCGTATTTATTGTATTTTTCGGTACACAATTAGCAACATTTTTTTTGATTTAAAATTCAGAAAAATTTCCAAACTACAAAATTTATTTACAATTTTTGTTACTATAGTTATGAAATTTTTTATGAAATATGTAAATTGGCGTAATGTGTGTAGATGCTCAAAATAGTTTTTCCATTTTCCTGTGGGAATGAGACATTTTCCCGGAATAAAAAGTATCTTAGATGTTGACCCAGGTAATAAGTTATCATCACACCAAATTTCATTAAAATCCGTCCAGTAGTTTTTACGTAATGCGTGAACAGACAGACAGAGACAGATTTACAGTTTTATTACATGTATATAAATTAGCTTTCCTTGCTCGAAGTCTCTGAAAACTGTAACTGCTGCAATTCTGGTTGATCATAATGCTTATCTTACTTCCCTTATTATTACTTCTCCTAATTTACACGTTCAGTTACACGTATATTATTGATTTTGGAAAATTTTTACGAAGGAACAATTTCTTCTATGCTACTATCTTTTAACATTTTAAATATAATTATATAAGTAACATCTGTGAACAAGTTTTCGCGTCACTTATAATCCAATATATTCAATTTCGACTTGGCTGTATCAATATTGTGTCAGTAACTTTAAAAAAAAAACATTTACTTCTGTTTGACCAGTTGCATGAATACGTCAATAACTCTTACATAATTGCACTTGTTAATAGTTAATTATTAATAAAATATCTAAATTTTACTGAAAATAAAATACGAAAAAATAAAAAATAAAACATATACAAAAATTCTGGCAAATGATTTCAATTTATGAAATATATTTTTTCGTAATAAACAGAAAAATAACAACTTTCTTATTATAATTTTTGTATCGTTTCAGAAGTACGCTGTCAAACGTGGACACAGTTTAGGATCAATGGATGATACAAATGGTGTAAGCTTATTAAATATAAATGATTTAAAACGTATAATGAAAGAAAAACCGAATAAACATTTATGTTGCAAAGTAAAATAAGTAAATAGTGTTCCAAAAAATCGATTTTTGCTATAAAAACTAAAGAAAGAAATAAACAGAAAAAAAAACAACTGGAAAAATAAAATAAAGAGTGAAAGACTAATTTCCAATAAAAATGTGATTGACGTGATACAATATGACATTCAAAAATGAAGTTTCATTAATTTGTTTGTTTTTTATTTTACAAACAATTGAGTTCGCATCGTTTCAGTTGTCATCGCAATCGTCATTACATGAAGATGCAGCAAATTTTTATAAGAATAGTAAGTATAATCTTTTTTCTTTACTTTCTAATTTTAATTTTTTTCATAAACATTCTAATTCTTAAGCTTCTTATATCTGGTCAAAATCACTATATGTGCTTTCAAATCTTTTATCTTCCAGTTCAATTTAACAATGCAACGTTATTGATTCCGCATCAAAGAATCGAATTACAACTAATTTTGAAAAATCTCGGACATATTATAATTAAGAAATTCAATATTTTTAAAAATACGGTTATCAAGTAAAAGGGTAATTAAAAAAGAAACGATTGAGAAAAACAAAAAAACGAATAAAAAAAGTAAAGCAATCATAGACATCAGATATTTCTGTTCAACTTCTCTGACTGTTTAACTTTTTTATTATTTTTCTGTTTTTACATTTCGTCTCACGCCGGTCTTTCTAGTTCACAATTTACCCTATCACATTTTTTCATTTTTAATTTATATTTTTTTCTTTATAACGTCTTTTTAGTGTTATTTTTTTTGTAAAACAAAAAAAAGTACTTATGTGACATTACAGCGGTTGACAGCCGCCATATTATATTTCTTAATATCTTATATATCCTGTGTTACTCTCGAGATTAAGACAAATCTAATGGCATTTCATTTTTAAAACCCATCCAAGATCCAACATTACAGCGGTTGACAGCCGCCATATTATATTTCTTAATATCTTATACATCCTGTGTTACTCTCGAGATTAAGACAAATCTAATGGCATTTCATTTTTAAAACCCATCCAAGATCCAACATTACAGCGCTTGAGAGCCGCCATATTATATTTCTTGATATCTTATACATCCTGTGTTACTCTCGAGATTACGGCAAATCTAATGGCATTTCATTTTCAAAACTCATCCAAGATCCAACATTACAGCGGTTGACAACCGCCATATTATATTTCTTAATATCTTATATATCCTGTGTTACTCTCGAGATTAAGACAAATCTAATGGCATTTCATTTTTATAACCCATCCAAGATCCAACATTACAGCGGTTGACAGCCGCCATATTATATTTCTTAATATCTTATATATCCTGTGTTACTCTCGAGATTAAGACAAATCTAATGGCATTTCATTTTTAAAACCCATCCAAGATCCAACATTACAGCGGTTGACAGCCGCCATATTATATTTCTTAATATCTTATACATCCTGTGTTACTCTCGAGATTAAGACAAATCTAATGGCATTTCATTTTTAAAACCCATCCAAGATCCAACATTACAGCGCTTGAGAGCCGCCATATTATATTTCTTGATATCTTATACATCCTGTGTTACTCTCGAGATTACGGCAAATCTAATGGCATTTCATTTTTAAAACTCATCCAAGATCCAACATTACAGCGGTTGACAACCGCCATATTATATTTCTTAATATCTTATATATCCTGTGTTACTCTCGAGATTAAGACAAATCTAATGGCATTTCATTTTTATAACCCATCCAAGATCCAACATTACAGCGGTTGACAGCCGCCATATTATATTTCTTAATATCTTATATATCCTGTGTTACTCTCGAGATTAAGACAAATCTAATGCCATTTCATTTTTAAAACCCATCCAAGATCCAACATTACAGCGGTTGACAGCCGCCATATTATATTTCTTAATATCTTATACATCCTGTGTTACTCTCGAGATTAAGACAAATCTAATGGCATTTCATTTTTAAAACCCATCCAAGATCCAACATTACAGCGCTTGAGAGCCGCCATATTATATTTCTTGATATCTTATACATCCTGTGTTACTCTCGAGATTACGGCAAATCTAATGGCATTTCATTTTTAAAACTCATCCAAGATCCAACATTACAGCGGTTGACAGCCGCCATATTATATTTCTTGATATCTTATACATCCTGTGTTACTCTCGAGATTACGGCAAATCTAATGGCATTTCATTTTTAAAACTCATCCAAGATCCAACATTACAGCGGTTGACAGCCGCCATATTATATTTCTTAATATCTTATACATCCTGTGTTACTCTCGAGATTAAGACAAATCTAATGGCATTTCATTTTTAAAACCCATCCAAGATCCAACATTACAGCGGTTGACAGCCGCCATATTATATTTCTTAATATCTTATACATCCTGTGTTACTCTCGAGATTAAGACAAATCTAATGGCATTTCATTTTTAAAACCCATCCAAGATCCAACATTACAGCGCTTGAGAGCCGCCATATTATATTTCTTGATATCTTATACATCCTGTGTTACTCTCGAGATTACGGCAAATCTAATGGCATTTCATTTTTAAAACTCATCCAAGATCCAACATTACAGCGGTTGACAGCCGCCATATTATATTTCTTAATATCTTATACATCCTGTGTTACTCTCGAGATTAAGACAAATCTAATGGCATTTCATTTTTAAAACCCATCCAAGATCCAACATTACAGCGCTTGAGAGCCGCCATATTATATTTCTTAATATCTTATACATCCTGTGTTACTCTCGAGATTAAGACAAATCTAATGGCATTTCATTTTTAAAACACATCCAAGATCCAACATTACAGCGCTTGAGAGCCGCCATATTATATTTCTTGATATCTTATACATCCTGTGTTACTCTCGAGATTACGGCAAATCTAATGGCATTTCATTTTTAAAACTCATCCAAGATCCAACATTACAGCGGTTGACAGCCGCCATATTATATTTCTTAATATCTTATACATCCTGTGTTACTCTCGAGATTAAGACAAATCTAATGGCATTTCATTTTTAAAACCCATCCAAGATCCAACATTACAGCGGTTGACAGCCGCCATATTATATTTCTTAATATCTTATACATCCTGTGTTACTCTCGAGATTAAGACAAATCTAATGGCATTTCATTTTTAAAACACATCCAAGATCCAACATTACAGCGCTTGAGAGCCGCCATATTATATTTCTTGATATCTTATACATCCTGTGTTACTCTCGAGATTACGGCAAATCTAATGGCATTTCATTTTTAAAACTCATCCAAGATCCAACATTACAGCGGTTGACAGCCGCCATATTATATTTCTTGATATCTTATACATCCTGTGTTACTCTCGAGATTACGGCAAATCTAATGGCATTTCATTTTTAAAACTCATCCAAGATCCAACATTACAGCGGTTGACAGCCGCCATATTATATTTCTTAATATCTTATACATCCTGTGTTACTCTCGAGATTAAGACAAATCTAATGGCATTTCATTTTTAAAACCCATCCAAGATCCAACATTACAGCGGTTGACAGCCGCCATATTATATTTCTTAATATCTTATACATCCTGTGTTACTCTCGAGATTAAGACAAATCTAATGGCATTTCATTTTTAAAACCCATCCAAGATCCAACATTACAGCGCTTGAGAGCCGCCATATTATATTTCTTGATATCTTATACATCCTGTGTTACTCTCGAGATTAAGACAAATCTAATGGCATTTCATTTTTAAAACCCATCCAAGATCCAACATTACAGCGCTTGAGAGCCGCCATATTATATTTCTTGATATCTTATACATCCTGTGTTACTCTCGAGATTACGGCAAATCTAATGGCATTTCATTTTTAAAACTCATCCAAGATCCAACATTACAGCGGTTGACAGCCGCCATATTATATTTCTTAATATCTTATACATCCTGTGTTACTCTCGAGATTAAGACAAATCTAATGGCATTTCATTTTTAAAACCCATCCAAGATCCAACATTACAGCGCTTGAGAGCCGCCATATTATATTTCTTGATATCTTATACATCCTGTGTTACTCTCGAGATTACGGCAAATCTAATGGCATTTCATTTTTACAACTCATCCAAGATCCAACATTACAGCGGTTGACAGCCGCCATATTATATTTCTTAATATCTTATACATCCTGTGTTACTCTCGAGATTAAGACAAATCTAATGGCATTTCATTTTTAAAACCCATCCAAGATCCAACATTACAGCGCTTGAGAGCCGCCATATTATATTTCTTGATATCTTATACATCCTGTGTTACTCTCGAGATTACGGCAAATCTAATGGCATTTCATTTTTAAAACTCATCCAAGATCCAACATTACAGCGGTTGACAGCCGCCATATTATATTTCTTGATATCTTATACATCCTATGTTACTCTCGAGATTAAGACAAATCTAATGGCATTTCATTTTTAAAAACCATCCAAGATCCAACCGTTTGAATGCTATACAAGGGAATAAAAAACGAGAAACACATTTTGAGACTTTACATGCATTTTTCCCGAAACTACGTTTTCTAAAACGGTGGGCAAGATAACTCCAGCAATTTTCATACGATTGTCTTGAAATTTTATAAGCAAAGTAGTGTTGATTTTTTCATAGATTTTTATTAAAATTTTTCTTCAAACGAGTGCCATTTATCTATAATACTTGTGCTAATACTTTTTAATAATCTTGTAAACCGTCCTAATAAAACTAATGTAAACGATCCAAAAAAAAAGTTTTACGTTCTGGCTGTTGTTTGAAAATTGTTATGCTGCTCATCATGAACCTCTTCGAAAAAAACGTATGTGTTTAAATCTACGACCTTTTCTTCCTTAAATTGGAAACAATTTTTTTTTTCTGTGTACATCAAATCACGTATAATGTATACTCTAGAAAACTTTATATTGATTGTATTATTCGTTATGAAGAAAAAAATTCTCCAATAAAACCTTTTCAAAATATGTAACGAATTGTTTTTGAGGTAAAACTTTATATTATCATGATTTTAATTATTCTTCAGTATAAAACAGGGAGCTAACAGATTATTGTAATAATTGTTTATACTTTAAAATTAATATAAAGATTTAATACGTATGTATATAAAAATCTTCAAAAATTTTAAACAAGAAAGAATTTCATAATATTTTTACAATAATTTTTCTCTTTGATTTTTTTTTTAATCGGTAATAATGATTAATATTTTTTTTTAAAATGATTAATCGCGTAAACACATTTGATAAATATAAATCAAGAAGAAAAAAACCAACATTTACTAGAATATTAATTATAAAGTCAAAGTGAAGGAAAACATACTGGACAGTGTCAAAAAAAAAAAAAAAATGTAGATAAAACATGAAAAAAATCGATAAAATTTATACCGTGAATTTAAAAATCTGTGACACACAGAAATTTTTTTATAAGCTCGATCACTATGGCTCCTTGGTTTTTACAAACAGCTTTCTCAACCAAATTATCAAATATTTTTTTGTCTAAACCATTAGCAAGTATAATTACAATAAGTTTCCTATATCATCTACATTATTTTCCTATCTGATTTTTAACTGCAGCCCGAAAAACCTTGGAAAAATTTATGTTGCAGTAGTAACGGAAGAAAATAAGAATTTCCGTATTTAAACAAAAAATGGTGTAAGTTGTGTGTGTTAAGACCCTTCCGCGAGTTTTTATCATGTATACCGAAAGCTGAAAAAAAGTTTTAGTTAAAAATTTAATTCAATTGATTTAAGAGTTGAATATAAAATATTTCCAACTATATGATTAAAATTTGACAGATTCAGGCATTTATAAGAATATTTACCGTATACTTCTTCCCCTCAACCCTCCGTCATCAATCCAGTCCTGGTGTGACTTACAGGAATAGATAGCTCTTTTGAGCAGTAACTTCTTTCTAATTCTTCTTAAACTTCTTTCTATCCCTTCAACTTTTCGAAATATCTTAATATGAATATAATTTTAATCCGTAAATTTAAGGGCTAGTTTCAACATCCTTAATAATGCAAGAAGATATCGTTTTTCAAACTATGATCAAAGATTTGGCCAAATATTTAAACTGCATAAAAAAATGACTGCGTATAAACTGAAAAAAAAAATTAAGAAGCCTGAAAATATATTGATTAATGTAAATGCTATGGGCCCGCGGACGAAACAAAATATTATTCTGAATCGTGTCATATAGAAAGCTGCCCCCCCCCTGAAATCTTCGATGACAAATTTTTTGAATTAATTATCTCATTAATTTGAAAAATGATTAATTACCATTGATCTGAAAAAATAAAATTTCATATCTATTACGTCATAAAATATATTTAATATATTTCATTTTTTGACAAAAATTAAATCGCAGGCCTTAATGGAAAGTAAGTTAGACATTCTAATTAAGTAAAAATCAAAGAATTGTCCATCAGTCTTTAAAATTCCTTTAGGAAAACCTTAATCAACTATTTGGATTTGAAAAAAGAAAAAAGAAAAGAGATCATATAAACTATAGTTTATGACTTTTTTCGACAAAATTACACTTTTAGTATTAAATTAACCAAAAATTAAATAAAACTCAATATCAATATTTTGATAAAAAACTTTCCAAACTTTTAAAACTCACGGTACATAAAATAATAATAATAACAATATACAATATAAATTATTATAATTTATAAGCCTAATAATTTTTGACATATTTACCTCTGAACATTAACATTACACAGAAAGAAATGGGAAATTTCCCAAACTAGTAGCTGCTTTCAAAACAATAATAAAAAAAATTCTCCAATTAATACAATTATATCAAATAAATTACACTTGAAAATAATTTGCGGTGAAGTTAACTAATTGTTCGGCCAGTTGGTACCGGAAAAAAATAATTGGCAAATTAATAGAAAATAAAAAAAAAATTATGTAAAAACATGTTGTGATCACATATATGACCTCCATATGAAAATTAGTAGAGGGCATGAGGATAAAGCCAAATAAGTATATACTTAACAAATACTTATTTTGAAAAAAAATTTATGTTTAAAGTACCTATTAATACTTGTTAAAACTTTGGTATCTTAAGAACCCTACAAAATTTTTTTATTAACTAATTTTTATAAGTTACAAAAAAACAATAATAATAAATTATAATTTTCCATACTCTTGCCTGTAATTCATACATTTACAATACCACCATGATTCGCAACGCGAAGACTGATTCCATTCTTCCTTAAGAGGGTTAATCCAGACAAAGAAGACAACGCCTGACTTATTGTACTGTGTCATAACCTTTTGTGCGATTCAATAAACAATAACGAATTACATCATTAAGTTAGCATCTGCAAAAGGCAAGTAAGCTGTGAACCTACACAAATTCGCTTTCGTCATATTTAGGGAAAAATATTTTAACACAATCCAGTTTTTTGGGTCAACTTAAAAATTTAACAAATTGATTTTTATCATAATACCCAAATACTACTAATTCGTTTTAAAATATAGCATTTTACAACCGCCATATTGGATTTTCATGTATACGTATAACCAATTCTACGTCCTTTTTCAGTCTTTTATCTAATAGAGACACCACTTACATCATTTTTTTATCTACAAAATTATCGGCTTACAGGATTTAGCAATATAAAAAAATGATTCAAATAATTTAAATATTTAAGATATTTCTGACTGATTTTTTCAGTTATAAATAATTTTTTATCAATTTTAATTCGCTGGAAGATTTCACTTGGTACAGCTAATCAGCGAGCTATGCTTAGATACTGCGATAACTAACTATCCCAGAGAAGTTTTGAAATCTCCCTAAACAAAGGAAATTCAGATCAATATTGCTTCTAAATTTTAAGAACCCCTCTCGTGTCTACGCCCCCGGCAGCCGTCCTTATTGCCAGCCCCTAGCTGTGACACTAATTCCGAGTAAACCAAGATATATCTAGGTATACAGCTGAACTTTCTGTATGCGGTGTTTTTTGTTGTGCGTTTTTTTTTGTGCGATTTTTTTATGCGATTTTTTTTATGCGAAAAATGGCCATTAAAATGCATAAGAGACAGTAAGAAACCTAAAAATTTACTATAATAACTTTCTTTGATAAAAATACTTTTTAACGGCTTTTAAGGATTTAATCAATACATTGCATAGATAATTTATTGCATCATTTAATTTTTTTACAGATGTATTTTTCAAAATTTTCATAATATTATAAAAATGAAATAAAATGTTCCTACGTGTAAATTAAGGCTTTATCTTATTTAGAACAGCATCTTCTATTGAAATTGTGAGGTTTTGAGCGTTTTGAGTTATGTAATTTCAATGAAACTTTTTTTATGCGGTCCCGATCCACCGCATAAAAAAAGTTTTTTTTTACAATCTGGACCGAACTGATCTTTTTATAGCTATTTATGATATTTTTGAATATATTTTTTTTGTGCGATTTTTTTTATACGGTCCCTATCCATCGTACAAAAAAAGGATCAGCTGTATTTATGTAAATTTATTTCTATCTAGGAAAGAAAATTGTGAACAACCCACTCAAAATATTGTTTTCCTTTTTCAAAATTACGTAAAATTATAATATTTACAATAAATAAATATATTTCATTAAAATACTTAAATGTTTTATTTTTAGCAAAATAATATAGATACAACGATGGCCAAAACTATACGGCTGGCGCCTCTAATTAGTTACTCTATTTTGAAATAAAAATGAAATTATACGTAGCGCTACATTTAATTTGTTTATAGATAAAGGCAAAGAAAGTGCCAAAAGATGGATCTAAAATTATTATAATTACCTGTTAGTGAAATTAAGTATTTCGTTTTTGACTGCTTTGATTTGGATTCAATTTTTGGTTTAATTAATATTACCTACAGCAAAAATAATAAAAATGAAAATGTGTATTCTATTTTATTTTATTAGGTACTTAATTCTGATCTGTTTTAATGGATTTGATGATAATAACTGAATGTGTTGAAAAGGTCACATACATATTTCAAACTTTTTTATGTAAATATATGACATATGTAGGTGGCAGCGCCGAGAAATAAATTTTAAAATTTCAAAATTTTTCTGTTGTACTCAACATTTTTTCTGCATTGTTACTCTTTTCAAATAATAAGAAATATACATAATTACTTTTACTAATGAATTATTTGAATATTTCGTATTATATAAATAACTGAATAAATTTTACGTAGGCAAAACTAATAGGACAGTTAAATAAAATTCGATACAAACAAATGAATTCCCAGTATCACTGGTTTCACCTTGATTTCAGTACTTTATCTCAATCGTTATCAAAACAATTAAGAATGTCGAATGACTGGCTAAGTGCAGGTCTAAGGCCAGGCGCACATTAAACTGCGTCACACAGTAAACGCAGGGCAGGGCAGAGCAGGAAAGCACGTGTGGTCGGGCGCACATTGAGACGCAGTTAACTCAGGCAGGGCAACGCAGTTTCTGTGACTCTTGTTGTAGAACGAGATAGCACGAATTTAAAAGCAGAGTAGAGCAGAGATGCACTATTTTTCTTTAATTTCTTCAATTGTTTTCATTTCGGCGAAATAAAACCAACTAAAACTCGAGAACGTGTTACAATGTCACGCAGCATCGCGCAGTTTCTGTGTCACATTCACGAGTACCACATCGGTCTCGTGCATAGAACACTAGAAGCCAACTAATATAAAAAAGTGTAATTCGCTCGGAGTCATTTGACACCAGTCACAGCTTAAGGCATGTAGTCACTCATTGTCCGTCGTCGAGTCCACACTGCATTGTATTAACAATATACCCATTGTTAGTTGAACACGTTGAACAGCTCTCTCTGGTAATACGTGTATTGCGGTAGTATGCGTGGATACACATACTACTACAAAAAACCAAACTAATACACTGCAAACAGTGTGTATGTACACAAACAGAGTACGTCACAAACTCATTACACGTGGAACAGAGACAAAGCCAATCTAGTTTGTCCCCTTGGTCTCGTGCGACGCAGTGCTACTCTGCTCTGCTCTGCGTTGCAATTCGCACTGTCCCGTTCTACAACACGAGCCACAGAAACTGTGCTGCCCTGCCTGCGTTAACTGCGTCTCAATGTACGCCCGGCCTAACTGTCGGCAATATTCTGATCAAGACTAAATAGTAACTATTAGCCACCTAATATATCCTTTGTCAAATCTGTACCTATTTGTGACATCACCAAATATGAATCGTAAAAGTAATTGGTTATGCTGTATTTAAGGAAATCAGTTAATTAAAATTTGTAAGCTCCACCTCAGTTGTAAAAAATTCCATGCTAGTGTGGTTTTAAAAGCGGCGACACAGAACATGAAATCATAAGAATTTCGTTGTTATTGAAACTACGTAATTCTAATTAGGCTCAGTAACACGATCAGTAATACTGACAGTATTTTGAAATACTGATATTATTACTGATCGTGTATTGACAATACTGAAGTACCCATATATAGAATATATATTACAAAAGTAATGATTCATTATTTTTGTCAGTAAATACTGACAGTATTACTGATCGTGTACAGGTCGCCTAAAAAGTTATATTTATTAAAGAATAACGATGTTTATTCTAAAAAAATTTTTCAACTTTTTTAAAAGGATTATTTTTTAAAATACTTAATACCTGTATTTTTAGGAATCCTTACCTTAAAAGTAAAAACGGAACCCTTATAGAATCACTCTCATGTCCGTCCATTCGTCTGCCATAGAAGTTTTTTTTGAAAACTAAGTAACGTATAGGAATTTGAAACTTGGCATTGTCCTTTGGCAATTTTAAATAAAAACGGCACTGGAAAGCTTTATAACTATGTTGCGAGGTTCTTTTATACTGGTTAAAACTCGAATCAAATCATCAGATCAGTTTTCGATACTGAAATTAACTCAACTATTTTCTACAAGTAATTGTTGAACGTACCAAAAATGTATAGGATTTAAAAGTATGTATTTACATTTTTCAAAATTAAGGAAGTTTTAAAATGACAACGTATAACTTATTTAATTAACAAATTTTTGGACATATTGCTATTTAATTTGTAAATTTATTGGACACTTAAAATTTGTTATATTTTACACTAAATATAAACTTTGTTCTACTAAAAATCACAGTTTTTATAAACATCATATTACAAAACTGAAAAAAATATGTAAACAATTCAAAATAATTTTGAACGACCTAGTACATTTTTATAATTTATTATTATTATTATTTTATTTATATACAAACATTTTTTGTTTTTCCGTTATTCCGTTGTTTTTATTAAATTTTTAAATTGGGTGATGTTCTCATATTTGAAAACTTTAAGTAATACATACGTAGTTAAATTTTCTTGTAGAAAGATGTGATTAAAATTTCAAATTATTAAATCCTATTCAACGAAAATTGATTACATGGTATTGGAAATTGTTCAAAATTGTTTTGGAATCCAATCAGTTTTGTAAGGTAATGTTACTTGCAGATATTACGTGCATATAAGTTTCTTGGTAAAATAAGCTGAATTTATCAAATGATGTAATAATTAAAATAGACACAGTGTGTAATAATCTTGAAAGAGCCTTCCTTTTCGTTTAACTTTTTGGTGGCCAGGGACCTAAAATAAAATCTTACAATGACGTAATAAATAAAAAAATAAATTTAAAAGTCAAAAACCCCGACTGCCTAAAAAGCGAAATAAAAAGATCGGGACAAGATAGAGAAAATAAAAAAGGAAGTAGTCGGAGGCGTCAGACATTTCTGTCCAACTTGTTACAACAGATATGTCCCCAACTGCTTTACTTTTTTATTCACTTTTATTTTTTTCTCAGATTCATCTTGTTTCCATGTTTTTATTTTGCTTTTTTAAAAGTTGGGTTTTTAAAATATTTTAATTTACTTTTTTATTTATCTTTATGGTGTTATTTAATTATTTAGAAAAAAGTTACATATACGACTATTATATTATACGTTTTGTCTATGACTTCGTATAAACTTTCATTCCTAATTTTCTTAGAGAATGAATTTCCAAAAATTCCTTCTTAGTGATCTTCTACACTACATAAGAAACCCCTGTATACGATTCCACGTTTCTAACCCCAACAATTTTCTATATAAATTTTCATCCCTCTTTTTCTTCACTTTGGATATAAATTTTGCTGCTTAAACTGCCTCAAAGAAATAGACACATGTATTTACACTAGCGGTTTCCAAACTTTGTGCACTAACGCCCCCCCCCCCTATAAGAAATTTTACCTCTGCCCCCTCTTGAAAAAATTTATAAACAATTCGTAAATTATTTTTTTACTGAAAAAACTCATAGGTATTGTTGGCGGACGACAGGTCTATACGACACTTAAGAGGAAACCGTTGATCAGACACGTATTCGATACTTACGCGCTAACATGACTCTGACCGCTTGAGAATTGTTATTGTTAAAATATTACGTGCAGTAGCGAGCAGAAAAATCAGTGTTAAGGGGTTATATGGCTATTTCAAGCCATAGGAGCAAGAAAACCTAATTTATTCCAACTTTTGGATTTTTTTCTATTAGTAAATGCTTATAGCTTGTACTTGAACAAAGGGATTTAAAAAAAATGAAATTTCAACTTTTGACAGTGTTTTCAACAAAAAAATTTTGATTTCTGGTAAAAATTTTAGTGTTTTTTGTTGACTTTCTACTTGTAAAATGAGATGCAATGAACGGAAACAGTAATTTCTCGTTCAAGTACAAACCATAAGCATCTACTAATAAAAATTTTTTTTTTATTTTAGGTAAGAATTTCACGAGTTACTCCTCTGCCTACAGCGAAAAATCAGCGATTTTCGAAAACTAGCTTTTTCGAAAACTAGCTTAGGCCCAATTATTATTTTTTTTCATAATTTTTTTTTTTACAGTATCTCAGAATAATATATAATAATATGTCAAAAGTTGAAATAAATATATTTTCTTATATTGTAAAAAAAAATCGAAAAAACAGTGCTTTTTTTGCTAAAAAAAGACCCATGTAACTCCTTAATATAAAATGTCCGTTTTTTGGTAATTATGTTTGAGCACTTATTCTTGAAACCATGATTTTATCAAAACGACGACGATCTTTACAATTAACCTACACCCTCCTGGTGAACACTGTCCCCCCCCCCATTAACAGTTTGGAAACCGCTGATTTACACACAAACAATCAACACAAAAGCTATAATACTCCTTATGGGGCACTCGAGTAAAAATGGCCCAATGGTCGCGCATATTGTGTTAACTAAACAAGCTTTCCAAAACTGTTTGAACGTCTGCATTATCATAATATATGTGAATATGATTCTCTCTTAGTCCTTGCAGTGCTTTATCGAAAAAAAATACTGGAAAATATAGTTCTTTTTCCTTTTTCTAAATATGGTTCCTTCGATTGTTAGCCAGTTTATGAAGTTTATTAGACCGTTTTTCAAATTTGACTGTTTACGCTCCAATATATTATGGTTGGAGCGCTGTGAATCATGTAGAACTTTTTTTTAAACATTTACAATAATTATGTACTCTTCAATTTTTTATATAGTTTTAAGGGTGTGGTGTCTAAATCTCTCCGATAAGGTGTAAAAGATTAATTATGTACCAATCTTAAGTGATTCAGCCTATTAATCTACATCAAATAAAACGCATGTTTACAGTCTCGGCAACGATATGTGTCTGTGACGTTCAGAGTCTGTGTAGATATGAACGGCCCTTTATAGGCGAAAATCTTAAATTCGTCACAAGCTTACTCTACAAATATATTTCTGAAATTTCTAGGAACATTCTTAAATTTTCTTCAATTAAGTGTATATCTGATTATTTTTTGGTCTGGTTGTCTTTCACGGCGCTATAACTTCTAAGAATTTTTTAAACATTTTAACAATTTCAAATAAAAAATTCTTAGAATTATTGGCACAATTTAAATGGCTTGTGATGTGCTAATCTTTCTTAGTATATTTTGACATTTTGTTCGCTAATGTTAGCATCATATTATGAAATCAAAAGCCAAGATGATAAATATGAACAAACTATTAACATACAACAATTAAATAAAAATAAGCGCATACTAAAAATTTTACAATTTATTGTTACTAAAAATTAAGAAAAAATTAATATCTTGCAATAAAACAAGGCAGTTACTTACCAACAATTGCAAAGTGCCCTAGGAACATACGCGAGATTTAGGGGGGCAAGGGGGCAACTGCCCCCCCAATATTTGTCCGAATAAAAAATTAAAAACTGATAATTTATTAAAATGATATGGCAGAAGAAAATGGGTGAGAATGCAAAAATTAAGTCAAATATTTGTCGACCTGAACTGGCTTGCTATTCTAAGAATCTCCCAAGTGGTTTTTATATTAAATATACTTCTCCCCCCCCCCAATATTTTTCTTGAAATCCCTCCTATGCCTAGGAAAATTGTATTCCGGATTAATATTGTTCTATTGCTAAACTATATATTATAATAGTAATAATGGGACTTATAGCATGGGCGTAGCCAGGGGTGCGCTTGTCTCCTTCTTACCGGGAACATCACAGGGATGTACCCCTCCGATTTTGTTTATTCTTTGATATGTTGTAGAACATCGACAAATAAGAGACACGTATTTTTTTTAGCGGCTGTAAAACGGTTTAAAGGGGTGAAAACACCCTTCAAAAATTGAGGTAAAAATTTAATTTGTCAAATATCTCGAAAACGGAAAGAGACAGAGCAAAATTTTAAATTGGCGATATTGATCTTTTTTAAAGAGCTATCTATTGATATACAACTTGCTTAAATTACATCAACAGGGGTGGTTGGGGGTTAAAATTTAGGGGTTAACTTTACGAAAAGAGGGTAAAAAGTACAATATATTAAAATCTTGTTTACAGATTTCAAATCTACGTGAAAAAATCTAATTGACCTATTTTTGCTCAATTTCATAATATTAAGTTTAGGGGTAAGTAACTAGTGGGTGACTGTCGACATACATAATTATACTATTTGAGTAATTAAGGAACTTCTGCATGGAAAATAGCTTAAAACAATCATAACAACGTAATAATGATATTCTCGAATTAAAAATTCAGTTTGATAAACACTGGAGAGGGGAGGGGGGTGAGTCATCCTCCTAAATTTCCTTACGTTTTCATACACTCATTTATATTATTAACATACTGGCGAATGATAATAATGTCAAAATAAGTGCTTCGGAAGTTACACTATCGTTTATATTATCCTTGTTCAAAAATATCATTATTTTCGATATCCATAATTTTCGATAACGAAAACTATATTTTGATAGTCGTAATACATTTGGAATATATATACACTAGTACTAAAAATGTGTGTATGTAATTTAAGAGTGTGACTCACCCCCCTCCCCTCCAATGTTGATTAAACTGAACTTTTAATTCGAGAATATCACTTTTTCGTTGTTACAATTGTTTTGAGCTATTTTCCATGAAGAAGTTTCTTAATTACTCAAATACTATGATTATGTATGTCGACAGTCACCCACTAGTTACTTACCCCTAAACTTAATATTATGAAATTGAGCAAAAACAGGTCAATTAGATTTTTTCACGTAGATTTGAAATTTGTAAACAAAATTTTAATATATTGTATTTTTTACCCTCTTTTCGTAAAGTTAACCCCTAAATGTTAACCCCAACCACCCCTGTTGATGTAATTTAAACAAGTTGCATATCAATAGATAGCTCTTTAAAGAAGAGCAAAATCTCCAATTTAAACTTTTACTCTATCTCTTACCGTTTTCGAGATATTTGACAAATTAAATTTTTACCCCAGTTTTTGAAGGGTGATTTCACCCCTTCAAACTATTTTATAGCCGCTAAAAAAATTACGTGTCTCTTATTTGTCGATGTTCTACAACATATCAAAGAATAAACAAAATCGAAGACCTGTATGTACCTATATGTACACAAGTACATATAAAACTTGTCTTGTACCTACTTATATGTACACTGTACACTGTGCATTATAAATTACCTCACTTTTCTTACTTTAAAAATAAAAAATTATCCGTTCATGATGATGGGTGTGTCCACGGTATCTCACGTTACTAAGTGAATCAAAATTTAAGAGTTTTTGTATTATAACATCACTAAGTTAAAACATTTTTTAATTGAAATTTTTCCTAGTATTAGTATGATGATCTGCTTTTACCATCATTTTTTTTAAAGCTTTTGGGTTGTCCACACCTGAAATAATAATTTAAACATTTTGGTAACTCACGTTACAAAAAAGGGACAGTACAAAATTTACTTTGGAGCCAATTGTTTTTTTCTACTCTCGATTCAAAGTTACAAGAATAATTTTTTTTTATGTTTAACCTGTGTGTGTTATATGGAAGATGATAAGTTTGTCAAAATTTTCCTATGCTTGTAGAAGATTTTATTATTAAAATCCCATATCGATGTCGGTAACTCACGTTACGGTAACTCACGTTACATTTTGTCTTCATTGGAAAATGGCCTGAAAACAATTATATAAAATAATTATTATTTGTCTCAAATCAATGTATTTTTATTTAATTTTTTTTTAAATATTTTAATCTTTTTTAGAGTGTATTAAAATAATATAAACGCCACCCATATCATTACCTTTTATACTTATGATGTAAGTGGAGGACAGGGAAAGCGATGAAGGGGCACTATTTGGAAGATATGCATCTTTAACAGTCATCTTAAAGGGACTATATCGATGTTCACCTGAAACTGTGAAATTAAACTGTAGAAAAATCTTCACAATCATGGCAAGTCAACTGTGAGATTCGAACTCCACACTACCAATTAGAACCAGTAACTAAACACACTCGGTCACTTGGTTAGTACCTACGAAGATTTAACTTTAACGAGTAACTAAAGAGTATAAATTTGAATACTCATGGCACTTCCACCATGTTTTCAGTTGTTTTATCAATTTCTACAGAAATAAGATGTAGCTAGATTGTTTTTTGTTCCAAAAATTACATACAATAAATAAATAAACTGCAAACATTCTTAGTTTAATAGTATATTAAACAAGTTACCAGCACTTCCACCGTTTTCGTTTTGACTTTGTAAAATATGAAATAATAATCACAAATAACAAAAGAAATTTTTATTCCTGAATATTTTTTTTATACCTATTTTATTATAGTTGTTATTAAAAAATCTTTTAACGTCTCGTATTTTATATCTAATTTGAAGCTCATTTCCCGATAGAGTTTTAATTATTGAATCTAAATCCCTGAAGAAACTCCACTATTTCTTTTATTAAGATTGATTGGCTTTGATACGATTTTCTCGTAATTTGTTTGATCAACAGGAAACTAACAAAGTTAAAAATAAAACAGTATTACAAAAAAATTTGAAAAATGAAAAAACACTTACTTTACATATTTAATTTTTACATAAAAATTTCTATAGTACTAATTTTGTAGTGAATGGACACCTGTGAAAATGTACTAGTGCCAATGGTATTTACGTTTAGAGGACATAGTTCAACAAACAAAATTTCATCTGTGAATTGTTGGCTCTTGTCCTGTTTACTTTGTAATATTTGAAAAAAGAAATTAAATTTAGTAGAAAGTTAAATATAGGTACACATTATGTACATTTCTCTAACTAAATTAATTTATTTAAAAAAAAATTTAACTATAGATACCTAAGTTAATCTAGTTAGAAAATTTATTAGAATTTTATAAATAGAAGAATTTATTTTCAAATTTTTAAACAAATTTTTTTCTTATTATTTTCTAACAGTTGTTTTTGAATTTGGAAACTTTTCAGTTATTTAGTATGTGTATTGTGTATACAATCAAGGAAATTCTCGTTATGTTTAAAACAGTGGGGTCAGTTGGGATAATTTGGGTGTGTAATTTAACTGTTTTCAAAACTTCTGGTCAGGTTCCACGATAAAATTTTATAATGATTTTTATATGTTATCTGACTTTTGCCAATGTTTTAATCCACTTTTCATAAATATTAACCTTTTAGTGGTTCCCAACTGTCACGCCGCGCCGGTCCGCGGATCAGTGCGGGGCCACAAAAGTATCTCACCAGTCCGCAAAAAGATGTTTGAATTAAAACAAATTACAAAAATATTTATAATTTTTATTTTTGCTTTAGTTTTATTTTGAAAATTAGTTTTTTTTTTTTTTTAATTTACGGTCCATGACAGCACACGTCTAGCACAATACAGCACAATCTTTTCCGAAAATGAAAAATGGCGGGGTTAACTTGGTGGAAATATAATGGTCGACCAAATGATCGGAAAACGACATTTCATACTACACGACAAAATGTTATTCCAATTAATGGCGAAAATGATTGTAGGATCCAATAATTCTGTTTAAGATTAAAGAGTGACTTTTAAACATTCCTCTAATAAACATTAGAGAAATGTTTCAAAGCAAAAATAAAGTATTGATATTTATTTGAATTACATGGTATACCAAGTAGTCGGGAAACGACATTTTATATTACACGACTAAACGTTATACCAACTAATGGCAGAAATGATTCTAGGATACAATAATTTTATTTAAAATTAAAAATAGGTTTTAAACATTTCACTAATGCTTAAGAAAGTATCGATATTTATCTGAATTACGTGGTTAGCCAAGTGGTCGGGAAACCACTTTTCATATTAAGTATACATATAATTCGTAATTTATAAAACAGATAATCGTCATCTCTGCCAACGAGTCCGCACGAAATATCCGAGATTTTACCGGGCCGTGACCGAAAAAAGGTTGAGAAACGTTGCTTAACAAACAATTAATTTAATATTGATACAGAATTTAGTTAAATATACACAAATAAATAGTACTTATACCTAAATTACCCGGACTGACCCTATTTGTTAATTAACGTAAATTTTCTTTTAGCTAAATATTTGATCCAATCAATAGAACACTGACGTTTCTTCATATACTTGTTTGATATTATGTAAACTAGATTTCTAATACATAATTACCTACCTAATATTTCCGATTTATTCCCTAACATTTTTAAATAATTTAACGATAACTCCCCAGCGAAACATCTAATTTTTATGAAATTGGATGAACCGGTTGGAAGTACCAAATTCTTGAATAAGTTTTTCAACCAAACAGCTTTTAAACTTTTTCTACAATTAGTAAAAAATGGGTATTTTTCAAACTTTAAAATTCCATTAAAATTTTTATTACACTGTTGTAAAAAATGAAGAAAATCACGCAAGATAGAGACAGGTTCTGAAGAATCATTATCCTATGTAAATTGATTTCCGAGAAAAATTTAAAACATGTCGATTTTTTGTCCAATGTTACTCTTATAGTAAAATGGCTATATTTATATGCTTGGCTAGCTAATTATGACGTTAATTAGTTTGTTTGTTTGTTTGTTTGTTTGTTTCTTTAATCAATATGTGTGGTATTTGAATTGTTTTCCTATGTTGATAAATCTTGTAGGTCGAAAAAAAAAACAACTTTATGATGAGAGCGCAGGGAAGACAAAAATAACAAATTAAAAACTTTTTTGAGTCTATGTTCTCATTCATTGTTTTTCTTTTGATTTTTTACATGAAAACATAATGAGGGCCACCTTCTTTCTCTTTAAAGTTTCATTCAAGCATAGGAAAAAGTCTAAGGCTTCTTTCTATAACTCTCTTTGATTTGCATTTTTAATTGTTATTTTTGAACTAAGGTAAGAATAACGATTTTTATTATTGCATCCTCTCGAATCGAAAATTTCTTTCAACCCGTAATATATACATCACACAGACAGATCACAGACTTAATTTATGTTGACTAAATATTTAAAAAATAGAAACAGCTACTGAACCTCATTGTTAAAATTAAAAAACAATGTTCGAATCATTTTAGCCTTAATGTCACCTGACAATGTGATGATTCAAAAAATATCTATATAGGTACCTAGGTAATTTTCTTATTTTTGATTCATCTTATTTTGAAAAAAGCCAAAATATATGTACTGCCAAAAAAAAATGTTTATCATTTCATGATTTCCCGTAAACTATAAAACTACTGAACCGAAAAGTTCAAAAACAAATTATAGATTTATAAAAATAAAAAATTTGGCAAGCGTGTGTTAGACACACATTAAGGACTTCGTAATCAAGAACGTTTCATAATTTTCGAGATAAAATATTTTATTGCTTTTGTTAACTTCCCATTGGAAGTTATTGTAATGGGTCCAGTTTCACAAGTCGCTAATTTGGACTCCACGTTTCAAGGTCACTAAAATCCGAATCCATCGTTTTTAACGTGATGTCTATGTGTGTGTTCGTTAGTTCGTTCATTCGTTTGTTCGTGCCTTCGTTCGTTCGTCCGTTCGTGAATTTTTTTTCGTCTCGCATATCTTGAGAACAAATAATGATATCAATTCCGGACTAATTTCATTAGATGCCTAATTAAAAAATGAAGACCGGATAAAATTTTCAGCAAATTCGGATTAGCGGTTTGCTTTTTGTTATAATTTAACTCATGTGTATCAATAAGTCCCATAAGAATACTGTAGTTTTTTCACTTTTACCATGGAAAAAAGTTAGGGCAGACTTTTACAGCGATAAAAATGCTACAAAACATTTCATTGGTCATTTCATTGTAGGTAAACACGATAAAGAAATTTTACTGGCTTCAGAACCATAGTAACAATATATTAAATTATAATATGAATTATACTAATTTATTTTTTATAACACCCGCTTCTAAAGTTCAATATTCGAGCGTTGTGTAGCGAGCGTAAAGAGCAGTATTCATATCATTGTAAAACAAACGACAGTAACTGTGCGCGAAAGTACAATACTGTGCCTAAAAGTAACTAACTATGCGAGGAACTAATGATATTCATTTGTCAATGATAATCATATATTTATTCAAATTAAACATGGAAACGATCAACAAATTGATAAAGAATAACAACAACGATCTACAAATAAAAAAAATTTTTTTCATATAACCTTATTAGAAAATAAAATTAACCCTACTATTTTCTAAAATTACTTAAAAATACTTAATTTTTTTCTCTCTATTAAACTTTAGAAGCCGTCGTTATAAAAAATTATGTTCGATACGTATGCGTAAAGTGAGGTATCCAGTAGGCTGAAATTGGGGCACTCGCTAAAAGGACTGACGCATACACAACGAGATTTCGTGTGCCTACCCCCGCATACAGCACACTCGATCTCGTTGTGAATGCGTCAGTCCCTTAGACTCGTGCCCCAATTTAAGGCTATTAGAATACCTCTCTTTACGCATACGTATCGAAAATAACTATTATTCGTTAAATTATCTTACCGTATTACACTTGAGTTTTATATTTTTTCTGAATAAATTTGTGTTTTCTACAACTCAAATTTCTTGTCTAACAGCAATTTAACTCGAAGAATTGTCAACCCAAAAACGCTTCAGCTCCGCTGTCGCGTTTTTGTTAGTTGACAATTCTTCTCGTTAAATTGCTAGGCAACAAATTTTCGTTTAATAATTTTCCCGCTACCTTTTGACATGTGTAGGGAAGTTAAGAGATAAAATTTGGCAAGTGGGGCTCATTCCGATGCACATCAATACTATCAAAGTGGAGTCAAATTTTGGGCAAATTTTGCATCCGACCCAACTTTTAAGGGGGTGGCGGGGGGCAACAAAACAATAAAACTTTTCTAAACCGGTTGGAAATAATGTTTCGGTCAATTATCTACCACATATCCAAAATTCAGCTTCCAAGGATGATTTGGAGGAGGTAGAGGGGGAAAAATTATTTTGGCTGGATCTAACACACCCACAGCCCCCCAAAATTAACGTAGAGAGTTGAAATTTGGTATGTTGATAGAGTTCGTACCTAGGGTCTGCTTTTTGGAGGTTTTAATATTTTACCCCCATCCCCACTATTTTTAAGCTACAATTTGATGCTTTTTCGACGTTTTCGAAGTTTGTACCACTCACACAGGTCACCCAAAGAAATCTAGAGGGCTGAAATTTTGTATTCGGATTGAGTTACTATCAAGGGGGTGCCTTTTGGGGGTCTCAACTTTTAACCCTTACCCCCACTATTTCTATACCAAAAAGAACATGATTTTTCTTGTTTTTTAACAGTTTCGTTCAGGTCAAAATCTCCCTAAATAAACCTAGAGAGCTGAAATTTTGTGTACAGGTTAATAGCCAGCCACTGCTTTTTGGAGGTTTCAACTTTTATCCCTTACCCCCACGATTTTTACGCCATTATTTTCTTGATTTTTTTGCTTTTTTTCTAACACGTCTAGAGACTCTCTAAAGAAACCTAGAGGGCTGAAATTTTGTACGTGTTTTGAGTTAGTATCCAGTTAGTGCCTTTTAGGGATTCCACGTTACTTTTCCCCCCACTTCTCCCATTTTTACATCGGAATTCAATGGTATTGTTAAACGTGTTTTTAATGCATTATATATATTTTATTACAAGTAGGCGAATAGCAATTTTAAAAAATTTTAAAAAAAATGAACTTACTTTTATAACAGATGCAATGCACAAATATTCAGTAATTTAAAAATGTTACTAAAGTCACTGTTTATTTATAAAGTAGGATTTTTATTTATAAAATAGAAAATTTTGGATTTTTTTGGAAATAAAAAATATCTTCATAAAGGCCTTCCAGTTTACTATTTAAGGTCCTTTTTTAATATTTAAAAATAAAACACAAAGGCAATTGGCGGATAAGCATGGGTAGGAATGCCCTAGCACGAATTGTGTTGGCTTTTTTTCTGCTAATTGCTATCGTCAAAAAATTGAAATTTACTGAGATTCAGCCCTTAAAAACTTAAAACCTTTCTTTAAAGCCCCGATCAGCCGGACACTCATCATCAGTTTTGAAACCACTAAAATGACAAATCGCTTGTAGACTTTCAATCACATTTCGCCTGTAGACATTCAATACCGAAGATGAAGGGAAAAATTCGACTTCCGTGATGGAGCCCCGCTGCTCACGGCGTTTTTTTTTTTTACTATATTTTTATTATATAATGGCCTAAGAACCTCCCTCGATGTTAAAAACGCCAGTAAATTATTCTAAAATTTAAAAAAAAAATTTAAAAAATAAAAATAAAAAAAAAAAGAACGAAATAAGAAACTTTTTGTGAACAAATATTTTTTGTCCCGCATATTTTGAGAACAAATGATGTTATAATTTGTTAGATAAGGGTGGAGGTCCCACCCTTAGGTACAGAAGGCGAAACCCCCGATGTTGTGAAAGGGGAAAAGCCTTTGTCAGGGGCTCAGGGGAGGAGTACCCTGAATTAAAAAAAAAAAAAAATTATTTATGTGGAATAGTCTCCAAGGACATCCATTGGGAAGTTGACAGTGTGGGTAGACCTGTCTCTCCAAATTTTTTCAT
The DNA here is from genome assembly GCA_035578155.1 of Brachynemurus nebulosus. NCBI lineage: Eukaryota > Metazoa > Arthropoda > Insecta > Neuroptera > Myrmeleontidae > Brachynemurus > Brachynemurus nebulosus. Next base: position 156,628,702 of record JAPWDM010000001.1, on the reverse strand, counting down.
ATTAAAATTAACCTTTAATTTGTTAACAATGTGATTATCGGAACCTTAAGTGTGTCTCAACCGTCAGCCAGTGCCAGGCCGCGAAGGTTCGCCGATCCTCACAAAGATGTGTGAAATTATTCATTACATTTTTTTTTATTTTAAATCAACTAATACAAAAAAGCGTTTATAAAAGGTCTTGAGGAATACCTAAGGTCTTGTGTCGTATTAAATTTCGTTACTAAGTAAATAAAAATGTTATTTTTATAAGAACATTTTAATTTTTCCTTGCAAACCCTCTTGGACCTCTAGCCTAATAAGGCTAGTAGGAAATTCGGTAATGATTATTATTAGATAATTAATAAAATTATAGGAAAGTGTCGAATGAGAAGAACCTTAGGTAAATAATGTTTGAAATATTTTGTTAAAATATTTCATATACTGTGTACCGTGTACTTTTTTGTGGCAAGAGTGTATCTAAATCGTAATTATAAATTTAATAATACTTTAGAAATTAAGGAGTTTTAAGCAGTAATCTAGTCTCGGATTTTTTAAAATACGGCCAAAAATGGACAGTAACAATATTGATAGTTTTTTTTTTATTAAGTCGTAAAAAAATCGAAATTATTGCTCTCTAGACTAGAATACCTCCTTAAATCTCATATTAATTTAATTGTTGAAAATAAGCAACAATAATCAAACTAAATATAAATGTAATTCAGAAAAGTGTTAATACGTGGATCCTATATACCTAATGCGATGACAGACATGTTGAATTTATAAGGATTTGGTTGTCGTACTACGAAATCCCAATAATAAAAGAAAATTGTTTTTGATCGAAAGAAAAAAACAAAAAAATTCTCGTCATTCCTATCCCATACAGTAGCAGTAAAGATCACAGAACCCTCGGTGTACTAAAATACGAGTATATTCACACATTATCGTACTCAAAGTTACACTTTAATAAATCTTTCTTTTAACACCGGTAAATAAACAATTAAAAAATATTAACAGATATTTTTAAATTTATTCATTTAAAGAACGCCGTTATATTTCAAAATAATTCTAAATATTATAATAAATTATTTAATCGGTATTTAAATATTTAAAGACTTAAAGTAAGTATATTCTATATTTGTTCAGATTTTGCAGACAAATATATTACCAGCCTTACCGACTGTTATTGCATGCTTTTTACATTTTTAAATTAATGTAAAACCTTTTAAACATGTCTCGATGAAAGAATTTCAAGGATCATTATTGACTAATTTTACTATAATTAGTTTTCAGTTCAAATACATTATAACTACAGTTAGAAGAAATAGATAAATAGTTGATTTTAATGACAAAACGAAAAATATACGCACATATACATATATGATATCTACGTTCGTTTAACGCTCGTTATTCCAGTCAGTCGTTTTAATACACTCCGTGACATAAAAAAGAAGATACATAGGTATATATAATTATGTATAAATGTTTAAAATATTAATATTTGTCACTGTAAAAATATTCACTCTATTCGAGATGTGAACGTATTTAAAATATTTCTTGTAATTCTATTCTTAGTCGCCTGTTGAACGATATGTTTTGTAAAGTTATTTATCTACTCTCTATATTTATAGCGTTGGTATTTTAAAATTTACAAAAAAATTCCTAGGATTACAAGTGTAATTTTTTATATACCCTGATAGGTATATTAACACTATACGGTCCGTGCACATTACTCCGTGGTGCACACTCACAGTAAACTTCCTCAGGGACCGGCAATATTTTTAAAAAATTTTAAAAAAAAAGAACTTGATAATAAATAAATTTACAAAATGATTCTACATGTCTAAACACACACATTTTTTATAAAAATAATAACAAACACACTGATAATAAGAAAAAAAAAATTAAATACATTTGTTACAACTACATGTACGCATTTCAATACAAGTACAAAAAATAAGAAAATAAATGATAATATAAAATTATATTTTTAAGTGTTATGTTATTCTTCTATAAATGTTTAAAAAATTCAACACAGAAAATGTTTTTGTTGTAAGTCAGTACCTGTTTGCGGTAAGATCGCACACATGTATGATCACTAATCGTGATCGGCTGTTGTTCTGGCTGAATTAACAGATGCTGTGAATGTGGACCGTAAAGTGTTAACACCTTTACAATTATGAAAAATTATGACGACATGACCAACTGGTACACTGTTTTGGTAGCTAATACACTTTATATAGAATTGTTGACGTTGTATAGCGTGGTGTTTGAGTTAGTCAGGTTTCACTTGACGTCTTAAAACATCAAGGACCGTGAACCGGTTAATGTATTATAAACATAAAATTTTTGATTTGAAATGCCAATAGTTGACCTTTTAAATACTAAACCTTTTGAAAGGAGTTTTACTGGAGAATAATTCTAGTTTCCAGTTAAGGATAAAAATTTTTACTTTTGCCGCCCCCCCCTCTTGGAAAACTTTATAAACAATTCGTAAATTATTTTTTTACTGAAAAAACTCATATTCTTGGCGGACGACAGGTCTATACGACACTTAAGAGAAAACTGTTGATCAGACACGTATTCGATACTTACGCGCTAACATGACTCTGACCGCTTGAGAATTGTTATTGTTAAAATATTACGTACAGTAGCGAGTAGAAAAACTAGTGGTAAGGGGTTACATGGCTTTTTTTTAGCAAAAGAACCTTTATTTCAACTTTTGGAAATTTTTTTGAACATTGGTACATTAAACTGTAAAAGGCACACTTAACATTAATGGTTTACTTGATATTTTTAATTCAGCGCTTGATTTTTCAAAAAGCCACCAAAAGCTCCTTTTTTCTTGATTTTTCAAATTCATGTAGAGTATGCAAAAAAATTTTTTCCGAAAAAACAATGGCTAATCCTTGTAGAGAATTTTTTCGAGTTTCTAAAACCCATCTTCAATTTTCTGTGTGATCATTGGTTGCTGAGATATCGATGGTCAAAGACGAAATGGTCCTTTTCCATTCAAAGCCCGATATCTCAGCAAGAAGTAGTCGTATAAAGGTCTAAAAAAAAGAAAATTAAAGCTGAATGAACAAGTTATCCGGTTCATATGGCGGTTAAATCGGAAAGCTTTCTCCAAGTTCGTGGACCAAAAAAAGAAAAAAAAAACGAAAAAATTTCGAAAAATTTTTTTTCAGTGTATTTATTAGGATTGTGCGATACATGTTGCTTTGAAAATTTTTTTATCGCAAGATCTCGAAACTAGAAACTTCCAGCTTTAAATTGCTTTGCTTACGACTCCGATACGATCATTCTTCACCAAGATACAGCCATACGAAAAATCGCTAAAAAATTTGGAATTTTTTTTTGATCCGCTAGTGTATACCTATATAAATTTTAGTGAATATTATTTTCGGTTTCTAGGGACCTCAAAACAAATTTCTGCCATAGTCCCGGGCTCAAGTCGCGTCATGGCAGTGGCTGTAATAGCTGAATTCCATTCTGGAAATTCGCTAAAACTAAATGAAACGAACTGCTACTTTTTATACACCTAAAACTTAGAGGGTGGAAAGGGCATTACTTAACTTACCATATTAAGTTTAAGAAGCTTTTTTAATTATCAACTTCATTTAGTCGCAACTTTTATAGGGAGTACAATTTTGAGTTGATGATTAAATAGAGATACGAAGAAGGAAAAAGTTTTGGAAATACCGGCTTAATACTTGGCCAAGAGAATACAGAACCGCATTGGTAGTTAACTTACAATGAAACGTTCTATGTATTTGTTTTTTCCCATTTACTACAGTAATAGCAGCTAGCAAGAGAGGCTGGCGCGGCTGTGAAACCAGATAAATATTCCTACCAGTTCTTTTTTTACATGTTTCTTTCTTCCTATCACCAATTTTCCATACGATAAAACCTCATAGCAGGGCCGGACCTCCAATTATTTCGAGGAGGGACAAACTTAACTGTTGACATCGTCCCCGAAAAGAACGGCAATTTAAACATTTTGGCGCACCGATATTTTTTAAATTTCTCTGTACAAAAAGGTAGTGACGAGCAAAGAAAAAGAAACTTCAAATTTGTTATTTGTTTTTGGCGCCTCGAACACCACAAAAAGTAAGTGGCAAGCGAAATAAAAAAAAAAAAAACAAACATCAAATTGACCGTTTTAGCGCCCCTCAACTTGCGTTTTTGGTGCCTCTAAAAACTTACGCGAGAGGGGGGGGGGGGTACGTGCGCCCGTTGCCCCCCTAGATCCGGCCCTGTCTCACAGTATAGATAAAGAATAAAAATACCTGTTAAACTGTTGAAACATGTTGATGCAGTCGAGTTTCGTAATTTTAAATTGTATTATTACAATTTTCATTTATGTATTTTTGTGACACCGAGTGTACCATATTTATCAAGTTAAAAGTATGTAAGGGAAACATAAGTCATAAACCCTGCGTTTCTATATTTATAACGACATTCCACACAAATTTAAATGCTGATTGGATGAGCTTTTCGAAAATCTAAATTTAAATGCAATTGTAATTAATGGCAGATATGTTTTCTGGCATCAAGAACTTCCGTTTTATTTTCAAAAATTGTTTTTCCAAAATTCAATTATCTACAAAAATATATCTGCATATACTTAAGATTATTGCTAATTATTATTTATCTTTCATTATTTGACAAAGTTTTTGAAATAAATAAAAAACAAACTGAACGTACGTTTGGCGAAGGACAAACTTCCAAAGTACAAGTTCCTACTTTAAGTTAAGTTCATACTTACAAGTAAAGGGCCCGCGGCCGGACCTATCGATTTTGATTAAACTTAGATACGTTGTAGAACACTAAAAAATAAGCGATACGTATTTTTTTTTATCGGCGGAAAAACGGTTTGATGGGGTGAAATCAGCCTCCAAAAATTGGGGTAAAAATTTAATTTTTTAAATATCTCGAAAACGGTAAGAGATAGAGCAAAGGTTTGAATTGGCGATATTGCTCTATTTTAAAAAGCTATCTATTGATATTAAATTTTTTCAAATTACATCAACAGGGGTGGTTGGGGGTTAAAGTTTAGGGGTTAATTTTGCAAAAAGGGGGTAAAAATTAAATAATATAAAATTTTTGTTTACAGATTTGAAATCTACGTCAAAAAATCTAATTGACCTGTTTTTGCTCAATGTCCTTTAATTAAGTCTAGGGGTAGTTAACTAGGGGGTGACCTGGGTAGTTCAAAAAGTTCTTCTTCATGGAAAATAGTTTAAGACATTTAGAATAACGTAGAAATGAAATTTTCGATTTTAAAAGTCAGTTTGAGCAACATTGGAGAGGGGGTGAGTCACCCTCATAAATTACATACTAGTTAACATACACTCATTTTTAATATTAACACACTGACAGTGGGTAATAATCTCACAATAAGTGGTTTTGAAGTTGGACTGTCGTATGTAAGGTTTTTATAAGGTTTGTTTTTTAATGGATGTTATAGTTTTCGTTATCGAAAATTATCGATACCGAAAATAACGATATTTTCAAAATCAATGGAAACCTAATAAAAACCTTACATACGATAGTCCAACTTCAGAACCACTTATTGACTCATTGTGACATTATTACCCACTGTCAGTGTGTTAATATTAAAAATGAGTGTATGTTTAGTATGTAATTTAAGAGGGTGACTCACCCCCTCTCCAATGTTGCTCAAACTGAATTTTGAAATCGAAAATTTCATTTCTACGTTATTCTAAATGTCTTAAACTATTTCCCATGAAGAAAAACTTCTTGAACTATCCAAGTAGTACGACTATTCGACACAGTCACCCCCTAGTTAACTACCCCAGGACTTAATATTAAGACATTAAGCAAAAACAAGTCAATTAGATTTTCTGACGTAGATTTCAAATCTGTAAACAGAATTTTTATATTGTTTAATTTTCATCCCCTTTTTGCAAAATTGACCCCTAAATTTTAACCTCCAGCCACCCCTGTTGACACAATTTGAACGAATTGCATACCAATAGATAGCTCTTTAAAAAAGAGCAATACTGTCAATTTACACTTTTGCTTTATCTCTTACCGTTTTCGAGATATTTAAAAAATTAAATTTTTACCCCAATTTTTGGAGGGCGATTTCACCCCTTCAAACCGTTTTTCCGTCTATAAAAAAAATACGTGTTGCTTATTTTTTAGTGTTCTACAACATATCTAAGTTTCATCAAAATCGATAGGTCCGGCCTCGGGCCCTTTACTTGTTAGTACCTACAGTACAAAGAAAATAATGAAATCGTCCCTCAAAATTAAATTAAATTAAATTACTATTGCGTATATAGCCTAGTAGCTAAAAGGCTATCGGAAAAAAAAATTACTATTCAGATTACTTTTAACTGTATTTGATTATTTGAAAACTACAGTAAATAGTGAAAAACTTTAAACTGACGCAACAATTTATTTTCAAAACGTTTTTTCTATTGATATGAGTAAATCCCGAGGCGAACTGTTCAAGTAAAATTGAGGTTAATATTTGAAATAGAGCCAATATCTTAATAAGTCTTGATCCTTGATATTTTAAAATTTGAATTTTAAGATTTTCTTATAACCTTAAACAACTCCTACGCACTTTTGTGTAGAAGTTCCAAAACATTTCCTGTCCTTGTAAACATTTTTCAACTCCGCTATAAAATAATTAATATTTTTTTAAGTTATAACGTTGCTAATATTACAAATATGACAACTTTTAATTTCAATCTCAAATAAATTATCTCCATAACGGATATATGCATTTTTAAAATGTCCGTTTACTGTTAATGCTATGCTGAATCATTCCATCATACTAAATACGTGCATAATTATTATCCACATCAAAAAGCTATAATTTGCAAACGGATATTTAAAAATGGATATAAAACGAGAAACGTACATTTTTTTTTATATTAATTACAAATCTGTCGAGAGACAAGTCCTTCGTTTGACAATCTTTTCCTCTAATTATTATTCTTTTCTTCATTCATTTACTTATGGTTTTATTTTATGTTTTTTACAGTACCAGCACAAACAGTATGGGCCGTATTGGATAAAAATGTAGACTTACCATGTGATATTACACCGCCAACGCCCCGCGACAAATTGGCAATGGTGTTATGGTTTAAAGGCGGTTCTGGAATTCCTATATACAGGTAAAATAAAATTTCATTTAAGGTGGTTGGGGCATTTTTTGCGAATTTTGAGCGATATTATTAAAACCACTAGTTTAGAATCCTTGGAGGTAGCTTCTTTAAATGATACCTCACACGATATATTAATTAAAACTTTTAATTTTAATCACTTTTAGGATTAAACACCATTTTAATCCTAAAACTTTTTTTTCTAATTATTGACTGGCGACATATATGTATATGTATAGCCGTCAGCAAGACCTAACAATATGCCAAATTTCAAATTCCTACGTTACACAGTTTTCGAGAAAAACCTTTACGAGTTGTGACAGATGGACGGACGAACACGGGAGTGATCTTATAAGGGCTCCGTTTTTCCTTTTAAGGTACGGAACCCTAAAAAAGAATAATTAGTAATTAAAAGGAAAGAAATTCTGAAAGAAATTACATTTAACCAGTTTTAATCTCTTATACAATAATTGAAAGCAGATAGGCTTTCTGATATTAGTATAAGTTACTTAAGGTGTTGCATTACTTTAAAAAAAATTTCCTTTTTTTATTAGGTTAAATGATTATTTTAACATCTCTAGAATGATATCCAAAAGGAATTATAACTGTAGATCACTTTAAAAATCGTTTTGAACCCGATTTCTGAAGTGACTTCGAGCGGTTGGAACGTCATTCAAAAACGTCACTTCGTTACGCGTAGCATTTTAGAATCTCTCAACTTGGTCGACACCTTTTTTTTAATTACCGGTCATTTATATTTTCATAAATAATTCACAGATGGCCTTCATAATGGCGTGTTTTCCAAAAAGGTGAGCTAGATAACTCCTGCAATGTTCATCCGATTGACTTGAAATTTTACTTGTAGCTTTTTAGATAGATTATCGAGGGCTGTATACAAGATTTTTGAAATTGGTTAACAATTAAATTTTTTATATACAAATTAAAGTTTTTTTTTCAAACTGCTACCATTTAAAGACAAATCAATATTTTTTAATAATCTTTTCTATCGCCTTAAAAAACTAATGTAAACGAGGAAAAAAAATTTTATTATTTTCTGGCTGCGGCCTAAAAATTGTTGTACTGTTCACCATGAACCTTTTCGAAAAAAAAGCGTCTGCGTTCAACTTACACCTGTGCCGCCATTGTAAAAAATTGTGTATCTCAGATCACGAGTAATACTTTAAAAAGTTTTATATTAATTGTGTTATTCGTTACAGAAAAAAAAAATTAAACCTTAACTCCAATTAAACCTTCTTTTCTGGAATCTCAAAGTAATATAACGCGTCAATCCATAAGGCGCCAACCACCTTAATAACATTGAATCCAACTTTAACTAAATTTTATTTGAATTCGAAAACGCTAAGCATAAACTAGTTCAAATATGTAAATTTTTAGTTTAGATTGCAGAGACGTCCCAACAGATAATTGTACACATTGGGCGACGAGTGACAGCTTAGGTTCAAGAAGTTTCTTCGTACGAGGCACGGACAGTTCAAAAGCGCATCTTCATATTCGCAATGTTGAAAAAGAAGATGAAGGTGTATTCCGTTGTCGAGTTGATTTTTTAAGCTCGCCAACTCGAAATTTCCGGTTAAATCTAACACTAGTTGGTAAATATTTTTCTACGATGTGACACCATTGATAGATCTTCTGGTATAATGGATCATTTCCTTTTTAGTTCAACCATCACATCCAAAAATATTCGATGGACAAGGGCACGAAGTTGTCGGGTTTGCTGGTCCATTTTTGGAAGGATACGATCTATTTCTATCGTGCCAGGTGAATGGAGGCCGTCCACATCCCACGGTCACGTGGTATGAGGGTGACAACATTTTAGATGGTGTAGTGGATACAAGTATGGACTCCTACACCACAGTGAATCAATTAACAATTCATAAGGTGTCTAGAACGTTGCATAATGCCCGATTTATTTGCAAGGCTCAATCGTACTATGACAGTCCACCAGTCACACAAGAAGTTTTAATCTCCGTTTATTGTAAGTGTTTTCTGTTTTAATATTTTCCTAGTGTATGGATATTTTTGTACATTCAACTTTTTAAAGTCATTCAAACGTTTCAAAAAAACACATATTTTTATTTATTTTATTATTTTAACTTGTATTTAATTTTAGAAATGTCATGGTTTACGTTTATTTAGAACGTTCATTATTTATTTATTTATTTAAATCTTATTTTTAATATTCTTGGATTTGAATTTTGTAAACCAATTTATACTAGGCTCACAACAAGGGCACCCATACTCGGGGGCAAAGGAAACCGCCTCCCCCCTAGCTGTTAGGGACACGTTAAAAAAAAAGTGTAGGTAGTGATTGTCAAGTGTTTTTTTCTTTAACGTAGCCTAATATTTTAGCAACAGGATAAAGTTTTACAACATACACACACCGGCATAATTAGCGGAACATAAAAAAATATAAAAACCTGTTTATTAAACAAAGTTGGCGGTTTTTTTTTTCATTTTTACTTAAAATAATATTGAAGTAACGAATCAATTGACTTTCCATAGAATTGTTTTTATTTATTATTGATGCAATTCTTTTAAAAAGTTCTGTCATTTTCGAATTCAAATGCCGTTTCTTCTCAATGTGGTCGAGCTTCAAACTACCGTAATTGAAGAATGGCAAAGACTGTCCCAGAAAACTATAGATAACATTATGCTGAGTATAGAAAAACGAATAGAAGCTTTGATAAGAGCACGGGAGGAGCCAGGCGGGATTAAAACGCTGTGTTTCATTTTCTTTTTGTTAAATAATCTTTAACTAAAATTATTCTTAAACGACATAAGATTCCAAAAATTTGTCATTTTATATGGTTACTTGTTTTGATACCGAAAATAAAGGTATATCGACTTGTGAACATGTAATTTGAAATGAATAATTAAATAAGTTTAATATTTTCTTGAAATTAAATGATTTGTTTGATTTTTACAGATATTTTGTATGTTCCGCTAATTCTGCCGGTATGTGTAGTTTAACAGGGCTGGACCTACAGTTGTTACGAGGGGGCAAACTTTGCTGTAGGCGCCCTCCCCGAGAAAAACGCCAAATTAAACGCTTTGGCGCATCGACATTTTTACATTTTTAAAATTTTTCGCTGCAAAAAGTAACAGACGAGCAAAAAAAAGGTCGAATTTGTAGGGGCTAGGGGCACGTGCCCCCGCTGCCCCCCTAGATCCGGCCTTGTGGTTGAAATTGAAACTTTTTGTGGTTGCTTACAAATCGCCATTCGTCATCCGAAATATTACAAATACTCCTTACTCCTAGTTCAATCCCCCCTCTAAAAATCATCATATGGGCGCCCTTGGCTCGCAACGAATACCCTATTCGGTCGTTGGCCGAATAGGGAATATTCAGCGAATATTATTCAGTATTTTGTATTTGTTCACTATAACAAGGCCCTTTCAAAATTATAAGTATGAATTATAGGTTTAAAATACCGACTTTTTTTATGTAAAACCATCAAAAAGTAGAATTCGCTTTCATTTTTATCACTCTATAATTTTATTTAAGATGTTTACGATACTAAAAAATATTAGTTAACTTATTAACGTCATCAAACTGAAAAATTATTTTTCCTAAAATCAAACTTTATGTATTATATTTAAAGTAAATTAGGCCAATTGGGATGATTGGTTAAATCAGGGTAATCTAGGTCTTTTCATTTTTGTTGCCAAAACAGTGAATTTCTTTTTAGAAATATAACTGATTCGACGGAATTTCTTCTGGTGATTCTATATACCTACCTAATTTTGATAGAATATTGAAAAGAACGACTTCAAAAACCCATTACCTACTCGCTTTTAATTTCATCATTCTGTGATTTTATTTACGATTTTTAAGGTATTGGAAAATTTTAGTATACGTAAAGAAAATTTCTTTTTTCTCAAATCCAGCGTTATTGAAGTAATTTAAATTGGGATCATTAGCTGAATTAGAATGATTTTGATATAAACTTTTCATTTTTGCCATCAAAATAACAAAATTTAGAAATATTTGTTGCTCCTAAAATTTACCACCTTGGACTATATAGTACACTTAACTCGACTGTAAATGTACCACTGTTGAATTTTCTAAGATAAATGCAAGTAATTCCTTGACTTGCCTGATTTTCAAATTTTTTTCTGGAGTGTGACATTCAAGTAGGAACCTAAATAAAGTAAGTTGCATTCGCTATACCATAAACATTGCCAAGTTTATTTACGATAAAAATTTCTGCAAATGCAACAAAACTTAGCTACTTTCTTAAAAATAAATCAGATAGACAATGGGTGTTGAGCTTATTATTAAACCCTTGAAAATGATAATTAAAAATATAGTTGAACTACTTTGAATAAATATACCTACAAAATAACTAAATGTCCAAAAGCCTTACTGTTTTTTTTCTACTGATGTGACCCTTTTTTGCTTTTGCTACTTTATGTAAACCAATTATTTAAAAATCGTTAAAACAAAGTAAAATAAAAAAATTAAAAATTCTATGATACTTTTATTTAGGTACTTTATTGTGTCAATTTATAAAATGTTCTACATTTCAGAAAAAATTTGTTTATATTTTCAAAAGGTCAATACTATCGCAAATTCAAAATCTTAACGATTTCTATCAAGTTCTATTTATATTTTTTATTTAATAAGAACGTTAAATATATTTAAGAATTCGTTACGAAAATCCGCCTACCACGAGATCAACATTTTTTAAAACGCGTATCTTTGCCAAACGAGTGATTACATACTTATTGAGTGTTATGAAAATGTTTTTACTGATCATTCGTACCATTTGTACGAAGCTTTTATTTTAAATTGATGTATGTATTTTCTTCTTTAAGGTGGTACCTTGTGACATGCTAATAGAAAAAATTGCAAACCAAAATTACTTTAGGTCATTATTGTCTGTATTAGTGGATAGATGTTGATGGTGTACTTTTCATACCAACATGTATATGCACACTTTTAAACAGCCTGTGTATACACACTTATACTATCAAAGTTTTTTATAATAAATGCTCTGACATCATTGTTATTTACCCAACAAACATATTAAGTAGTATGCATATGCGTTTCGAGCGCTTTATTTTTTCACCTGTACAAGATAGACAGGTGCTCTGGCGGACTTTTTTGTAGAGAATTCGATTCTCTACAAAAAAGGTCTTAACACTTTTTAATGTATCTATCACCGTTTTCGCTACATAAGCGGTAAAAGGTCAAAAACCGCTATTCATGAATTTTTAATATTGTTTAAACAATAAATACGAATCAACCAGATTTAATATACAGGGCTGCCAGACTGCTTCGGTTCAGTTGCTTGAAATTGGTGTATTTATTAAAATATTATAATTTCTCTGATGGATATCTTCAATTGGGTTTTTGAATAAAAAAATAAATATCATTTTTCTTGTTTTATTTCAAATCTACATCATAAATAATATTGATAATCGATATCAAAATTTTTTTAAAAATGATATATAATAAGTAAATAATAAATTAATTAAAACTTGAAAAATTAAAAAAAAATATCATTTGGTTAAAAACAGCACTACAAAAGATCGCGATGTCTGTGACGTCATAAAGGTAATATGTCAAAAGTGTCAAAATCATTAAAATTTAGTAGGAAAAATTATTGGTGGATGTTTCATTGATTTTGACGTTCAAAATCTTGATGGACATTTTTTCCAGATTTATTTTTGTATTGCTATGACAAAGTGGTACAAAACAAGCTTTATATTTCTTTAGTTTCGATATTTCGACAGTGAAGTTTATAGCAAGCAATAATTTGGATAGAAACAACAATTTCAGAGCAACAATAATTTCATAGAAACAATAATTTCATAGCATCAATAATAGTAGGAGAGCTGCTGGCCGATTTGCGATAGTCATTTCAACACGCGTTAAATTGAGAGGATAAGATCTTGGATACTACTTACTCTACACAAAAATTCAGTTCTGGCAACCCGGTCGAATAGGCTTGCCAGAACTTGATTTCTATGTAGAGTAAGTATCCAGGATTCTATCTTCTCAATTTAACGCGTGTTGAAATGACCATCGCAAATCGGCCAGTAGCTCTTGGTCTAAAATCTATTTGAAAATAAAAAGACACTAATATAGCTATGTTCAGGCCATATTACCTTTATTACGTCACATAAGCGTTCGGAAACTATCGGCCCGTTATCGGTTCTAAGTTTAAAAATTTATTTTTAATTTAATATAACTTCTTAATTATTGCGTTAAAAAAAAAATAAAAAGAGTTTTCTTATAAAACTTATATGATCTTTCCATTTATAACAAAAAAAATTTTTCTTCAAAAACCTAATTCAAAACGATCAACAAATAATTCAATTTTTTCTTTACATTCAGAACTTATTAATCTTTCTTTTACTAGTTTTTTTATTGAATTCTGTCGAGTCATTATATTGTTAAATACAAAATAAGGGTACGTAGTCAGAATTTTGAGATCTAATACATGGAGTAGATACAAATTTTAACCCTAATTATCTCAACTCAGAAGCGATCAATCTTTGCCAAATTACAAGGACAATCAGATATAGCATTCTTCTTTGTACTATTAAAATTTGAAACTATTCTGTTAAAAAGTTGAATGTCGAGGTACTACCTTAATATTATTAACAATTTATAATCATAGCGAATTTTATTTTAGAATATGTACACGAATGTTTACAAATATTTAATTGATTTCTATTATAAATAATTCGATAGATTTATATCTAATAATGATTTATTTTTTAATCATTTATTACAATTTGAAGAGGAATTTTATTTAAACAGTTTCAGAAACATAACCAAGTCTTATTAAAAATATGTTATAGTTCTTTATTAAGTTGACCATAATTTATCGAAATAAAAACGAGAAGGCGTAGATTGTTAATATTTATCCATTTGATTTTAGCATTTTTATATGAAAAATAGAAAATCCCAAAATCATTAAAATTCGACTAACAAAGATGTGTGAATAAAGGCCATTTTTTACCCCTCGACGCATTAATGCATCTATTACTTTTTTTGGTAATTTATTTACCAATATGTGTAACAAAACAACAAGATTAGTTCTTTAATTCCATTATTACATTAAGGAAAAATATATAAATGCAAGGACCAGTACACACAAATACTACAAAAGAACAGGATAAATTTTTCTCTTAAGTGTTTTAATAATTTATTGTAAATAGATTGATATGTATAAAGTTCTGAATTTGAATAATAGTATTTTCGAATAAAATGGCATTTAAAAAACGTTTTTTTCTACTCCTACTATTAAAAGTAACATTTTGAGCACGGCTAACTATATGTAAAAATTAACAATTGCCCACACAATGCGGAAATAGCAGTGGGAAATCATTTCCCACGGCTTAATATAATAAAAAAGTAGGCTCTGTCTTTGATTTAACATATAATCTATATAATTAATACTAAAAATATACATATGTAAGTTGATTATTTATTATTGTTTCCATAGTTTCAAAGTATGCTTTTGCAAAAATTTGAACATCTTATCATTGACATTATAAATTTAAAAAATTTTTACTACTTATTTAAATTTTATTTTAATTATTTATGTTAAATTTTACGAGAAAAAATGTGCTCGTAGAAAAAGTATAGTGTAAAATACGTGGGAAAAGCTTATTTCTCACTCATATGAATTGTTGCACTCGCCCTGCGGGCTCGCGCAACAAACTCATATTCGTGAGAAATAAGCCTTCTTTCCCACTTATTGTACAATATACTATTTCTCACAATAAGCACTTCTATTTTCACAAAGTAAATCTCAACGAAATATTATCAAAATTTTTAAATATACACAGTCGCTACTACAGTGGCGGATTTACCCTAAGTGCCGCTCTAGGCTCAGTAAAAAATGCAGCCCCTAAAATGATAAAAAAAAAATTGCCGCCCTTCTTGCGCAAATTTGCCGCCTCTGAAATCTGCCACACTTCTTGTATTATACAGAAATCATTTTAAGGAATATTTTAAATGGGTTCCTGCAAAAATTGTAAAAGAGCTTAGTAAATATGTATACGTTATAAATATTAAAAACAATATTAGGACAGTTCATGTAAACCAATTGAAAAAACGTAAAACGTAAGTGACGGGCCAAAAAAAAACTTCAATTCTAGACTTTTCCACCCTTTTTGCCCAAATTTGCCGCCTCTAAAATCTGCCGCCCTAGGCTCCAGCCTACTCAGCCTGCTGGTGCACTACCAAAATGTTACACAACCACCACTCTTGTATGACAAACACAATGGCTACGTTCGAGCAGAAAAAATTCTTTAAAGCGCTTTAAAGCAAAATGGCGATTTACTAAGGATAACAAAGCACCAAAAAGCAAAATGTCGTCGTAGATATTTAAACAAAATAACCTCAATAAGAGTTATTCGTAAGAAAATTTCTTATTTCTTTTATATTTTAAACAATATGGATAACATTATAGGTCATATTATTGAAGAATCATCAGAGTAAACAACAATATGGCAGAATTTTGTAATTTATCGCAGTAAAATTTAAATTTGGTGTAAGACAGAACTACATGTCACTTGATTTCTGTCCAAGCAGAAAATTAGTCAGCAATATGAAGCGGCTTGAAGCGCTTAAAGAATTTTTTTCTGCTCGAACACAGCCAATCAAACGCTGCATGTGAGTACACGCAGAATGTTTGTTTTGTTATTGTCGTAGTATAGGTACATTCTACATAGCAGTAAACTAGGCACTGGCGTCTAGGTATTTTAGCGAATTTCCAGAAAGAATTCTGGAAATTCGGCTATTACAGTAGGTGTCATGACGCGACTTGAGCCCGGGACTATGGCAGAAATTTGTTTTGAGGTCCCTAGAAACCGAAAATAATATTCACTAAAATTTATATATATATATATATATATATATATATATATATATATATATATATATATATATATATATATATATGTATATGTATATATGTATTAGCACGATAACTCTTCAGGAAAAACTGCTAGCTTTACAAAATTTGGTGACAACGTTGGAAATCCAAAAATCTTGGATGAGTTCTTCAGCTAAACACGTCGGATGCCAGGAACATGGTTTTTGTTCTTGCAAAAAATTAGTTTTTTGCCAAAATTTCCACTTATTCAAAAACTTTTGCGAAATTTTTTTACACCATTTAAAAGAGGAGAAAAAATTACATAAAAAAGTTCCTTAAACTTTTTTTCTATGTCAACTAGTTTCCGAGAAAAACGAATTTTTATAAACGGAAATTCGCTATGTTATGCAGGATGCTGCGACAGGGGTATTTTTGCTTGTTAAAATTAATAAAACTGAATCAATTAAAATTGACATAGTGTTTGAAAAATTACCAAACTGGATCGGCTGGGACTCGAACCCGGATCTCTTGGTTACCAGCCAAGCGCCTTACCAACTAGGCCACCGATCACTTGTTCGAGTGCCACTCCAATTCAGTAATCAATCAAACACAACCTCTCTCTAATGCGAGACGCAGTTTTTATACTTTTAATTTCAAATGTTATCGAGTGCCTGTGAAACATTATTAGTGTATGACGGATTTTTATCCGTATTTAAACATACACCAATATTCATATGTTCGCTCAATGTCCAGCTTTGGCTGATACTTGAACACTCGATGTACTTTGGCAAATGGCCAATTCATTATGTTAATTAAAATTGACATAGTGTTTGAAAAATTACCAAACTAGATCGGCTCGAGAGATCCGGGTTCGCGTCCCAGCCGATCCAGTTTGGTAATTTTTCAAACACTATGTCAATTTTAATTAACATAATGAATTGGCCATTTGCCAAAGTACATCGAGTGTTTAAGTATCAGCCAAAGCTGGACATTGAGTGAACATATGAATATTGGTGTATGTTTAAATACGGATAAAAATCCGCCATACACTAATAATGTTTCACAGGCACTCGATAACATTTGAAATTAAAAGTATAAAAACTGAATCAACAAAAAACAAAAATTTAAATAAAAAATATATTAATTTTATTTATTTTTATAATTTATTTATTTATTTAATGTACATATTGTTTTATAAACTTTACATTAATTTATTAATAAACTTCTTAAATGTATAATCAAAATTTTACTTTGGCGCCTATCTCACTATGAAACTGTTATTTGGTCCCACGTCGTAACGCTTTCATAGTGCCGACTGTAATATCTACTCTAAGTTTTTTACTATAGTTATATATAAATATCTTTAAAACTCCTCATTTTATCTGATTTTAAAAATGAGAAAAAATAAAAAATTAAAACTTATTAGTGTCATTCTAGCTAGAGAGTCGTTAAGAAGTAAATATTAATAAGTAAGGTACAAAATACTGTAACAACTTCTGGATATAATTTGGCATGAAGCCAACTTAAAATACTTTCTAAAAAGTTCATTAGAACGATTTTTCTGTTTAAAGACACTCAAACACCAAATTAGAATTAGATAATATTTTTAATGCACAAATCATTTTTAAGTTTTTCAATCACTGAAGCAATTATTTAAATTGATAAATATTGATACGAATAAATGAGTTTAATTAATACTGTCATGTGTTGATCTTAAAAGTCACACTAATCAGAACCGGATTTACATAAGGACATTTGGGACACGCGTCCCAGAGCCCCATATACAATAGAGGCCTACACAAAATTAATAACGAATCCCTCAAAACAGGAGTGGAAGGAAGGATAATGCTTTTTCTTTTCTTTTTTGCTCAGCAACTGTAGTTTTCCGGGTACTGTAATTTTATATGTTCTTACGAGATGAAAAGTATCCATGAGTCTCTCAAGTGTAAATCCAGTCCTAATACTAATTTAGGCTAGTAAATATTTGTATTTACTAATAATTTATTAGTACATCAAATTTGAAATATTGCCTAACATAATTACAGTGATATTTTTCATCTTTACTATACTAGTGTTGAAATTTGGCTTAGGAAAAATATAATCTGTTTCTGTTCTGCGTGTCTCCTGCCTTTTAAGAGAGTGAGATTAATATTAGGCCTCAGTAACCTATGATGCGAAAGTCACCAAATGACTCAATTTGATAATTTCAAGTGACCATTTAAATTCTACAAATAAAGTATAATATATAAAAACGCCGTGAGCAGCGGAGCCCCATCACGGAAGTCGAATTTTTCCTTTCATCTTCGCTATTGCGTGTCTACAAGCGAAATATAATTGAAAGTCCACAAGCGATTTGTAATTTTGGTGGTTTCAAAACTGATGATGAGTGTCCGGTTGATCGGGGCTTTAAAAAAAGGTTTTAAGTTTTTAAAGACTGAATCTCAGTAAATTTCAATTTTGTGCCGATAGCAGTTAACAGGAAAAAAGCCAACACAATTCGTACGAGGGCATTTCTATCCATGCTTATCCGCCAATTGCCTTTGTGTTTTATTTTTAAATATTAAAAAATTCGTCAAGTGCGTGTTTGACACGCACTAAGTAATGTTCCTCACAATCAGTGGTCATAACTAAAACTTCTTAACCCTAGAATCATACGTACACGTCAAAACGACGTACGAACTTCTCTACCTGCTCCAATACTACGACTTGTTGTTACTTGTTTGCTGTGAGATTTCTGTTATCTAACTTATTTGTTATTATAACACACCACATATATTTATTTTGTTTATAGTCATTGTCGTTCTGTTTGTATTGAAATAGTGTCCGTCAAAAGGACGTCGATGTATGATTAACGTATGCTTTTTTTGAAGATTTTGTACACTACGTATAAAAGTTTTCCTAATTTTTTTAAAACTTATTAAAGATATGGATGTTATAATTAATTTATTCAATGATTATGATAATGTGAAAGATGATTACAGCTGTTTGACTTATAGAGACGACATAATACTGAAGTTTTAATATATTGAATCGAAAACTAAAGAATGTATTTCGAATGACTTAATAAAAGATTAACAATTTATTTTGTGGAAAATATTTTAATTTTTATTATTTTTTGAGATCTTATTCGAAAAATTACTAACAAATTTTAGAAAATTTACAAATGTGCCTAATGGGGAAATAACTACATATCTATAGGAATATTTATGACTGAGAAATTTCACATTCTGTAAAGTCACACATGTCCACTGACTCATAATAGTTCATAAATTAATTATTACAATTGATGTATTTATCTATTTTTTAATTTTTATAATGAAAATATGCTTTGATAAAAAGATTAAAAAAATTAATAAATATTTACATTAAGAAATTTTTCCAAATCCAATTTTTTTAAATATTTTGTTCCCTTTTGTAGTATTGTTATGTCAAAAAAAAATGTTTTTTGCAAATAAACTCTAAAACTCTCCGTAAAAAGTCCATCCGTCAAAACGATGTCGATGTATGATTAACGTTTCTCGTAGACCAACGTATGATTCTAGGGTTAAAATATAACAGTCCGGACACATACGTTCACGATGTGACACATACGAACACGATCGTTCTGAAATCAAAAAATAGGTTATACTTTAGGAATAAGATTTATTTATTAGGAAAAATATTTTATCCACCTTCATATCCCGTTATAAAAAATTCCTGATTGTACGGAACACTGATGAAACAACTGATTGTACGGAACACTGTTAGCGTAAGTACAACTTGCACTTGACGACTTGTTTTTATTAAAGCTAATTATGTATATAATAAAAATTAGAAATAAATAAAGGTTTAAAAAATGTTAACTACGATTTTTTTAATTAGAAACACAAAATTACAAAGACAACGTATTTATTATATCACAAAAGTTATTTCTAATGAGTTTATCGTAATTGGAAGATTTTCTTGATGTAGATGTACGAATAAATAAAGAATAAAGTCCTGACACGTTATTTTGTCCACCTACGTGCACATTTTTTTTTTCATCATATCAAATCTTTACGGACGAACGAACGGAAACGGACGAACTATGACGAAACGAATAGGTATAAAATAAGCGAAAAAACGGACACTGAGAGCCATCTTACAGTTGGGGAGAAATACAATGATGAGCAATATGGCCCTATTTTTGATAGGATTCTATATGTATATAATTTTTTCTATGAATTATGTGGACTGGTCGGCAAGTATGTAATTATCACAAATACGTAAAGATGGCTCTCTGTGTATTAAAATAAGTTATTAGACAAAGATAACAATTTTTAGAATCTGTCCCATTATTAATAATTTTAAGAAAAAACAGCGAAAGAAAGAGATAAATATATACACGCTTCTATAAAATAGAAATAGAAAGAGAAATTTTTTTTTATTGCAATTTTGTGTACAATCAAGTAAACTTGATTGTGCATTGGCCACCAAACCATAGAGTTCACAGGTACATGAAATACATACAATACATAGTCCTCTTGCGTATATTCAATATATGAATGTAAAACTCTATAATTATTTACCATTTGTTCTCTGATTTACCACTTCTCTCAAATTTTCGGTCACTCATCAATCTTATAATGTTCCGAACTTACACGAAGTTTGTTCGGAACATAAAAAGGAACTTAAATAGTAAACTGGAACGCTTTTATGAAGATATTTTTTCTTTCCAAAAAAATCCAAAATTTCTATTTTATAAATAATAATAAAAATCCAAAATTCCTAATTTATAAATAAACAGTGACTTTAATAGCATTTTCAAATTACTTAATATGTATGTATTTCATTTGTTAAAAAATTGTAATCACTTTTTTTTAAATTTTTTAAAATTACTATTCGCCTACTTGTATTTAGAATAAAAGTAATGCATTTAAAACACATTTAACAATAGCATTCAATTCCGATGTAAAAATGGAAGAAGTGGGGGGGAAAAGTAATGTGGACTCCCTAAAAGGTACTAGCTGGATACTAAATGAATACACGTACAAAATTTCAGCCCTCTAGGTTTCCTTAGAGAGTCTCTAGACGTGTTAGAAAACAAGCAAAAAAATTAAGGAAATATTGGCGTAAAAATCGTGGAAGTAAGGGTTAAAAGTTAAAACCCCCAAAAAACAGTGTCTGGCTGTTAGCTTAACCTGTACACAAAATTTCAGCCCTCTAGGTTTATTTGGGGAGATTTTGACCCGAACGAAACTGTTAAAAAACAAGAAAAATCATGTTCTTTTGGGTATAAAAATGGTGGCGGTAGGGTTTGAAAGTCGAGACTCCCAAAAGGCACCCCCTTGATACTAACTCAATCCGAATACAAAATTTCAGCCCTCTAGGTTTATTTGGGTGACCTGTGCGAGTGGTACAAACTTCGGAAACGTCGAAAATGCATGAAATTGTAGCTTAAAAATGAGGGGGGTGGGGGTAAAATATTAAAACCTCCAAAAAGCACAACCTAGGTACGAACTTTATCAACACACCAAATTTCAACCCTCTACGTTAATTCTGGGGGGCTGGGGGCCTGTTAGATCCAGCGAAAATCGTTTTTCCCCCCTCTACTCCCACCAAATCATCCTAGGAAGCTGAATTTTGGATATGTTGTAGATAATTGACCGAAACATTATTTAAAACCGGTTTGGAAAAGTTTTATTGCTTTTCCGCCCCCCACCACCCCCTTAAAAGTCAGGTCAGAAAAAAAATTTGCCCAAAATTTGACCCCACTTTGATAGTATGAGGTGCCTCGAAAATGAGCCCCATTTACCAAATTTCATCTCTTAACTTCCATAGGGGGGCCCTACACAAATTAAAAGGTGGCGGGAATATATATATATATATATATATATATATATATATATATATATATATATATATATATATATATATATATATATATATATATATATATATATATATACACTACCGGCCACTTGATTACCCTCACTTTGAATATCAAGTTAAAACATAATATAATAGTAATATTTTTTTCGATACGTTACGATAATATTTGTTACCTCTTGTTCTATAGTATCATATAGTATTTAGTACCAAGGACAAAAAAAAACAAAAATGTCCTGATGAAATTTGGCATTCTTTGGTTTTACTACTATATGCACAGGGACACTTGATTACCCTCATCCCTCATCAGTTTGTTGTTGACAGTCAAAACGTGTGCGTACGTGCTGCAACGATTATAAAAGTGTGTGTATTTGTACTTACTAGTTTTGTATTTATATTATTTAATTTTGTTTCAATTATTGTAATTAAAATGGGCCGTGGTAAAACACTAACAGACATCGAAATTGGAAAAATTTTAGCTCTAAAGCAAGAAAATTATTCCAATCAACAAATAGCCAAAAAAATTGGTCGGGATCCTTGGACGGTAAACAACTTTTTAAAAGATCCTGAAAATTACGGAAATAAACGGAAGGGTCGCACGGCAAGAGCAACAACAGAACGAGAACGGAGAGCGATTTTACGCGAGGCGTCTAATTCTTGTTTGTCCGCTCGGAAAATAAAAGAGAGAGTGGGAACTTCAGCCAGTGTCCGGACCGTTCGAAGAATTATTCAGCAATGTCCTCACCTTAGAAGACAAAAACTTTAAAAAAAACCACACCTTCTGCAGCATCATAAAGATGCTCGACTAGAATTTTGTCGGAACCATCTAAATTGGAAACAAGAGTGGGAAACCGTCATCTTTTCGGACGAGAAAAAGTTTAATTTGGACGGGCCGGACGGTTTCCAGTATTATTTCCATGATTTAAGGAAATCGGAGGTGGTTTTATCTCGACGCCACTCTTCTCTTGGATCTGTTATGGTATGGGCTGCAATATCGTACCACGGGCCAATAGATTTAGTTGAACTGAAAGGTCCTCAAAATTCGCAAAAGTATATTGAGATGTTAGAAATACAAAAAATTAATTTTGATGAAATGTTCGAAGGTCGGCAGTGGATTTTCCAGCAGGATAATGCAGCCATTTATACAGCAGCACAAGTTAAAGAGTGGTTCCAAAAAAATAATGTTCGGGTACTAGACTGGCCACCTTTATCTCCCGATTTAAATATAATTGAAAATGTATGGGGATGGCTTTCCCGAACGATTTATGCTGGGGGAAAGCAATATGAAAACAAAGAAAGTTTGACTAATGCGATTGAGGAGGCTTTCGAAAACATTCCTACAGATTATTTAAAAAATTTGTATAAATCAATGGGAAATAGGATTTTTGAAATTATAAAAAATAAAGGAGGACATACAAAATATTAAAAAATAATAAAACAAGTTTTTAGCGAGTTTCCAGAATGGATACACGCTATTACAGCCGCTGTCATAACGCGACCTGAGCCCGGGACTATGGCAGAAATTTGTTTTGAGGTCCCTAAAACCCGAAAATAACCTTCACTAAAATTTATATATATATATATATATATATATATATATATATATATATATATATATATATATATATGTATATATATATATATGTATTTTATATATATATATATATATATATATATATATATATATATATATATATATATATATATATGTGTCCGCACGATAACTCTCGAACGAAATGTCCTAGGATTACGAAATTTGGTGAGAACGTTGGAAGTCCAAAAATCTTGGATGAGTTCTTCAGCCAGACGTGTCTGACGTCAGGAACATGGTTTTTCAATAAGGAGATATTTGATATGGATTATCCATATATTATATTTCGTTACTGAAGTCAAAATAACGACTTATAGAGTTAGTATGTACATACATATATGTATGTAGTAAGATACTATATACATATTCCTCAAAGACCTATGCATGTACCATTGATATATGAATACTATTCATATATCTATGGCATGTACATAATTACGAAATAAAAAAGTCGCCAAGTGCAAGTTGTACTTGCGCCAATAGTGTTCCGTACAAGCAGTGATTATTATAGATTTAATGTAATATGTAGCATATAAAATACCTCTGTCGCAGCATCCTGCATAACATAACGAATTTCCGTTTACAAAAATTAGTTTTTGTCGGAAATTAGTTGACAGAATAATTATTGTTCAAAAACCTTTTTTATGTGATTTTTTCAATGGTGTAAAAAAATGTTACAAAAATTTTTGAATTTGGGGAAATTTTTTCAAAATTTAATTTTTTTCACGAAAAATGCCCAAAATACCATGTTCCGAGCATCACATTTATGGCAAGATTTTTGGAGAATTTCCAGAATGGAATTCAGCTATTACGGCCACTGTCATGACGCGACTTGAGTCCGGGACTATGGCAAAAATTTCGTAAAAATAGGACATTTCATTCGAGAGTTATCGTGCGAAAACACACACACACACACACACACACACACATATATATATATATATATAGATATATATATATATATATATATATATATATATATATATATATATATATATAATTATATGTATATATGTGTGTATTTTCGCACGATAACTCTCGAATGAAATGTCCTATTTTTACGAAATTTGGTGAAAATGTTGGAAATTCGTTAGTCAGACACGTCTGATGCCGTAAGCATGTTTTTTTGAGCATTTTTCGTGAAAAAAATTTTTTTGCTAAAATTTTCCCAATTTCAAAAATTTTTGCAACAATTTTTTACACCATTGGAAAGAGGAGAAAAATCAGATAAAAAAGATTTTAAACCATCATTGTGTATAAACTGGTTACCGAGAAAAACTAATTTTTATAATCGGAAACTCGCTATGTTATGCAGGATGCTGCGACAGGGGTATTTTTAAAATTATTTCATTGTTGTAATTTTTTTTATTACCCGTTTTTACAGATGAGGGTAATCAAGTGTCCGTATTTAAGTACGTCAAAATGAAAAAAAAATTTTTTATTTTTTTTTATTGTTTCGTTTTCTCTATTTTTGTTATTGCGCAGTATACGACAGCATATAAGATACTTTATGCAATGAGTTCACAAAAATAGAACAACTGTCTTACGAACAATTCTTAAATTTCAAGTGAGGGTAATCAAGTGGCCGGCAGTGTATATATATATATCAGACATTTTTTTTCTACATATTCGTGTTCTACGGGTCCGAAAACGGATAGCGCCCCTACTCTCGCCTCTCGCAGCTCTTATCGTATAGACTGTATAAGTCTAAATTTTCGAAGAAAATTCGACTAAAAATAAATATACGAAGTTAATTATTATAAACACAAAGACTACTGCTCAAAGAATAATCCTTTACTTCTTTAGAACTTTGTATTCTTTAGATATTTTCTTCAAATAGTAAGAAAAATCCCTTATTTTACTCCAGTCCATTTTTAAAAAATTAAAGATACAACAGAGTAACAATATGATTCATTGCTGATTTTTAGAAAATTCCTATAAGAAAGTCTAATTATTCACTAAAAGATTGCACCTTATGAAAACATCACTGATCCAAAATATCAGGGCTGGAAAAAATGGTTCATAGGAACCATTTAAAATAGAAAATGGAAAATGGTTTCCAAAAATGCATTTAAAATACAAAATGGAAAATGGTTTTGCTGAACATATTTAAAATTGAAAATGGAAAATAGTTATTTAAAATGGATTATAAAATGCAAAATGCTTTTTTTACTTTATTTATATACTTTATAAAAAATATTCTATAAATTTTTTATCATTATTTATATTAATTTAAAAAAAAAAGTTCAAACGTACTAAAATTAAATAAAGGCAGTCTTTTGAAAATATTTCTTATTGACGTGTCTTAAAAATAGTAGTACACAACTTGAGTCAAAAAAGTTTGACTTAAGGGAACTGCAACTCTAGTAACGAATTTAACTCAAGTGACATTGCAACTCGAGTTATAAAAAATTTGAGTCATTAAATCAACTTACATTTAACTTAGAATTTTTTAGACTTCAAGTCGTTCAATTCAATTAATTCTATAATTAATTATTGTATACACATAAATTTGAGTATACATGCATTTTCATTTTAAATGTAAAATGGATTCAAATTTCTATTTTAAATACAAAATGGAGAATGGTTTGACCGGATTTATTTAAAATAGAAAATGCAAAATGTCATTTTGTATTTTAAATACATATTTAAAATTAAATCATTTTAAATAGTTCCCAGCCCTGCAAAATATCTTCTTAATAGCCACACTGGTTGATTTTGACCAGTAAGCTGGAAAGGTTATTGAGGTCAAAATATTTTGAAAATAAATATTGTTAAAAACCTGCATTTTTTATTAATTCCTCAAGTTAAGCTAATTTTAACTTTAATATTTAAATTAATACGGTTTTTTTTCTTTCTTACAGTAAAACCAAATTATGTAAAAATTATTTTACCATCCAAGTTGTTATCAGTACAAAAATCGCACTTAATAAAATGCGAAAGTACTGGTTCATATCCGCCGGCGGACTTTACATGGTTTTTGGACGGAGAACCACTGAAAAATGCTACCTCAGCTGTAAGAATTTATTTATTGTAATTAAAATAAATACTTAAAGGTATTATTTTTCAAAATATTTATCAGTACTTAATTTTATTTGCAGAAGAAGCAAATTGGCAACGTAACAATTAGCGTTCTTAATTTACGTGTAGTTATATCCGATGATAATAAAGAATTGACTTGTCGTGCATCAAATCCACATATTCAAGAAGGTTTTGTTGAAGACCGAGTAACATTACACGTAGCATGTACGGATTGTAGTCTAAATTATTAACTTGAACTTATCAAAACAGAGTATCAATTCAATTTTAATTTTTACAGATCCTCCTGCTGTCTACGTTGTAGCAGGTCCAGGAATTGATTCAAACAATTTGCATGAAGGCTCCGACGTAAATTTAACATGCGAAGCGCATGCAAATCCCCCTCCACATAAATATAATTGGTTCCATGAGGTAAGCCAGTGGAAAAAAAATTACTGAAATTATTTCGACAAACCCATAGGAGATTATTTATATAAAACACTATATTTAAGGGGGGAGGGTCCTCCAGAACTTTCAAATTTTTCATTTTTTGTTTTGCTTTAAAAGTTCATTAGGAATATATTTCTAATGTTTTAATCCCAACAGAAAGATTATCTTAGATAACGGTAAACTGCTTTTAACTCTACTTTTCAAGAACGAAAACTTTTTAATAGTGTTTTTCTCAAAACAGGCTTTTTTCCGCGCCGTGGAACATAACTTAAAAAGTTATTAAGGTATTAACTTGAAATTTTGTACAGATATTCTTTAAGATATTGGCCTTTGCATATATCTAAAATTTTGCATAAATTATTACTATAAATATTGTTTATAACAATTTGTTTATAAAAATTTGTATAAAAGTTTGCATAAAAATTTATGAGTGAATACACCATAACATGTACTATACTATGTAACTTCATTTGATACAATAAATGTATCCAGTTTCTTAAAAAAAATTATTAATAAACCTGTTGTCTGGAGGACCCTCCCCCCTTAAAAATATGAATATTCATCTCTATGACGTCATTAAATATACTCAAACGTTTTTGGAATTTCGTTTCAAAAAAAGGAAAACAGAACTCTTATAAAATCACCCACGTGTCGTGATCGTGACACAGTCGATTTTCTCAGAAACTGTTTGACTGAATTTAATTTTGATTTCATGTATCATGTGGGGTTTCATTTGAAAAAGCTTGTTATAAGGAATGCAAAAATATTTCTTTATAATTTTTAAGTACATATAAGAAAGATATTTTGGGAAATAAGCAAAAATAAAGCATTACTCTGTTTTTTATTCCTAGAACTATTGGATTCAATAAATTCTAAAAAAAAGTATAATTTATAAAGACTTTATTAAAGTTAATATGGAAACTATAGCGAGAAACTGAAGCCTTATAGATATTTTGGAATTTCTTATTTTTTATGAAAATTTCACAACCCCTAATTTTTGTCCAGATTTAATGGAATATTGTACCCACTGTGCACGACTCGGTTGCGTATTTAACCAATTCTTAATCTATAAAATTTCTAATTTAAATGAAAAACGCTTATCAAGTCTTCTACTCTTCTCTTTTAATTATGACCTTTTTTAACAAAATTTAAGTTATAGGATCGACTAGAAACTTCGGTATTTACAACTAAAGGTCTACAATTTTTTTAAAAAAGCTAAAATATTGCCAAAATAACAATCAAATAAGTAGGGTAATACAAAAATTAATCAAATACGTGTGAAACCACGTAAAGCGGTGACAGACATGACGAAACTACAAATATTCCGTCGTTACTACTACGAAACACTAGAAAGTGCTTGTATCCTTTTAGGTACACGGAAAGTGTAGGCAACTTGCAAAACTATTTAACAGTTTTAAAGTCGATTATATATAATTTTATTAGTATACTAGCATTTACCCGCGGCTTCGCCCGTGTGGAATTTGAAATTATGGCATCTAGTTAAAACATATAAAGTGTACTTTCATCACGTCGCTATTACGCGTTGAGTAGGTATTATTACTTTTTTCTTTGGAATTTTCCCACAGAAATACAATATTTTCCCCGGGCAAAAAATAGACTATAACATTCCTTTAACAACATGCCAAGTTCAAATGAAATCAATGATTTTTTTATACTGTTTTAAATATATATTTCTCCCACGGGAATAAGACTTTCCGCGGGAGTTAGATATTTTCCCGGGACAGAAAGTAGTCTGTGTCCTTTCTCATCGTCTCTGTAAACAATGTGCAAAGTTTAAAATCAATCATGCTTTTTTTTAATAGTCAGTTGTTATTTCATTATTTCGTTTTAAATACATTTTCCCTCGGGAATGAGATATTTTATCGAGATAAAAAATAACCTATGTTTATCGCTGTATATCGTCATATTTGTCTATCATTTTTTTTTTTTTTTGTTTCATTTAAAATATATTTTTCCACAGGAATGAAATTTCCCGGGGTATAAAGTAGTTTATGTCCTTTCTCATCCCTTCTGTTAGCAATATACAAAGTTTGAAATCATTTATCCCTTTTTTAATAGTCAACTGTTGCAATTTAATGCATTTTCCCTCGGGAATGAAATATTTTCCCGAAATAAAAAGTAGCCTGTAACCGTCTCTGGCCCGCAAGCAACGTCTGTGCAAAATTTCAAGTTGATTGGTTAAGCTGTTGAGGCGTGAAAGCCAGTCAAACAAACAAACAAACAAACAAACAAACTCACTTTCGCATTTATAATATTAGTAAGGATTTAATTTATTCCAGGATGCACTTCTACAATATAACGAAGTAAAAGGAGTTATCCCAATGGACAAAACATTAATATTAAGGAACTTAAATCGACATTCAAGCGGTGAATACCGCTGTGATGCTGTAAATATTGAAGGCGAAACACGAAGTGTACCGTTCAAAATTAAAGTTTTATGTAAGAATAACTTTAAAATGAGTCAACTAGCCACAATAGTAATATATTCCTTTTATAATTAGATAAACCAAGGTGTCGTGACGGATTCGCTGTTAGAGAAATCGGCGCATTTGAAAATAAAGTTTTGATGGCACAATGTGAGGTCGAAGCCGAGCCGCCGCTAGTAAAATTTTTTTGGACGTACAACGATTCACAGGGCGACTTCTTACCTGTTAGAGAAGCAAAAAAGTCGCGTATTGTTTCTAATGGACTAGTGAGTCAGCTATATTTTACACCAACAAGTGAAAAGGATTTTGGTACTTTAGCTTGTTGGGCCCAAAATTCTGTGGGCAACCAGAATCCCCCGTGTTACTTTCACATCAAAGCTGCACGTATGTTATCTATTTACAAGTAATTGTTATAACATTGTATTATTTTTAATAAAAATTTTATGAACCTTAGGACCACCAGATCCCCCTCAAGACTGTCAATTACGCTATTTAGATGTATCGAGTGTTCAAATAATGTGTGTACCAGGCGAAGATGGCGGTATAAATCAACGTTTCTCATTGGAAGTGTTGGGAGATAGTATGAAAACCGGATTAGCACACGATCGAGCCGTGAATGACCAAGCCGTAAAGTTAGTAAATCGATTAAAAAATTCAATAAATTTTAATTTAACTCTATGTTTTTCGTTTTTCTAGTTCAACAGCTCAACCACCACGATTGCTTCGCATATTTGAAAATATGCCGGTATTTAATATCCACAATTTGGAACCGGATCATCAATATAAATTCGTTATATATGCAGTCAATTCAAAAGGCAAAAGTGAACCACCAATTATAATAGATAATGTAAAAGTACAATTTGCCCCACAGCCAATTGAAGAAAAAGGTAATTTTGTGCATTTATAAAAATTGATTATTATACAAGAAAAAATTATTCTGTATTGTACGTCCCTCGTTGAGGTAGTAGTCTGGTAACTCGCACTGTTTTTCATGCCTATTTTTAGGGGCATTTTTTTTTTTGTTTTTTTTTTAGAAAGAACAAATGAAAAGTTTTAAATTTTTAATATATTTTTATTTACATCTTAAGGTAACAAAAAAAATAAGTTTTGTTTTATTATTATTATTATTATCACTTGAAGTTGGCGCCTCAAAAAAAGCACGTGGATAGCCCGGGTGATTTTGACTCTTGGGGACATCTGAAATCAAATATTCTTAATTAGTCTTAATCTATAGATATGTCATTCTGGTCGGAACTAGAATTATGAAATTTTATCGAATAACCAGTTTAAGTTTCAGAGCAATCGGTTGAATAGAAAAAAAGTTATGACCCGGGCCGACCGTAAAAACGCTGTTTTGAGAAAAACGTGTTTAAAGTTTTAGTAACAAATTTTCATAAATAAACTCTTACTTACATTAATCGTCGATGCCCAGCCGCTTGCAGCTGCCGACCGACCTTCGGCGCGCACCTATGAGGCACTCTCGAAAATTCGTTGTAACTCGATTCCTATTTCGAATTTTGGTCTAAAATTTTCGCAGTATATTCTCAATATACTGTACTTTCGATTTAGACAAAAAAAAATTCGATTTTTTCAATCCATGTTACCAGACACTACCTTAAACAATGTAGTACATAATATTTTTATTTTTATTTATTAAGGGATTAGATACAGTTGTGATCATCGGAAAAAATTCTTTAAGTACACTATCTCAAGAATACTCTCACCAGATTTCGTGATGCTCGAAGCATTAGATCCGAAGTTATAGCTATTTATTATGCACTACCTCGAGTAACACCCGCGGCTGCTCCTACGCAATTGCCGCACGACATAATATAATATAAGCGGTACGTCGACTTTCGCCGCTCGCTTGCATTGTTCGAAATGTATGGCCTTGAAACTTTAGAGCAGTTGTATACGTATAGATTTTCGAATGTTCAACATCGAATATGAAAGAAACAAACTTGTAACTTTAAACACGATTATCTCAGAATCGTATTTTTTTGAAAGTGGACACGGTTACTAAAAAACTATCAATCCGATCAACACCAAATTTATACTATATATTTATTATGATAATAGCAAGCCGCTAATCGAAGGATTTTCAATTTTTTTAAAAAGATTTTTTTAGAGGGAAAAGATCAAAAATTTAACACTTTAAAAAATTAAAATTTTTATTAAAATCGTCTAGAATTGCTGTATATTATAAGAACCCTTACTGTTATTCTTAGAAACTATATCAGAATTTTTTTTGAGATCTTTATATGTAAAATTAAATCAAAATCCACAGAGTAGAATCTATCAAGTTAATAATTTTTTTTTTTTATTTTCTTTTTACAGAAGTCTCACCGCTTCAAATTAATGAATTCAAAGACACATCGCCAGTAGTACAAACTAGCATGACTGAAATATATTTACTTATAGGAATTGCAGGAGTTGCAACCGTTCTTCTATTTTCAACAGTTCTAGTAGTTATTATATGCGTTTGTAAACGATCAAATTCCAATCACTCAACGAATAAAAATATCGAATTAGCCGTTAGACGTCGTAGAGAACCAAGTGATGATGGTGGATTTGGTGACACGTTTAGAAGACATTCGGAAATGTTTACCCGTAACGCTAGTATTGAACAAAATGTTCCAATTTCCCGTAGAATATCACAACATTTAGCGATAGGTATTCATTTCACATCAATTTACAAAATACAGATTGATTTTTAATTTTGTAATATTTATTTTTCAGATCACCCAGACCTCATTTTGCATTAATTTATTCGTTTATATTTAAACAAGTTAAACAAAACAACCAAACAGTATTCTACAATTAAAATTATACATTTTTTATAAAATTTAAATAATTTGTAATTACGTTAAATATATATATTTTCATCAAACCGTTCAACAATATATATTTTTCTACATTTTCCCTCATATTCCTTATCTCAATAAGAGTTATTCACATAACAATTCGTACCTTTTAATATGTTATTGGGAATCATAAAACCAGTGATGTACATAAAACTTGGATACGCGAACTAGTGATCAAAAAAATAACTATTGCTAGTAGGCAGAGTTTGTTTATTAGATTTTGACAATTCACAAAATTTATGTTGTCTAGTTTGCAAAATACAAACTGGCATATTTTTTGAATGTCATTCTAATTTTTTAACGGAAACGGACAATTCCAAATTGCTATCATTTTTTCAAGTGTCAATTTTTACCATCTGGTGACGAATGAAGAAACTATTGCCGGTGGGGTAAATATTAGAGATGTGCTCGTGAGTACATTTTTACTCACGATCACGCACAGTCACGAATTAGCTTTTGTACTCACGCCCGATCACGAACGAGAAAATTTATTTCTTTTCACACTCACGCACGATCACGAACAAAAAATTTTATGCTTTCACACTCACGCACGATCACGAACAAAAAAAATTTATGCTTTCACACTCACGCACGATCACGAACAAAAAAATTTTATGCTTTCACACTCACGCACGCTTACGAATTAAACATAAAAATCTTTGAAACTAATCGTTGGAATCTTGAATAAAAATCGCTATCGCTTTAACAATCAGCTAAATTATGGGATAAAATCAGAATACGGTTAATAGGGCTAACATTATTACTGAGATTAATACTGATGCAAATTATATACTATTTAATTTTTTCTGGAAAGTGAGAAAATTTTCAAAATTTTTTATCTAATGATTTATTGTTTAATTTTTGTTCTTATTGTATTTGTATATAAACATGTACATGACATTTCGCACAACCAAACCAAATATCTAGTTTTTTAACAAAATTGTGACAAAATATTTTTTAGTACCTATAAATACATAGAAAATAAATTTTTTTTTAAAATAATGATAATAATAAAACAACTTAAAATATTGAAAAAGATAATATTCCTTTAAGTAACCCCTCTTTATATTATGTCTTCATGACCATATTGTTCAAAACTGACCTTGTTATTTACAATTATACTCATTGACTGAGACCGTATATCTACACCTCGTGAGAGATGCAGGCTAATTTTAAGAATTTGTTAAAAATTTAAGAAATTATTTAAAAACGGAAGAATCAGAACAACATCATAAACACTGTTGGATATTTCTAATTTGTAAATTATTTTGTATAGTATCTCGGTAAAGCACTGGAATTTGTTAGTAAGGGTTATTGAATTTCTACCTACTTGTGCTTGTAAAAACCAATACATAAAAAAAAAGATTT
This sequence comes from Brachynemurus nebulosus, assembly GCA_035578155.1. Lineage (NCBI taxonomy): Eukaryota > Metazoa > Arthropoda > Insecta > Neuroptera > Myrmeleontidae > Brachynemurus > Brachynemurus nebulosus. Next base: position 156,595,141 of record JAPWDM010000001.1, on the reverse strand, counting down.
TTTTGTAGTTAAAATATCAAATTGGTTTAGTTAATATTCCCTAAAATTGAAAATAATAAATTATTTAAAAATTTTTTATTCATGGTCTTTAACTTTTCGTGACTCACGAATTATTCACGACAAGAAATTAAATGTCACGATCACGCCCACTCACGCACGATCGTAGAAAATTATTCACGATCACGATGGGTCACGCGTGACCCGGCGGGTCACGCGTGAATTCACGATTTTGGCACATCTCTAGTAAATATTAAACTACGCCTTCATTTGATTTCCCAATACAAGATGAATAACATTATAATAGTATATTATTCAATAAGTGAGTAATGAGCGTTATAACTCGCGAAGATGAAATTGCGATGCGAGCCGAATTAACAAGGCGTGTCGGAATTTATCCGAATGAATAATAGCCATTACACACAAATAGAATACTGTACTTTTTTCCTTTTCGATCTAAATAAAATTATAAATATAAAATTTAAATTTAAAAAAAGATAATCATAAATCTGTCTTTGATTCCGTTAAATGTTTGTATCTGTATCTATAGAAACGATAAAAATAGTAGTATATATTTTTTTTAATTTCAAATATTATCGAGTGCTTGTGAGACATTACTACGTATGACAAACTTTTGTTTGCATTGCAGCACACGCAGTATTGATATGTTCACTTATCGTTCAGTTAAACTGAAACTTTAAGCACTCGACTGCCTTGGTTAACATGACCAAAAACCACATATGTAAATTAAAAATCACAAAGTGATTGAAAAAATTATCCGGATCGACCGGGAATCGAACCCAGGATCTCCCGGTAACTAGCCAGGCGTGCTAACCATTAAACCAACGATCCTATATGCTCCTATTGGTGTAGTAGTTAGCACGCCTGGCTAGTTACCGGGAGATCCTGGGTTCGATTCCCGATCGATCCGGATAATTTTTTCAATCACTGTGTTTTTTTTTAATTTACATATGTGGTTTTTGGTCATGTTAACCAAGGCAGTCGAGTGCTTAAAGTTTCAGTTTAACTGAACGATAAGTGAACATATCAATACTGCGTGTGTTGAAATGCAAACAAAAGTTTGTCATACGTAGTAACGTCTCACAAGCACTCGATAATATTTGAAATTAAAATTGTAACTGTTTCTCGAATCAGAATAGATTCAATCACCTATCATATACACATAGGTGATTGAATGGATGTCCGGCTCGGACGCCTGTCCGCCATTGGTGTAGTGGTAAGCACGCCTGGCTAGTTACCGGGAGATCCTGGGTTCGATTCCCGGCCGATCCGGGTAATTTTTTCAATCACTTTATGATTTTTAATTTACAGTAGTATATTGTTCAATGAGTGAGTAATAGCCATTACACGCGAGTAGAATACTATACTTTTTCCATTTTGATTTAAATCAAATTGAATACAAAATTTCAATTAAAGGAATATAATTTTTAATCTATTTCTGATTTCATTAAATGTCCGTATATTTTCTATGGAAACGATCAAAGTAACATATAAATAGCTTTGTTTACTTATTCGTTACTACGCAACATATATGAAGTTAAAACTTGATAAATTTATCTTTCGTAAAACAACTGCAAGCACAATTAATAGTATAGTTGAAAAAATATTCCGACACTTTTGATAGTTTCTTTGTCAACATATGATTGTCTTTTTCTAATTCCAGTCAAACAAATAAATAGTGCATAGGGTACTAATTAAACATTAGGTTACGAAATAATAATAAATAATAAATAAATAACACTATTTTATATTTTTATGTAAATTCTGTTTATTCAATATTAATTTGATTACAGAAGAATATTTCTTAAAGAAACCGAAAACAAATGACATTAATGATATATTATAACTTAACTGTAAACATATACTTACATAAAATAACTGAATGACTGGATTCATTGCAAAATATTTAATACTATTTAAAAATAATTTTGAAAAACAAAAGTCAGTGGATGTCAATATGTACTGCCTAGAATTTTCAAATCAGTTAAAATCAAACGAAAATAGTTTATTCTAATTGAAAATAACATATTTCACTTTTCTTTACAGTATTGCATCATTTTTTTAACTTTGTGAAGATGAAATATTATTATGTCAAATATTTAAAAAACTAAATAAAAACCACTGATTAAGGACACTGGTGTAGTGTTGAAAAGTGTACGACAAGGACAAAAAAGAAGGAAACTGTTACGTATGGGAGCCCTAAATGCTAGAATCCTAGTAGCGATAGCGTGGACCCCGAGCGGATGGGTCCGAACTCTTGGTTCTGATTGAACCATGATGGCTGCAAGGTAGGGTAAAACAAGTATAGTCCATAGGTTTATTATAAAAGTATAAAAGTATATTTACAAAGAAATAGACTGGAAATTATAAACTGAACTTAACCTAAGTCTAAAATTTAATAGATTCCCATGATTTAATATATCCCCATGATTTAGGAAGAGCTTACCCGTAACTATTGTAACCCGGGAATGATGATTACAATGGTCGTGAGACCATTGGATCATCCGACCAGCTAATGCCAATCGTCTGATGATTGTACTGACAAACAGCTGTCCATTTATACCTATGTGCTGACCTGCTTATACATATTAGCTATGGTCAGCGATTTTGCATATAAATCGGTGTTTGTCAATATAATGTGTTTGTTATTATTTATTAATATTACATAAATATGTATTACTGTTTATTATTAATACAATAATAAACAAAATATTTTACTATAATAATAGTCAAAACACCGGTTCGTAACAACTACAAAAGTGTCTGGGAATATTTTTTCAACTATAGTTAATACGGTGATTTAATTTGTCGAAATACAGTGAGTATTGAACATTCCACCGCACCTTTAAATTTAATAGTGTCGATTAGTGCAACAATAAACGTATACACGATGAGCATATTATTCAACAGGAGCAAAAAACTTACTAAATTACCAAAGTAAACAACAATATGGCGGCATTTTGTAATTTAGATTACTCAAATTTAGACTTGGCGCGAGACACAACTATCACTTGATTTCTTGCTTGGCAAAAAATTACATAGTTAATAATCTGAAACGGCTTAAAACGTTTCAAAGAATTTTTTCTACTGAACACACCCAATAAATGCAATATGGCGACTCTAAATGCTTTAATATGTACATATTCACTAATACAAGTTCCACCATCTGTGACAGATTTGTCAAAATACGGTATAATTGTAAATAATGTTCAATTTTACCAACATAATTTAGTATAATTTCTATTTTACAAATTCCTAGGGTATCGTTTTTTGTGTTGGCATCTCCGATTCTTTCTTTTTTTGTAACCTTATCTATTGTACTCGTCACTGGCAGTAAAATGTCAGTCATTTAGAGACAAAAAATTTTCTCTATGGTTAAAATAAAAGGGTTAAAAAAATACAAATTATATAACTCCTGATAATTTATTTAAATTCATCAACGAGTTTGTGAATTTTACAATTAATATAAACAATATTTATACATATTTTATATATGTATATGTAATAAAACTTGTTACTCTATTCCCAACAACTTTTATTAAATACTTACATTTCTTTCTAAAAAAAAAAAAAGATACGACTAGACAAAAACTATAAAGGACGTTACTAAACTAATTACGTATACACATTAAAACCAATAAAAAAATATCAATCATGAATAATTAATTACAACCTTTGTCTTGATATTTTTAATGTGATGCAAAAATTAATTAGTACAAAGGTAAAGAAATTTTATTTATACATAATTATAATATTATTAAACTGAATCTATAGATTATAAGTACTATATAATAATGTTATTTTATAAAAGTCTTTCAACATATTTACCATATTTACACTCCATTTTGTAACATGCTACTCATGTTACTATGCCCCTTTGTCTATAATTTTCAAAACAGTTTCAAATAGAATCTATAAGCAAATAAAATACCCGAGGTATGGTCTTTGAATTAGGTATTAACGAGTAATGACGTCCATTTAAATTTTCTTGGTCCATTTTCATATAAAAACAAACTAATATATATTATGTCTCCTGGATAGCCAGGCCCTGTTTGCCGCAGATATCTACCAGTGCCCGTTATTACCTGCAAATACCTTACATAACTTTCATGCAATATTGTCTTAGCACAATTTTTAAGTTCACTTATAACGGTTCAGTTCTTCTAGTTTGAATAATCCTGTAAAGATAAATATTATTCGAACATACATTAACGAATAATTTTGAAATTTTATGCTAATTCGAACCTTTTTCTGAGATATTTTAAAAACTAAGTGTCGGTAACTTAATATAGAAAAATAATTAACAAAACCTAAAATATACCTCGAGTACTTCTTCTTAAACTTTTGTGATTTTAAATTCTTTACTAATCTGCTGTTTCACAGACCTAATAACTGATGAAAATACTAAATAAGAGATGATAATTGATACTCTAATCAATCTCTCTAAGAGCTTGTTCCCACTGCGGTAAATAATAAATAGTAGAACTAATATAAGTGGGTCAAATAGAAATGATCCTTACTGCATGGATTACTTCATAAAAATACAGGCCATTAAAAAAGTACAAGAAGTACTATGATAATATAAAATACTACGGTTTGCATATTCTTTTAATAGATCGTAGTGTTTAAAAAATCAGTTTGGTAGTCAGACTAAAATTTTCGATACAACCATTTTGTATCGAATTTTGTTTCGTTGTACATAAATAGTTTAAATATCTAAGATTTTAGCTAATGGGATTATAAGAACCGTGACGTAATCTATGGGTGTGGCGCGCATGCGCACAAGAAACGGTATTTTCACGGGAATCGTACTTCAGGATCCATGTATCTTACGAACGCGTGACACTTAAACATTGATCAACAATAGACAATATTTTATTAATATTCAAAGTTGGAAAATCAAAATTTAACAAGAATGTCACCATATTTAAAGAGAAAATATGCTCTCAAAATGGAAAGAAACAAATATAAAAAAGAAATATGATTCAAGGTGAACCAAAAAGTGTCTAAAGGCTAGCACTGAACAATCAAGAAAGTTACCAGAACGCCGAAGAATAACGATAAAATCAAATTCAACTGCTACTACGCACAGCGGACCCTCGTACCCTCTACCAATGAGGTAACTTTAATTTGTGCGAGTATAGAAGTTGTCGACAAAGATGGTGGAGTAGAGAAATCGGAACACACCTTTTTTTTATGAAATAAACTTACAACAAGTAACCACTTCTATTTTACTTACTTATTAATTATTGCACAGTGTGAACAAGCTGTAACAGAGGTACAAAATATTTTTAAAAAAAAATATAAATATTATTAAAAATATTAAACAAAAACATCCATTAAAATTAATTCAAATTTTTTCATAATCCCTAAGTCCGATGTTTAATTGCATCCCAAAAATTAATTGCAACAATTAGCACAACAATAAAATATTAATAACAAATACAATATCGCATTAAAATTACAAATATTTCGTATTTTAACAATTACTGCGTTAAACAATATACTCGATAAACACTTAAATGTCGAGAAATGTTTTCAAAAAGATATAAATAACCAATTCACAATGATCAGTTCCATTGGCCAATAATAAATCAAAAAAAATAATAGAGAGTAGTTAAAGATTGGGGTTGTAAGGAATATTTCAGCAATAGAAATGAAAAAAGAAGAGCACAAACAACACTTTTGTCTTGTCTCTCACGGATTATATTGATTTTTAGATGGGTACATAAATTATAACAATACTGAAAAATGCCCTTTTTTAAATAATATCGGCCCAAAATTATAAAAATTTTAATTAAATAAAATTCAAATATATACAAATAATGTACCAATAAACACAAATTAGAATGGTTGACGTCACGACTCAACATTGTCAAAATATATAATGGTATAATTTTTACTTTGGAAATGGTATAATGGATGGTATAATTCTTATCTATCCAAAATTTTATGCATTATTATACTTCATAATTACTTATTTATTGAAATATCTAGTACTGAAACGCAATTAACTTCCCCAGAGGTTCCACAGAGAGCTCTAATTAAAAAAAAATTAACCGTAAAACCGTAGTTCGACGATTTAACACGTTCATTGCCAAGCCAAAAATACAGACTTTGTGAGATGGCCAAATATTTTTTCCTTTACATTTAGCTTTTTTTATGTCGAAAATAAGTTATTATTGCATCTATATAATTTTATGTTAAATAAATCGATTCTTATATTTATCACTAGATATCGCGTGATTGGCCATATATAATGTAAATATTGCTCATATGGCCGAAAACGCGATATCGCGTAGTATATAATTTATGAAGAGTCGGCAATATTTTTAACACGTTGACACAATGCTTCAACAATTCCATATAAAACGTACACCAATAAGGTATACAAACATAGCATGCACGTTCACAGAAATCATCACTACACTGAGAGTGTGTTATTTTCAAGGACAAATTTTTATTGTCATAGTCCGCTACGTGGCGCTGATGGCACTTGTCGTCAAGAATCCGTATACTAAATAGAGTTGGGACATGAACAATTAAAATTTTTTTTATTTAATTAATCTTTTTAGGCTGAATAAAGTATTTTTTTAAATATTTAATTTATTTCCAATTTATTATACATGAATCTTTGATAAAAAATAGCGAACTATCAAAACTCATGTCCCGACTCTATTTTAGATACAAATACTATCAACGCCATTTTGTATATTAGTTACAGCGGCGACGATAAACGATATATAACGACAATAAACGATATATTTTTTTATAAAAGACATATGGAGAGTGGCGGGGACATGCACATGTGTGATCAATGATCGCGATTGGCCTCTACGGTTGTTCTATCTACGACAAAGTGTAGCACTGCAAAGTGTTAAGCAGGTTTACAATAATGGTTTCACTAAATTTGTACACATGATATGTATATATATCATTATTCATATTATCTGAAGGTCCAAAATTATATTTTTACTGAATATTTTAATGAATCCATAAGATAATAAAGAATTGTCAGTACTATTTAAGAGTTTTAGAAATCATTTTATAAAATAAAATAGCTCAAAAAAATAATAATATACACGAATTAAAAATTGTAAATGTTATGTATATTTTACGCAATACTGAAACGTGACGTCACAGGCATATGATGTTCTAGCGGGAAATTTAAAATACTAAAAACGCTTTTTTTAGTGTAATAAAATTCTCAAATGCCAAATTATATTTTCCCATGATCGTTGTAATGCCCGACGTTTAAATGTAAAATCATTTTCTAAAATCTAATTTAAATCTGGTACGTGAAAAATTAAAAAAAATTTAATCTCAAGGTATACAGAAACAAAGTGTTTAAAAATTTTACTAAAAAACACGAAAACACTGAACTACACATTGTTATAATACACAAAGAACAAATTGGCCTAAGTGCAATTTATTTCCAAATCGAATTTGAGCACACGTAACGTAAATAAACTTGGAATACTATGGGATTCCGTAACCGAAAGAATTAAACCGAATTAGAAAGAGATAAACCGTGATAAAAGCAACTAAGAATGGTGTCAAAGCTTTTCCACTCGTGAACACTTAATACCAAATTTTTAATTTTACCAATAAAAATTGAAGTTAACATATTTCTATATAACTAAGTTCTAATAAAAGTAAAATTTGTTTGTTTGGTAAAACATAAAATTTTTGAGATTTTTCCAATTAGTTAACTCTTCTAATAAAAGAAACTAAAATATTTCTTCAACTCAAACTGTCTTTTACTAATCACTTTTATTATCATCTACACAACTTATTGTTAGTTTTTACAAATATAATACTTACACTTCTTTTCTTTCAAATAAAAAAATTAAATGAAACGATAGACATTTTCTTTCGATCAAAAAATATCAAAAGTCGCATTTTATCATAAACTAAAAACCATTATAGTTATCAAAGAAATTGAGAACTAGTCTAATCGGATGAATTTAACTGAGTCGGACAAAACTCAACTACATTAAATGTAGTTCAGTGTAAAAAGGAAATTTACGCGCAGAAATTTAAAAATGGCCAAATGATTAAAATTAACGTAGCAACAATGGGAAATTTGACCAATTTTGGGAAATTATTTTAAAACACACATATTTATGTATTATGCATGTTTATGTTTTTAATTTTTAAAAATAATGCCGAAAATCGTTAGAAAAAATTATTTTAATATTTGTTCTCAAAATTTGCGCAAAAACGTTTATTAGCTGTCAGTAACGTCACATTTTCTAGATAGCAACAGTGTAACTAAAAAAAAATCGATTTATTTCTAGAGAACCTGCGTGATCTTTGAATTACGACACTAGCGTTCATGGTGGCTGTATCTAGCATTTTTTATGTCAAAGAGTTTAATGTAAGTAGGTTATTTTGAATTTAAAAGTTTGTCATATTTTTATGAAAAATGTCAAATAGCAAATACAATTATTATAAAAAACGGTTTTCGAGATATTCAAGTGGGTGATTTATGTGACTTTTGTTACAAAAAAGGAAAAGACTTGTGTCAAAATGGTTATGTATACGACGTTCAAGAAGTACAATATACCGATGTACGAAGTGTCATAACAGCCAAAGTTATGCGACAAACAAATATAAAACTTCAATGTAATGTAACTATTAAAGTAAATGGCTAAATGTGCATTTTTTAAAAAGATTTAATCTAAATTTTTAATAATAAATAAATATTTATCTAAGCGGTTACAATGTTGCATTGGACGCAGTCAATTTATCTGTTGTATTTAAAACAACAACAATAACTTCTAAAAAACTTAAAAATTGACTTATACAGGCATCACTAGTGACAATGCAGGTTCTCTATACTTACTTTATTTAATATTTATATATTTATATATTAAAATTATAAATATTAAGAAGTAATAATTAATACAAAAGTCTAAACTTGTTAATGAGTTTATGTCAAAATCTATGGTTACAAAAAATTTGTGCGGATGTGCTCACTTATGTATTTATGCAACTATTGAAAGAGGCGCCACTAGTCTTTATGTAGGTTCCCTTTTTTTTTAAATTAATTTAATTTAGATTAATTTCCATAGTTATGTTTGCTAACCGGAATTTATAGTAGCGACCCCAGTGGCGATAGTGTTGAAATATAAGAGAATGTAACGTCACAGCTCGTTTCTGTTTATGTAGATTTTAGCGCAAAATTTACTTATTTAATTTTTTTTTAAATAAAATAATAATAGTTACAATGAATTAGCATAATAAATTGCTGTCTTTTATTATCAATTTTGGTTAAAGTTTGTTTTGATTACTTTTCTTTGATAATGTCAAATACCCCATTATAACTTAAATTTAAATAACGATAAAAACCAACAGTCCAAGAGATGGCCATTTAAAAATAGAGCCTATAAATTTCGTCGATGAAATTTTTGGAAAAAACAGTTTTAACCATAAAATTAATTATTACCAATGCTAGCTCAACAGAAATAGAGCAAAAACATTACAAAAAATATTTAATTACTCTATTTTTGTACAGTCGGCTCCTGGACAATAATTTTCGTTCTATTAAAAAAATATAATAAAATCCTATTATCAAAATTCTATTAAATAATTTTATTCTTTTTCTACACAACTAATACCTTTACGTATCCTTCTCTTTATACGGCTGCACAGACCACCCCAAAACTCTTCGATCAAATCCACACGAATACAAATTTGTGGTAACATTATATCCATTCGCCCAAGCGACACTGGCAACCATACGTCGATGTCCCTGTCGACTCGTGCGTGGTAAACGTGCCAATCGTTGCCCAGATAAATCAAACAGACGTATCTGTCGATTGTCATGTGGTATTGCTATAATGCCCGTCTCTGACACCGCTAAACGATTCACAGCCGAATCTGTACGTATCGTGGCTAACGGTGATCGCATATTACGTAGATCCCACACTTTTACACTTCGATCATCCGATCCAGACACGACTTTGTCTTCACTTGTGAAAAATACGGCAGAAGTTACGCTCCTGTTGAAACAAAATTAATAAAATAGGATTTTTCAAGTGAAAACTTCTATAGAAAGGGTAACTATTTGTGAGCGAGTATAATGAAAACAGTAATGCGGTTAATGCTGTAATGAAATCGGTAATGGTTATGAAATAAAACAAACGCTAGTGATTAATTGAGGAGCTGAGTTGAAAGAGAGCGTAAATACGGAAATACCGTTTTGAAAAAAGATCATTTCAAAGTTTGGGTGCCTAGCATGAAGGTAAAGACTGAAAAAACTGGTAACTGTCGTGTTATACAATTGATAGCACTAATAATACACCATGTATTAAGATTATGAAAAAAAATAAATAAATAAATAACTGAATATCGGTTGCCATTACACATTTTTTCGAATTTTTTCGAAGTATGACTTACGCCCTTAAATTTTGACTGAATAAAAACACAAGTTCTTTTTCCTTTTTTTAAAAATCTAATTAAACTTACTATTTATTAACTCTATTTAAACTTTGTCAACACATCTATTAAATTCTAAACCAAAACATTTGATTCCTGTTAATTTCATGAATATATATATATATATATATATATATATATATATATATATATATATATATATATATATATATATATATATATATATATATATATATATATATATATATATATATATACTTGTATACTTGTACCGTCTTCGTCTGAAACTTGGTTATATGTGGACAACTTTATATCAAATTTCTCAGCAAATATTTTATTCTTGATAAAAGTTAGTACTTGGTCTTAAGCTAAAAAAGCACCCACAGAAATTTTGATATATCTGGTTTTATCGAGGATGGGCTTAAAAATGTAAATATAGCTTAAGAGTAAAGTACTATAATTAATGAAAATTGAAGAAAAGTTAATTCAAAATACAGTGTGAAAGCTAATTATATGCATTTACTGATGCTATTAAGTTAATTCAAAATACAGTGTGAAAGCTAATTATATGCTAAGGACGGACCATTGAATGTCACAGTTTGCTACGTGGCGCTAATGGTATAGGGGGTATACTAAATAGAGTTGGGACATGTGAGCATTTTTCATCAAATAGATATCAAAATTAATTATCATATAATTGAGTACAAAATTATCGTCACCAAGTTATGTGTTAACGAAGAATTAAAATTTTTTAATTTAATTAATCTTTCTAGGTTGAGTTGAAGTATTTTTTTAAATATTTAATTTATTTCCAATTTATTTTAGATGAATCTGATGAAAAATAGCGAACTATCGAAACTCATGTCCCGACTCTAATTTTATCCCTGTACATTAACGCCATCTGATATATTAGTTACAGCGGCGTCAGAAAACGGTCCATTTTTTTTTTTATAATGGACTATATGCAGAGTGTCAGGGACATGGTGTTAACCAATGTGGCGATTTGCTTCAAAAAAAAGTAATGTGTACTCCATCTATTGTGTGGTACATACACGTTCTGATATCTATGTATCAAACTTACTTTGCTTTTTCATAAGGAAAGCTAATCTTGTTTTTGTAAACAAGTAAGTACTCTTGTGTATTGTATATATCTAGACAATTTAGAAGATAATTTGAGAGTAGGATGAAATTCCTCTTAAGTCATTTAAGAATCGAATATCTTTATTCAATTAGGGTGAGAAATTCATTTTTGACAGATTGTGCTGCTGATCTTCGATAATCTTCGTAAAACTTCGAATTGTTACGTAGGTTATATATTGCTAAAAGTGCTAAAACCATAGAGTTGTACATGCATATATTGTATAAACGCAAGAGGGCTGTATTTTCATTGTACTTAAAAAAACGAGCCAAAAAATCATAAATTAACACTCTCACCATTATATGTGAAGAATACGTAAAGAAATGGTTGTATAAAATTTACTTTGCTTTTTCATAAGGGAAAGCTAATCTTGGTTTTGGCAAACAAGTGAGTACTCTTGTGTATTGTATATATCTGTGAACTCGATGGTTACACAAAATGTTTAGCTACGAAAACGATTTAAAATATCCAAATTGTAAACTATGTATTGTATCTACAGTCAAAATCCAACTCAAAATGATAGACTCCCTATTAACTTAATAGTAACATTAAGAGGAACATAAAAGACATACTTTTTGCTAATAGTAACATTTAAGTTAAGAATACTCTTTGTTAGGAGGAAGTTTGTGACGAAAATAAAATACGCACCCTAGAAACATAAAGGCATACTTTTTACTAATAGTAACATTTAAGTTAAAAATACTCTTTGTTAAGAGGGAGTTTGTGAAGAAGATAAAAGACACCCTAAAGGAATAGAAAATACAATCTATACCGAAAAAGGACGTAAGTCGCTTTATGCCCCTTTTCCACCCAGCTCCTCAACTGATCACTCATGCTCTCGCAGTTTTTTTTTTATTTATAACTTTTTAAAAACTTACTCTGTATGCCCTTGAAAAACAGAAACCGGAAAAGCAGGTTCTCTAAAATCCCAGAGACGGAATGTAGTGTCGCGTGAACAGGTAAGAGCCATCTTTTGTACCGGATGTGTTGAAGCATCTGTTAATTCCAAATCATGACCACCAAGCGTATTCAAAGCTAACCCTGTTTCCACATCATGCAACATTGCCAAACGATCCCACGAAGCAGTAATTACTTGATCAGCACCAGCAAGAAAATCAGCCGCTGAAATCGCTCCCGAATGCGCACCAAATTCCATAATTGGTGTTCGCAACGTCTCAACACGATCACACTTTTCATCATTCTCTTCGCCAAATTCTAATTCCTCTTCCGATGAATGCCCCTTCTAAATGATAAAACAAAAACTTAACTTTAACAATGAATCTACTTTATCACTTTTCATCAAAATAAAACTGTTAGATTACTAGCCAGCTTTCGGCTATTATCCCATAATCGGAAGAATACAACAGAAGATTTAATTTTGGGTGGCAACCCTTTTAAGTGAATTTACCTTTTGGAAATATACTTATTAGCTATTACAGCGGGTGCCATAAAAAGACCTGAGCCCAGGACTATAGCAGAAATTTGTTCTGAGGTCCCGAGAAACCGAAAATAAGGTTCACTAAAATTTGTATATGTGTATATATATATATATATATATATATATATATATATATATATATATATATATGTATATATGTATATATATATGTATATATGGGTATATATATATATGTATATATGGGTCTGCGCGATAACTCTCGAAGGAAGCCTCTAACTCTTACGAAATTTGGTGTGTAGGTCAAAAGTCCATATAGCTTGGATAAGTTCGTCAGCCAAATGCATTTGATTTTTTGAAGCCAAAATTTTGGCCAATTTTAGTGTATTTTTCAAAATTTGGCCAGAATTCAAAAATTTTTTTGACTTTTTTTACACCATCGAAAAGAGCGTAAAAAATTACATAAGACAAGCTTTTAAAACATTGTTCTAAATGAACTAGATTTTGAGGAAAATTAAGAAATTCGCTGAATTTCTTTGCAATAAATGCTTCATTGTTTTTATCATTACAATGACAATATTTATATCTGTTTCATTTTCCAAAATAAAAATTAACTAACTTTTTAAGAACACGTCATCACCGATTTTGAAAATTTATTTACTGTTAAAGAGATGATCTATTTTAAATGGATATATGTTATATGAGGTCTGCCAGGGTCCGGAGATTCTAAAGTGCCAAAAATAAAACTACCCTATCGATTTTGAAAATTTTTCCACCTTTAAAAATTTATGCTATATAAGATCCGTCAGGGTCCTGGAGACCCTAAAAGCGTCAAAAATTAACTACTCAACTGATTTTGAATACTTTTTCACCGTTATTAGAGAGCTAAACTATTTTAAATGGATACAAGTTGTTATATGAGATCCGTCAGTGACCAGTCTTTGGAAATTCACTATGTTATGCAGATGCTGCGACAGGGGTATTACCCAAAATAATTGCAGTAAACACTATAGAAAGAGTTATTACTCAAAATTAACGTGGAGCCTAAATTTTCAATAATTACCAAATTTTCTTTAATTACAAAACACTTACCGGAACATCCCAATTGACAGCAGCTTGCCAAATATGAGCCGTACAATCGCCACTAGAAGTTAGCACCAGATCTTTCGTTGGATGGAATCGAATTGAATTTACAGAACCACTATGTCCTTGATACTGCAGTAGACATCTCCCAGAATCAATATTCCATATACAGGCTGTATGATCGGCAGATGCTGTGCCAATTACTGGCTGTTCAGCCCTACCCACTGACACTTCCCAAACTCCATCTTTGTGGCCAATATATTCGCGAATCATCGTACATTGTGTATTAGGGCCTTTAAAACTTGAAACTATCTTACTCGTTTGTGCTTTAAGCTTATGTGCTGTTTTTAATTTTTGCGTGGATGTATTGCCTACTGAAAAATGTAACATGACACTGTGACGTAAATTTACACTTTAGATTTTTTTAAAGGATGCTTACATTTTGGTTTTGTAACTCCAGTAGTTTTTGTCACATTATCGAAATCGGCTGAATCGTATCCTGGTTTGTCACTAACAAATGATTCCCTTTCAATTTTTTCATTTAGTGCGTCAATTTTTTCTTGTACTAAAATATTTTTAAGTTTGTCAGTGAAATTTTTGTAGACTTATAGTAAAAGAAATGAGTAAATTGCAATATACTATATGGTGCGATATTTTCAATGTTTATCGCAAAAAAAGAAATAAATGTGGCTGGAAATTATTGTATTTAAAGAGTTCAAGCGCGGACATATGTTTTTATTAAAAATAATTGCATTTTATTGTTAATTATCACACTTTAAAAGAGGTTAAAGTATATTGCTTAGGGCAATTGAAAAACGAATTTTGATATACAAACTAATTTGCCTAGTATATTAAATGGCCCCGCGTGAGCGGGGCCGCTTTACACACTCGTGTTTTACATTATTTTGTTATTTTTATCGTGTTCTAGATATAAATAAATACTACAATAAGTTAATAATATCATACAAATGTCAATATTAACAAATGTGTAAAATATTAATAAATTTGAGTTTTCGAAAACAAAAATAGACTTCCGCAATTTAACTTTTCATAATTAAAAATTTCCACCAACTTTGGTTTGTTTTTACCAGTTAGAAAAGAAAATATCGCACCATATAGTATATTGCAATTTTCCCAAAGAAATAACTTACAGCTAAGATTTTCAGCATACAAGATATCAAATTCTTTTTCAATCTGATTAAATAATTCTCTTAAACGTGACTTGAATGGAGGCAATATAAAATCGGTCTCTGCATCAGATCTAAACCCTAAATAGTTTTCTCCATCTAAAACAGACTGCAGTCTTGCCATTGTTGACCTCTTCTTACTTGGCTTTCCGTAACTCATTTTTTAAAAATTTAATATGAAAGGAAAATAAATTTTTGTAAAGTATACAAATATTTTCGTTTATTGCCGTTAGTTAATCTAAAACATCACCTAGCCTACGAATTTAATAAAACTTGAACAAACTAGAATTTTAACATTATTGTTATTAAATTTTTAAAAACAAACATAATTAAATTCCTTAAATCGTTTTAACTGTCATCTTCGTGTATGTCAAAGGCAGTCAATTCGCAATGATATGAAACTGCTGACATTTTACATTTGACAAATGTTAAAAATGTCACTACTCGATTTTGTATCAGTGGATTATTTACCTCAGGGGTGGCCAACCCAAATGATCTTGCGGGCCACTTTGCAAGCACATCATGACTCCGCGGGCCGCATATAAAATTATGTGTTCCTATATTATATTATTATGTATTTTTTTAAAACATTGGTTTTCACTACCTTGGTCAATATAAAATAAACATATTTTGTATAAGTGTGATGAATCTTCCGGGTTAAAAAAAATTCTAGGCGGACCGCGAGTTGGCCACCCCTGGTATACATAGTTGTGTTGGTTGTGTTGTAGCGATTGTACCGATTGTATCAAAGTTGTAGCACCAGCAGTTGTAGCTACGTATTTCTTGGAGTTGTATTATTAGCGATGGGCAACTGGTGAACTGGGTTAAATTATTGAATTATGTCGATAAAACTAGAAACGATATTTGTGTTATTTATGCTTTAAAATTAGTATTTGTGAAAAGAAATACATAATAGTATATTATTCAGCGAGCTGGTCATGATAGCTATAAAGGTCCATTCATATCTACAGACACTGAACATCACAGACACGTATCGTGGCAGACACGACAAATATATTGTTTAATATTTTTCTTATGGATGTATTCATATATACCGCGCAGACACGGATTCTCTGTATGTATGAAAGTGTTCATAAGAAAAGCATTAAACAATATTTGTCGTGTCTGCCACGCTACGTGTCTGTAACGTTTAGTAACTGTAAATATGAATGGGCCTTTATTCACGAAGATGAAATTGTGACACGATCCGAGTTTACAAGGCGAGAGTCGTAATGCATCTGAGTGAGCAATAGCCATTGCAAGCGAGTAGAATACGATATTTTTTCTACGACTTTTTTCTTTTTTGATTTAAATAAAATTGAATATAAATTTTAAATCAAAAGAATAGAATTTTTAATTTATCTCTAATTTCATTAAATGTTCGTATGTGTATCTATGGAAACGATCAAAATAAAATTCAAATTGTTTGGTTCACTTACATGTTACTACGCAACATATATGAAATTAAAACTTAATAGATATGTTATTCACAAAACAATTGCAAGCCCATTGAATAATGGTTAATACGATGATTTCATTGGTCGAAAAGTATTGAGTAATGATCATTCCTCCTCACTTTTGAATAATGTCTAACTTTCTCAACAATTAACAGGTATATAATGAGTGTGTTCTTCAACAGGAGTAGAAAAATATAATTTGTATGTATAAAAAACGTATTTATGCGCATCTAACAAAATACCTATTATGTATTAGCTTATTATGTAATAATCAAATCTTGGCAAAATTAATCTAAAATAACTTCGGTAATCGTCATTCCGCTACCCAAAAACTTAACTTTGTTGATTTTTAAAGCGCTATTTTTCGAAAATGTAACATAGGTAAGTTAAAGTTAACTGAATCAAAATTTTATTATCAAGAGTATTTTTTGCATATTTTTCGATAACATGGGTAGGAGAGTGTACAGGTATTGAGAAATCGAACGAGGGCGTAATTTTAATGTTAAAGCGTAATGTTTAATTTTAATGTAATTTTTAAAACCCAAAGAGTGTTTAGCCAAAGCCCTAAGCGTACATATCAAAATCTGTGGACATAGCAGGTCAAACTAGATCAGATACCGCTTAAGGTGACTAGTCATGCACCAGCTGTAGTGGCGAGAACATCGATTGTTTGTCATTGTTGTCAACCACTTGCCAACAATGATCGAATACGTACATATTATATGTACGTACACAATGCACGCCCCACCTACCAGAGGTTCAGTATGACGTATGATACATACACAAGCGTAGATCCGTATACATAGACACAAAATTTATGTAGTTACATGTTGTGCGTTTGGTGGGGAAGAGAAATTTTACGTCACATTTTAGCCACAGTGATCTTGCTAGTATAGAAATAGAAACTTTGTTTATGATATTATCTGTAGTTTAGATTATCCACAGTAGTTTTTCTATTCTTCAACAGATAGCTGAAACTGACAGCTAAAAAAATTATAACAGTTTAGAATTGTCTATTTTTATAGAGAAACAATAAATTATTATAAAAAAATAAAGAAAATAACATACCAAAAAATACGTTAATTCGTAATTTTCAAACAAAACAGCACGAAATTTATGAATTTTTAAAACCTAATAAACAAACACTCTCTATTGGCAGTAGTTATTTTTTTAATCACTAGTTCGCGTATCTAGATTCAATACAATATGTTGAATATGTACCTCATGTCATGCTTCAACATGCTTGCACAAGGTACATGCTTCGCTTCATGAATATTAAAACGTTAAAATTTTCTTTCGAGAGGGATAATCCTTAATTAAAAAATATATTTTCCCGTAAAAAATAGACCTTCCACTGTAGCAGAATGTAGGAAATAGCTGTATTATATTCAATAAATAGATTTTTAGATCGATGTAAGATTATTTGCATAAGTAAACCGGTAAGTAAAGCAAGACAGTAGTAAAATTTGAACGTGTGGACGGATCATTACACACTATACTTTTATTATCAGGAGCATCGAGAATTTTCTACACTTATACTAAAACAAAAATAATACCAAAAAAATTATCAAACATATTTATTGTCATTAAGAAACAATTAAATTATAACAATTAACAAAAATCAATAATTATTAAGTAGTTCAATTATCGTTCAAAATACTTTTAAAATGTTTAAAAAAAAAAAACAATCCGGTTAAATTCAAATAAAGTTAAAAGGTTAAAAGAGAAGTAACACAAAGAGAGATGAAAGATAATTGAACTAAAAGACATTTTTGATTACACTTATTAAATTGCACAATCAGTAGCAAGAGGTCATAACTTAATTCTTTCAATGCGACTACTCAATTAATTAATTAACAAAATTCAAATTATTTAAATTTATAATCAATCAATATTATTTTAGCGTACTTAATTGAATGTTTTAGATATAATTTTAATACCAAAATCCAAAAATTATTGCAACATATGAAAAAAAATTATGCGTGCATACCTTATTTAAATTTTACATACTTAAAAATCAAATATAAATTATTCCATTTTTGCAAAGCTCTTAAAATTAGTACCTTTTTTATTCAGTCTTTTTCAGTTATATTATTTTTTAAAATATCAATTAAATATTAAATTATAATTATTACAAACTAACATATGTCCAATTAAATAAAATTTATTACAAGAGTTTCAAAATAAGCATTTAAAAATTTACCAGTTTAAAGTACTGTACTTAAATTTCAACACTAACGATAAAAGAATTTTTTAAATTGGCCGTATTTGACAGTTCTATGCGTTGAACCAATTCACTTTCTGCGCAAGCTCAATGCTCACGCAGAATATGAGGGAATAATACGCACTACTTATTTGGTTTTTAAAATCAAGAGGTTCAACTGCGGGGAAAATAACATATGGAAACAAAAGCAAGTTTTAAATAGATAAACGACAAACCCGCAAAATATAAAATATAAAAATATCAAAACATAGACGAATCAAATAAACGAAAAGTCAAACTTTCACTTTTCATTTATTTGATTCGTCTATGTTTTGATTTTTTGATATTTTATATTTTGCGGGTTTGCCGTTTATCTATTTAAAATTTGCTTTTGTTTCCATAACTTATTTGGTTGTTTTTACATATAAAGATCTGCACAGGTAAATAATAGTCTACGCCTGCCCGGAAGATAAAATATTTTAACTTGTCGTACTATCGAACATGG
This sequence comes from Brachynemurus nebulosus, assembly GCA_035578155.1. Lineage (NCBI taxonomy): Eukaryota > Metazoa > Arthropoda > Insecta > Neuroptera > Myrmeleontidae > Brachynemurus > Brachynemurus nebulosus. The sequence continues at coordinate 156,575,750 of JAPWDM010000001.1, read as the reverse complement.
TTATTGTTTTGATAAGTAAATGGTGACATATTTATTCTGATTCACCCTACACAATATAAAAATAATAATTTTTCTTTTTTTTTTACTTTTATTTTTCGTTTAAATATTATTTTATATAAAAATAATTATATACATTTTATAGTGTTTATCTATTATTACTTTGTTATTAATTACTTAATAAAATACAGACTTCTTTTTTTATCATGCGATAATTGTAGATAATAAATTATATTCATATTACTCATAGTTAAGTTTTGGTAATTAGATCGATTCTTTATTAAATGTATAACAGAAATAGAGTATAAAATGGCAAATAATGAAGTTTAATAATAATTGGTTAAAAATATTTTTTAAAAATTCAAATAAAAGATACGAAAATTCGAAAATAAATAAATAAAAATTAATGAAAAATACAGCGATTAATCGTTATCTATGGGTAATACTAGTAGTTCAAGGGCCGATCGTAAAAAATGTTAGTTTGTGGATGAAATTTTGAGAAAAGATAATGGTAATTACTAACAACGAGCGAAATTATTAAGAAAAAGCGAAAAATAATATATCGAAAAATAATTATTTATATTACCTACTTTAAAAGTAAACTTTTCTGGAAATAAATTGACATAATTCTTAATCCTTTATACAAACGCAATATTTAATTTTATGAAGTCTTTACACAATTGGATGCGACATCGATAGCGATAAGGATAAGCTCAATAAGCAGGTGCATAGACCAATTTTAAGCATTATTATAAACGCACGCGTATTTTTGTACTATCTACCGTCGGTCCGTTGCGCATGCTTATCAGGCTTATCCTTATCGCTATCGCTGTTGCACCCAACTGTGTGAAGGCCTTTCCGGTTTAGTCTGTAGACAGTCAGTTTGTCCAAAAAAATAGGTTATGATCAAACGAAAAGTCAAAGTTTGATAGTTTAGGTGCATCTAAAAAGGAGGGGTATCGATAAGCTAAGAAAATTAACCCTTAATATGACAAAAAATTTAACTATATTTTTTTTTTTATATTTCTCATTATTTTAGTAAAGTACAGTACTTAACACAACAATAATTTAAAAGTGAAAGTAGCTACGTTTTCTTCACAAGGAAAATCGACAAACTGTGGTCAAAATGGTTTTTCTTGGAAAATTGTCCCTTTTTACTATATAATTTTTAGACAGGAGCGTATTTTTATAGTATTCCAATTTTTATATTTTTATATTTGTTGACGTCTAAAGAACAACATTTAAAAAAATCATAATGCTAAAAAAATGCGCTCATGTCTAAAAAAAAAAACTCGCTAGATAGTAAAAAAAGGTACATTTTTCCAAAAAAAGTCATTTTGACCCCAGATTGTCAATTTTTCTTGCGAAGAAAATGTAGTCACTTTTACTTTAAATTGTTGTAGCGTTAAGTTAGTATCTGTTATTTTACTAAAATAATGAGAAATATAAAAAAATATAGTTAAATTTTTTGTCATATTAGGGGTTAATTTTCTTAGATTATCGATATCCCTCCTTTGCTTTTGTTATTAAAATTATGAAAAAATTTCCTAAAAATCCTAAAAAAAGATAGGTTAGGTAACTCTTTAGGAAATATATTTATAAATACAATCAATAATACAAAAGACGACAAACCCGCAAATAAATGCGGGTTTGTCGTCTTTTGTATTATTGATTGTAATTTTTCCGCAGTTGGTTTTGATTGTGTAAGTATTATAAATACAAATTTATTAATATAAATATTTCCCCGCATAAAACTACAGATCACTGTACTTAATTTTTTGTTTTCATATGATAAAAAAATCGTCTGTATATTAATAACTGATATAAATATTCATAAATTACAATTACTTTGGAAAGTCTAATACTTAGTTTTAGGATTTTCGAAAAGATTACAACTTTTTCGACAAAATTTTACAAAATTAAAGGAATTTTTACCCTCATTTGATTTAAAACAATTTATATCTTAATTAAGTACGCTTTCGTATGATTGCACGACCATTTTTTGGTGGACTTGGTGGATCCATTTGAACTGGGGCTTCTGGATCAACTGTTGTAAATAAATGGACCATTGTAGCTCCTGTTACAGGATCGACTTCTTGACCGTCGGGACATGAATATACGCGTCGATTATTATTATAGGCATTCATCAAGTGTCTGAAAAATTATTAATTCTTACAGGGAGTGCAAAACCAAAATACACGGGGTTATACGGGTTATAGAAGTAACCATCTTGGAAAACGTATTTCTGTGAATATCTTCTAAACGGTCGAGATTACGATAATAACAACGAATCTTTTTTATAACAATTTAAAACTGAAATCTTCTTTTCTAAATCCAGTGTTCCAAAATCGTTAGATTAGATCGTTTTCAATTTTTCAAAAATGTCGAATTTTGGATTTGAGAATGTTTTTTAATCTAATGTAAATGCATTTTCAGCTCTTTTAATTTTAACGGAAAAGTCATATGAAATCAATTAAGTGTACCTAGTGAATTTCTCAAAGGTTTATTGAGACTCTGATGGTGAAATTAGAAGCTGTATTTGATAAAATATACGACGACACAAACTTAGTGACCCGCACATAATTCTTATCATCAACTGAACATATACGAACTTGTTTTATGTGATACAGTTTCTAATTTCATTACCAGAAGGCGCGCATAATGCTTTCGTCGCTAGTAATCTACAATAATTTGGTACAAATTTTCCATTTTTCTTATCAAAATGTTTAGTTTTGGTTTGGAAATATGACATACATCAAGTCATATGGAATTGTCATCATTTCTGACTTACAAACACAATTTGGAAAACGGTGATGTAGTGTAATTTTTATCTAAAGAAAATAGGACCACCCTGCGTTTGATGAATCATTTCAATACTTACCTAGTATTCTGAAAGGACAAATTCGCTCGACTAATCCACTTGACAGAACAAACTGATCGCCGATTATTTAAAATACGTGGTCCCGTAATAAGTTCTGCCACCCCTTGGAAGTAGTTAGAACCTTGAACGGTGAATATTAAAATAGGATGTGTACCTTCCTAAAATACCAAAATATTTTTTAACTAATTACTTTTTTTTATATTTTAAGGGGTTATATATAGTTAGAATTTTCAAAAAAATCGATTTTTTTATTTTGTTTTCGTAACGTATATATATTTAAGTACACACGCACATTTGTAATGATTTGGCATAGCGTTTGAATGTAGGAGGCCGGAACATTAGCTGTCTTTTCTTAAAATTGTGTCTTTAAAGTCGGTGAGCAAGATTTCTCGGAAACGGCTGAAGCCATCATCCGCAAATTTTAACAAAAGCTTTTTAAGTGTATTTTTAGTAATTACTCAACGGTTTTTTCTCGCTGATAAATATTTTCCATTTTATAAATAGCTTAAATTTTTGTCAAAAAAAGGTTTCTTTTTTTTTTTTTTGAGTAGCCGCCATTTTGTCAAAAGTTATTATTTTGCTTATTTCTTCGATCAATTACAAGATAATACATTATATTAACGAAATATTTTTAGTTTTTTCATTTTAAATGATCCAGTTCAGAGATATCGTGTTCACCGCAATAGACCTTTCTTTAGAGGTGCTACCGAAGATCAGCTATAGCAGCTTTCAAAATAATTAATTTTACAAATAAAAAATGTTAAAATACAGTTAAAAATGTTAAAATACACTATAGATTGAGTCTAAATAAAAATTGTGTGATTGGTACTGGGCTATTCTGTGCACAGAATAGCCCTGTCACAGCTTAGGTGACCGGTCGTTCACAAGCTCTGTAAGAGTCATATGGATTGTTGAGTCATTGTTATCACAGTAGATACACAGTACATATATGTGTATCTACAGTAGGTACATAGTATCGATGACACCCACACTCTACACATATGGCACATATACAAGCACAAGCTCAGTGTATATACATGACATGCGAGTGGGGATTTTACGTCATTTTTTTGGCGACGCTGGTTGGGCCGTACGAAATAGCTAGGTTATCTATCTAAGTGATCTGTGGTTACCAGAATATGTGCACAAATTTTTACTTTAAAAAGTTAAAAGCTCTTCTCAAGGCAAATTCTTGAAAAATCGACTTTCTTTAGCTTTCTGACTGTATATAACCCCTTAAGTGATATTTCATACATTTAACACTTTAACCAATTTTGTTTCTAGATGGTCTGGAAATATCCAAGTGTTTTTCGTCACACTTGTTTCAATCATATGAAGATTAGGAACTTTTATAATAAAATATTTACAATTTTCTAAATTGATGGAACAACTATTGGTGGTAACACTTGAGCCGTCATCACTGTCGGTAACAATGCGGCCATTATGTTCAAAATCATGTTCAAAACTATTGTAATGATTGCTCATTTTGACTATTCTTCTTGGTGTCGATGTATTCCTCTCATCCGATAGGTCAACACCGTTCAATGAATTTGTTAACATGCGCATCTCATTGCCGTATTGATTGATCGACTCAAACAATGATGAGGCGCTTGAGTCTAGATCACTTTCAGTATTTTTCGCTGAGGGTGAATGCAACGCCTTCAACAGTTTATCCTGCGGATTATAATTTTTAACGATTTTACGAGGAAATTGTCGATGATATTGAAATTCTGATGGATCTTGATACTGTTGGTGAAATCTTTGGTTTTGGGATCTTGTATTTGGCATAAATGGTTTTGGGCGTTGTCCAATTCCAAATGGTTGTGACAATTCGGCTGCATGCTCTTCGGCCGTGAGAATTTCGACCACGGTTCTAACAATATTCTCATCGTTGGAACTTAAATATCTGGATGGTTGGCGCATTCGACGTATTACAAACGCGTGCCATTTGCTTCTGAGCTGTAGCAGCTCTTTTGCTAGGTTATTGTCGCTGAAAAATGTTATCCAATGATCAAATTGGATTTTTGCATATTTGCTGGCTTCTTCATCCGAATCACTTTTGTCAAGGTCAGATACATTTTGTGTGATGGAACTCAAGGGAATGTACAGGGGTCCAGCAAATAGGAATACCTGAAAAAATGATTTTAATATTTAACACATTCAGAGTAAATCATTATAATTTACAAAATTTTTTAGACGTTAGTATTCCAGATTTCACTGAAATTAATAATTTTGTGTAATTATGTAAATCAAATATTAAAACTTTCGAAGTAAGAAAATATAAAAATTTAAGAGAGTTATGGGTATAATATATAATTAATTTTAAATGATTATACCACTTTATTTTCTATTTTATAATTTTTGTATACGACTGTATTTCCTACTTTATTTGTTTATATGTCACATGCTTCTAACTAAGCTAAACTTGTTTTCCTTGTTTTTGACTCCGCCCACTACTTCTATTCCCACTAATTTCCCATCATGCATTGCTACAATTTATAAGTTAAGATTTAAAATAAATAAGCATGTATCTGAATGTAATCTTTACACGTTTGAGAATGGTCATATTGACCGAAACATGTCATAAGAGTTTCAATATTCAATAAAAGTGGTATTTTGCAAAATAAAGTATTTTTATTTACTAATTAAAAATTATCTTTATAGCCGCAGTCGATGTTTTAAAGACCGGATTGTATTCTAAAAACTGTTACACAAACAAGTGCGTGCTAGATACACATTAAGTCAGGGTTCCGCATATTATAGCTAGTTTCTCACAATTTTCGGGATAATTTTCGCGAGTATTCTAAATTTAATTGCACCTTTGGCTTCAACAGTAGCCGAATATTGGCTTTATTCACCAAACATATCTTCGGTCGGACACTATTGAGGTCTCTTTAGTACATACAAAATTTTATGTTCAGAGGTTCCAAGATAATTTCTTCTTCAAGTTCAATGAATGCTTATCTCAGTGATTTCAAACGGTGGGTTAAAAATTTCTATGTTAATTTTCTCAAAAACTATGCACCATAAAAAAAAATCGATAAGGAACCTCGTAACTGCATAGAATAAAGGAAAAGAAAAAATAGAAAAAGTGTTAGATTTGATACTTAATCTTTTGAAGTCAATGGAATATAAAAAAAAATGCAGTCTAAAAAGCAAATTTTGATCTAGAATTCTACTAATTCTTTTTTTATTTTTTTAATATTTCAAAAACAAAAGTTTAACTAGTCCTTTTATTCTCGAATTTTTATATACAGCCGGACTCAACCTGTTGAGACTAATCCATTCATGTATTTTCAACTTTTCCTTCATCCTAACTCCGTGACAGTCATAGAGTCACATGACAGACATAGAACCAATCACAAAAACTCCGCGCAAATCTCTACGCAACAGTCACATGTACGTTCCCAGTGAATACCTTAAAATGATAAAATGTCAAGTGAACAATGATAAACAGAAAAATTAAAAATGAAAAAAGTGTAATAAACTTGTAATAAAATTATTTTTTAAAGACTTACAAATAAAATAAAATCATATATTATAGGATATAGCCACTAGTGGTCGATCGGTTAATCTGACAGTTATTTTTCTGTATTAAAATATTGCGTGAGAAATGGCGATCAAAAACTTGAAAATAGTGAGTAAAATTAATTGAAAATGGATGGAATTGAAAATACATGAGTCCGACTGTATTCAGAATGTTCTAAACCAGAATTTTTACTTAAATACTCATTTAAGTACTGACTGTAATAGATGTAACAAGAGTGACACCACGTATAATACAAAATTTTGTATTACGACTTATTTCATCATAAATAACCCAATCGGAAGGTAAATTTGACAGAGTAGACGCTTGTGCTTTAGACAATTTCTGCGATAGATTAAAAGATTCCCGTAGCACCGACGATGGATGAAACATAACATTTTTTTCACGTCTGAAAACCAAAAATAAAATCAATACCAACTACAGAAAAAAAATATATACAAAAATCAAACATACTGAGTACAAAGTTTTAAATTGCGTCGATTAACATGCGCTAAATTTGGATACAGTCCCGCAGATAATGCTGCTTTTATCACTGCCCAATTCTCGGAATTTTGATTTAAATCACGAATATCACCCGGTGGTCGATTTCGAACAAAACCAGCTGCTCTCAATTGACCCAACAGTTGAGTTCGGAAACAAATAACCATCTCCATGGTTGCAACACTTATAAAGTTACGTTCACAAATGCGTCGATCGCCGGATACTTGGGTACTCTAAACAGAGAACATATTTCAAATTTTAAAAAAGTGATTCAAATTTACATACAGGGTGACTTATGCGAAATAGTATATACTTTAGATAGTATATAATTATATAATGTAAATCTAAAAAGGAGGGGTATCGATAAGCTAAGAAAATTAACCCTTAATATGACAAAAAATTTAACTATTTTTTTTTTTATATTTCTCATTATTTTAGTAAAGTACAGTACTTAACACTACAATAATTTAAAAGTAAAAGTCGCTACGTTTTCTTCACAAGGAAAATTGACAAATTGTGGTCAAAATGGCTTTTTTTGGAAAATTGTCCTTTTTCACTATATAGTTTTTAGACAGGAGCGCATTTTTATAGTATTCCAATTTTTGTATTTTTATATTTGTTGACGTCTAAAGAACAACATTTAAAAAAATCATAATGCTAAAAAAATGCGCTCATGTCTAAAAAAAACTCGATATAGTAAAAAAAAGGTACATTTTTCCAAAAAAAGCCATTTTGACCCCAAATTGTCAATTTTTCTTGTGAAGAAAATGTAGTCACTTTCACTTTTAAATTGTTGTAGCGTTAAGTTAGTATCTGTTATTTTACTAAAATAATGAGAAATATAAAAAAAATATATAGTCCAGTAAAGTCTGAAATGGCAATTTTTCAACCTCGGTCAAACTTGGCTGAAATATTCCTAGGCATACTAGATTTGACTAGGGATAGTTTTAAGGGGGTTGCGACCCCAGCGTCAGGGTGAAAAAGGGGTGAAATTGCTCCAAAAGCCATTTTTTCACATTTTTCGCGTAAACTATTATAGATATAGAGAAATGTTTCAAATAGAAGTTGTAGAGAATGTTAAGTTCTACAACTTTTGTACGAAACATTTTTTTGCATCTATTGCAGTTTTCGCGAAAAATCAATTTAAAGTTTAAAATCTTTGAAATTAGAATTTGTTTTTTCATAAAATTAATTATCATTTTAAGAATAAAAAGTCCTTAGCCATTTTTGGCGATTTTGTGAATTGTAAAAGTTGGGAAAAGTTGGGGTGCTGAACGTCCGGCACTGAGCGCAAGAGAGACAGTGTATAGGACGCACTCTTCGCACTCATTGCCGCATTTGATACGGTTAAAATAGAAGAGCGCCGGATGTCGTGAGTGCGTGGAACAGAAAAGTTTACTAAGAACAATTCTCCCTATGAAAAAAAGTGCTCTGATCCAGGACAAGGGTAGAAACAACCCCTATAAAATTTATTTTCCAATTATCTCGCGAAGTGTGCGAGATATGGAAAATTTTTTCAAATAAAAATTGTAGATCTTTCGATTCTACAAAAAAAAGTATACCACCCTCTTACCCCTATCTCTAATAGTTTGCGGAGAAATCATCCCCGAAAAGGAAAAAAAAAGAAAAACAATTTTTTTCGCCTAATTCCAATATTTTCAAACATTTAGAGAAAAAAAGTATTCTTGGCATTTTTCTCTAAAATTGAAAATAGAGAAATTAGGAAAAATAAAAGGCCCCCATGGCACGGGACTGGTGCTTTTCATTTAAAATTATCAATGGTTAACTAATGTCCGTTACCGGTCAATTTTGACTAGCAACGGTGTCTGATTTGTTTTTATAGGACATGAAATGAGACACAAGAGAAGAGAATGCTAGTAAGTTTATAATATCACATCGTTAAAAAAATTTAAATTTGTATTTTTTAACTGTGCAGCTTTATTTGTCAGTAGATTTTGTTTCCAGGGAAATTATGTTTAATTTATGACATTTGTAAATTATATTTTTGTTGAACAGTATTATTTTTTGTATTATCCTACTTCTGTTTGTTAAAATTTGTTAACCGAAGATAAACTTAAGAATTAATAACATACTTGAAGATGATTTGGTGTGCCGATGATTTAGATATATTAGAAATTATCAATTACGGTTTTCCGAGAATAATCTATACATGTTCTAATCATGTTTGTCATGAGATAGATGGATATGATTCTAATAAATGCTTACGTTTGGCAAAACAAACTTGTTCTTGTGAGCTTAACTGAAGCTCAGTTGAAATTTTCAAATATTACGTAAGTTTGCATAGTTAATTTTATAAAAATTACATTGCATACATTGCATTACATTAGATTATTTCATATATAGTTTCATCTACGTACCATTACAGGATAAAAATTAAATCGATGGATTAATAAACAATGAACAAGAAATTCCCATTGCAAATGAATGAGTCATTAACGATGTGAGATATAATTTTAAAAAAATTATTTTGGTAATTTTTAGTGGATGAACTTAAATTATTTACTACTTCTTTTTATCAAAAACTTTATTTTGTTAATATTTGTATTGAATAAAACTACTTTGATTAACGAAAATAAAAAAAAAAAATAGTTAATTTTCATTATTTTTTAATTTTTTTAATGTGTATTTCTTTATTTCAATCTATACTTAATAAATTTCTAACACTGACTGACAGACAACGCACAGCCTAACGTTGGGTTTAGAAGAATGAAATTTTCCATAGGAGTTCCCTATGTAACGTAGGTGAGCACTAAGAAAGGATTTTTGAAAATTCGTCCCCTAAGTGGGCTTAATAGGGGATGAAAATTTGTATGGAAATACGTCATTTATAAAATTAGAAATATACAAAAATGTTACTATATGGCTATTAAAATAAACAATATTTAATAAATCGTGGAAGTTGGTATTTAGGCTTTTGAAAACACTGAAAGTAGAAAGTGAGCACCAAGATGATGCCGATGGGAAAACCCATCGGGTATACGGCTAGTATCTAATAAAGTACTTTGTTTCTCCAAATTTTCGGGAAACGTTGAAATTGGGTATTCACGTAGGTTAACAATGTTAACATTTTTATTTATTCTTCTTCAATAATTTTGAAAAATCATTTTTTTATTATTATTATATTAGATATCGAGTCTACGAGATGTACCAACATTTTATAAAAAAAAGAAAAGATAATTTTAACTGAAATTGTACAAAAGTATATTTCAATAGTAGAAAATAAATATAAATATTTGTGACTATGGAAACTATTATCACTAAATTTAAATATTTTTAATCGACTCCCATGGCCGATTGCACCAACATTATTAATCGGCCGTTAAGACCATAATCAATGATTAAGTTTAACGGTAGTTAAAATCTCTGATTATTTGTTGCACCAAAGGTAATTTTTGTTAACTGATGATTAAATCGTCCGTTAAGTTAATGGATGGATATTGGGAAATTAAATATTTAATCAGCGTTTAGTGCATATTTTGATACTAGTTTCCATAGTATCGCAAATATTTCCATTTCATTTTTCCATTTTTAAATTGAAAAATATCTTCACAATCGCCAAATTACAGTTTCAAAATGTTTTACGTAAACATAAATTGTATATTTTCTAATATTATATAAATCAAGTAGGCGCTACCTATTTTCAAAATTTACAAATTTATTTTTTACGATGTGATATTATAAACTAACTAGCATTCTCTTCTCTTGTGTCTCATTTCATGTCCTATAAAAACAAATCAGACACCGTTGCTAGTCAAAATTGACCGGTAACGGACATTAGTTAACCATTGATAATTTTAAATGAAAAGCACCAGTCCCGTGCCATGGGGGCCTTTTATTTTTCCTAATTTCTCTATTTTCAATTTTAGAGAAAAATGCCAAGAATACTTTTTTTCTCTAAATGTTTGAAAATATTGGAATTAGGCGAAAAAAATTGTTTTTCTTTTTTTTTCCTTTTCGGGGATGATTTCTCCGCAAACTATTAGAGATAGGGGTAAGAGGGTGGTATACTTTTTTTTGTAGAATCGAAAGATCTACAATTTTTATTTGAAAAAATTTTCCATATCTCGCACACTTCGCGAGATAATTGGAAAATAAACTTTATAGGGGTTGTTTCTACCCTTGTCCTGGATCAGAGCACTTTTTTTCATAGGGAGAATTGTTCTTAGTAAACTTTTCTGTTCCACGCACTCACGACATCCGGCGCTCTTCTATTTTAACCGTATCAAATGCGGCAATGAGTGCGAAGAGTGCGTCCTATACACTGTCTCTCTTGCGCTCAGTGCCGGACGTTCAGCACCCCAACTTTTCCCAACTTTTACAATTCACAAAATCGCCAAAAATGGCTAAGGACTTTTTATTCTTAAAATGATAATTAATTTTATGAAAAAACAAATTCTAATTTCAAAGATTTTAAACTTTAAATTGATTTTTCGCGAAAACTGCAATAGATGCAAAAAAATGTTTCGTACAAAAGTTGTAGAACTTAACATTCTCTACAACTTCTATTTGAAACATTTCTCTATATCTATAATAGTTTACGCGAAAAATGTGAAAAAATGGCTTTTGGAGCAATTTCACCCCTTTTTCACCCTGACGCTGGGGTCGCAACCCCCTTAAAACTATCCCTAGTCAAATCTAGTATGCCTAGGAATATTTCAGCCAAGTTTGACCGAGGTTGAAAAATTGCCATTTCAGACTTTACTTTACTGGACTATATAGTTAAATTTTTTGTAATATTAGGAGTTAATTTTCTTAGCTTATTGATACCCCTCATTTGCTTTTGTTATTAAAATTTTGAAAAAATGTCCTAAAAATCGATTTTACATAAAGTTATCTAAATATTAAAGCAACAATTAGATATCAAAACTTGACTTTGTGGGGCTTCTACTGCGTATGTGCTAGTCAAAACTAGAAATAAGGCCCTCATAAATTATTCTGAGATGGTAAATAAAAGTACTACAGAATTTGTTGTGGTTCACAATAAAAAGAATTTGTACCACTGCAGTGTTTAACTAGCATCTCTTCCCATCTGGTACAAATAATTTAGCACACAATGTATATTTTATAGGTACGCACTTCGCAAACGTTTACTATTTCTTTTGAATCAACCTGTATATTGTATGAAACCAACCTGCCATAACTGAAACGCTCTTAGTAGAGTCATATGATCACTATATGTTCCACAAGATAATTCAATCTTGGACGCAGCTGCAGCATTTCTTTGTGATGGATGCGCAGGTAACAGAAATGGTTCTCGATAAGCAAGACAACTGACAATTGTCAAAACAGGATCTAAACATTTTAACAAAACTCCATAAAGTATAATTTTTCCAAGATGAGGTTCAATCGAAAGTTCGATTAAATGCATTCCCAATGGAGTTAATTTTTCTTCATCATTTAGAGCTCCTAATACCTAAAATAAAATAACTCAAAATTGTATGGAACACGCAAGAGCAAAACATTTTCATAAATTACTTTAAGAGCTTGTACTGCATTTCTTATAACCAACGCTGAAGGTGCTTCGATAGCCAACGACAAAAAATCAGCAATTGACATGTCCGTAGGTGCTAACATTTTTGTTTGGAGGCACAGTTCCTGAAATACGAATTTTTAAAAATATACCTAACAAAAAAATTAAACGGACGCCAAAAAAATTGAAAATTTTTACCTTTTTCATAAGGCTGTATCTTAGTTTAGCTAATGTAAGGGCATTTTAAAGCTTAACCCCCTTTATTAAAACCAACTAAAAAAAAATTTTAAAATACTGGACTTTTTGCTACCAGTGATAAGTACCATAAATAAGGTTAAAAAACAGATAAACATTCAGTAATGACAAAATAAAAAAAAAATCAGTATTGGGAAATCAAATGGAGGCGTGATTTAATATTTGGTTCCGCGACAAAATAACCGCGGACAAAATAACCGCGACAAAATAACCGTGGACAAAATAACCGAATGACAAAATAACTGTGGACAAAATAACCGAACAACAAAATAACCAAACGACAAAATAACCTTAAAGTTTATTTATTTATTATTTTGTTAAAATATCTAATTTAAATTACAACGATAAAACTGTAGCAATATCTTATAAATAGTTATGTTTTTGTTCTGCGTTATATTTAATCACAAAGTATATTGTCAAAACTAATCTAACCTTCAGGCAAAGGGTAACCTTAACTAACCTCACTACCTAGTTTTTATATAAAAAATTGAAGTATATTGTCAAAACTAACCTAACCTTCGGGTAAAGGGTAACCTTAACTAACCTCACTACCTAGTTTTTATATAAAAAATCGAAGTATATTGTCAAAACTAACCTAACCTTCGGGCAAAGGGTAACCTTAACTAACCTCACTACCTAGTTTTTATATAAAAAATTGAAGTATATTGTCAAAACTAACCTAATCTTCGGGTAAAGGGTAACCTTAACTAACCTCACTACCTAGTTTTTATATAAAAAATCGAAGTATATTGTCAAAACTAACCTAACCTTAACTAACCTCACCACCTAGTTTTTACGTCAAAGTCGAAGTATATTGTCAAAGCTAACTAAACTAATCTAACACTAACCTAACCTTAACAAACCTCAGCACCTATAACCTTAACCTAATTAGTTTTTATATCAAAGTCGAAGTATATTGTCAAAACCATGTCCCTGCCACTCTGCATATAGTCCATTATAAAAAAAATGGATACTTTTGTACTCAATCATATGATAATTAATTTTGACATCCATTTGATGAAAAATGCTCACATGTCCCAACTCTATTTAGTATACTCCCCTACCATCAGCGCCACCTAGCAAACTGTGACAGTCATTGGCCCGTCCTTGAAAACAAGTGGCAGGGACATGGTCAAAACTAACTAAACTAACCTAACCTTAACTAACATCACCACCTATTACCTTAACCTAATTAGTGTTTATACCAAAGTCGAAGTATATTGTCAAAACTTACTAAACTAACCTAACCTTAACTAACCTCACCACCTAGTTTTTATATCATCTACCTAAAATTTGAAAAAAAAAACTCATAACCTTAACCTAACTAACTTATAATCTTACTACCTAGTTTTTATATCATCTACTATTTGATTTTTCAAAATAATATTTCCCAAGCTTAACTTTTTAAATACAATAGTTTTCACTCATTAACGTTCGTGTTATGCAATAGTTTAAATATCAACATCTAAGGTCTATTGCAATTTAGCCATTTTTTATATATAGGGAGCAAAAAAAATCTTAATCATATCACAGCCGCATGTACCCTAACTCAAAAGAATAACTAACGATGTTTATTTTGTTGTTCGGTTATTTTGTCGTTCGGTTATTTTGTCGTTCGGTTATTTTGTCCACAGTTATTTTGTCGGGCGATTATTTTGTCGGGCGGTTATTTTGTTGTTCGGTTATTTTGTCCACGGTTATTTTGTCCACAGTTATTTAGTCGCGGCACCTTAATATTTACCCTACTGACAGTAGTTTTTTCATTCATCACCAGATGGTAAAAACTGAGACCTAAAAAAATGGTAGCAATTTGGAATTGACCGTTTTTATTTGGAAATAGTAAATTATTGTAAAAAAATAAGTTTTATATTCAAAAATATATACCAGTTTGTATTTTGCAGACTAAACAGCACAAATTTTGAGAATTGTCAAAATCTAATAAACAAACCTTGCCTACTGACAGTAGTTAATTTTTTTATCACTAGTTCGCGTATCTCGATTCTAATTCTCAAATTATGATTCTCAATAAATCAGTGACACAAATTATAATATAAACGATATACATAAATTATATTCATATAATATTCAAATATTCATATTCGTAAAATATTCATATTATTTACACTTATACAGCATTTCAAAATTATCACAGATGGTGACACTTCTGCTTGTAAATATGTACATATCAAAGCATTTTAAGCCGCTATATTGCTGGATGAGTTAACTCGTTTTAATTATTTAAGGGATTAAAGTGTTTACTTTTTGTTGCGGAAATTTTTTAAAGCGTAATTTTAGCTTTAACTTTTTTTTTATAAAAGCTTTTCTTTGATTACTGCTTCAGGAGTAATTTATGACTAAACGAAAAGGTACTTTTAACTTCAACATTTGATATCTCCCAAAATTAATCAAACTACAAAAATTCCTCTTTAAGATAAAAATATCGATTATATGACGAAAAAAATTCTTATAACAATACTTATTTTCCTTTTTTGCTTTCCTTCTCTTTTTTTTTTTTTTTTTTAAAAAAAACACCATAAAAATGACTTTTTACCTTAAAATAACCACATTTATTTTAAGCTAAAGTATCCTTAAAACATGTGAAATTTGTCAAATTGCTTAAATTCTTTTTTCATGAGCCATCACTGTGACAATAAATCGACTTTTTACGCTAAAATTATTGTCGTATTGTTGAGGTACAGCCTATCGAAAAAGGACAAAATTTTTGGCGTTCCTTTAATTTTTTCAGACAATTATTTACTATGTAATACGCAAAACATACGTGTAAGGGCATTCTCAAAATTTCAGGAGTTGAGTTTACTTGGAATGATTCATAACGTTTTTTAGAAAATAAATGGAAGCAGTATCCAGCAGCTGTACGTCCAGCACGACCTGCTCTTTGTCGGGAACATGCCTGTGAGATCCAACTAGTTTTCAACGAACAGACTCCCGTACTCTAAAAATATTTAAAACCATTTTTTTTTTTGTTAGAAAAAATAAAATTAATCACAAAAATTTTTGAAAAAACATACAGCATCAAAATTTTTTTCTTTTACTTTTCCTGAATCGACAACGAAAACGACATCTTCAATTGTAACACTAGTTTCAGCAATGTTTGTGGATAAAATAATTTTCCGTTCTCCAATCGCCGGTTGAAAAATTTTCTTCTGATTGATTGTCTGCATATTACTATGTAACGTGTAAACTACGATCGGTTTCCCCCTTCGAAAGCGACTATCATCGTTGATCATATTTTTCACAGTTATTATATCGTCATAGCCTTAAAATAATTTTGAAAATTATTAAGTTAGAACTTAAGGTGAATCGATCAGTACTGACAAATTTGTGACAAATGAATTATTAAGTCTATTTTTTTCTCTATAAATAAATATAATTTATGTGTAGAAAAATAAGTTAACTTTTATAATACATGTAACAGTATTAATATTTGATTATTGTTCAATCTTCTAATTTTAATAATTTTAAAAGTAATGAATTTGATTCTGGTAGTGACGTGTCCGCACACATAATAACTAACACGTACACAAATATATTATGGGTGTATTAGTATAAAATGACATTTTTATAGTTTTTTTTTTATATTTATTACAATAACTAAACGTCCAATATTAAAAAAAATAATTTTTTAATGATTCAAAAACATAAAAGAAAATAATTTTCAGTTTTTTAAATCTTAAAGTTGCTTTTTAATGACACAACTTACTTAAATACATACCACTGAATACTGATTCATCTCTAATCATTCTTTGGCATTTACTCGCACGTTAAAAAATCTAACTTTGAAAATTTATTTCTTCTAAACTACACGTCAGAAATTATTCAAAATAGTGTCAGTGAATGCATCATATCTTTCTCTATAATATACTAAAATTTCAAATTCGAAACTTGGAAAATTTCAAGTGATCGATTCACTTTAAATGAAGATTTAAAATAGATATACTAAACTAGATGGACCATACTATTAGTTCTGAATAGACGATTATGTTTTTTAGCCGTTAACGGCCTTTTGTAAAATTTTAACTTTTGTCTAGTCTTTGGTTGTATGTTAAAAGACTATGGATTTTATGGAGCAACGCATACTATCAATACGATAGTAGCTCGACAGAAAAGTCAAAAAACTGTATCGATCTTTTGATTAAAAAGTTGAAGAATTTAGACTACCATCGATCGACAAGTATACTTCAAATTAATTAGAAATGGTATGACGTCATTAACAAATAAAGCAAAATTAGACGTACCAATTCAAGTTATCATAGTTATTTTAATGTTAAAATGACAAAAACGAAAATAGCACAGATCAATGGACAATATTATATTATAGTAGAAAGATCAGTTTGTAGAGTATTTCACTGAAGCACTGTGGGGTGTAATATTAGGAATATAATGTGCTGTCTGTTATTCAGTAAACAGGACCATATGTATTGCAAGATATATCTGTCTACATACGTATTTTGAAAATAAAACCAACTGGAAAATCAAATGGAGGCGTGGTTAACTATTTAGCCAACTAGTAGTCGTTTTTTCATTCGCCACCAGATTGCAAAATTTGACACTTAAAACAATGGTAGCAATTTAGAACTGTCCGTTTTTGTTTGAAAACAGTAAATTATAATGAAAAAATTAGAATGAAATTCAAAAAAATATGCCGGTTTATATTTTGTAAACTAAATAGCATAAATTTTGTGAATGAGCCATTTTCTCAAATATGTAGCAGTCTGTCACCAGGGCGGTGACACAGGTAATTGGAATTACATCTCTATGATCGAGATATTAATTTAACCAAAGAGAATAACACAATATATATTATATGTAGAAGAGCACTCACTTAAATTATAGGATTTTTTCTTAGCAAGTGGCGATGGGTCCAGAGGGCAGTGCAGTAGCACTGCACAACATATTAAAAAAAATTCTATCAGGAAATTTTCATTTTTTTCGAATTATTTATGAGAAATTCGTCTATTTTTTTGAGTTCAATATTAAATTTAATAATTTTACATAATTATTATTGGAGGTATGTATAATTAACATTTAATAGTTTATTTTTATTTGAAAATAATTATTACTTATTTTATTATCACAGTAAATTAATTAGAAAATTAGGATACATTTTATCTGTTGCAGAAAAATGGGAGTACACTTGTCAGAAATTAGAATCAGTGATAGTGATATTCATTTACGAAATATTTGATTAATGTAGAATTCTGAATAAAAATAAATTTAGTTTTTAAACAAATATAGAAGTTTATCATTATTGTATGAGTTTTAAACTTGAAAAACTGATCAATATAAATAAAATTAGGAGAATTTTAGTGGATTATCTTACTAGTAGTAATCTACATTATCAGATAGGGCTAAAAATAATTTAAAGTTATTATAGTGACATCTCTGTTCTTCTCAAGTGTACTACGCATGATGATAACAATAACGATGACATCTATACCCGTTGCCCCCGTTCTCAGTTCCATTGAGAGGTAATAGAGGATCAAAAAAATGTATTTAAGTTGGCTATCTTCCAGAAATATAATTCTGGTGTACTTTATCTACGAATTTAATCAACCAAAAAGCATCTTCTGTTAATGGACCATTTTCTCAAATATGTAGCAATCTGTCACCAGGGCGGCGACACAGGTATTTGGGATTACATATCTATAATCGAGATATTAATTAAACCAACCAAAAATCACCTTCTGTTAATTCCACTTTAGTAACGAAATTTTCCAATTGGGTTACCTAGGAATATTGTTTGTTTTTTTAGAAATTAATATTCCAACTATAGAGATGTAATTCCGAATAACCCGTGTCGCCGCCCTGGTGTTAAACAATTTTCTCATGCGGTTACATAGCAATTTTTAAATTAAAATTTCAATCATAGAGATGTAGTCCCAAATTACCTGTGTCGCCGCTCTGGTGTCAGACTATTACATATTTTGAGAAAATGGCTCATTCCACTTTAGCCACGAAATTTTCCAATTCGGTTACCTAGGAATATTGTTTATTTTTTAGAAATTAATATTCCAACTGTAGAGATGTAGTTCCGAATAACCTATGTTGCCGCCATGGTGTTAAACAATTTTCTTTAATTGCGGTTACATAGCAATTTTTAAATTAAAATTTCAATCATAGAGATGTAGTCCAAACATACCTGTGTCTAGAGATGTAAAATTACCAGTAATTTTGAAAATTAAGTTACCACTGGTAATATTACGGTAATTTTCGGTAAAATTCGGTAATATTGGTATATTCGTATTTTAAATGAATTAGATCTACATTAATTTGATTTTTTAGTTTTTTATTTATTTATTATTTGTTAATAAAAGGGGAGGGGGTGTGTATCAATTAAGTAATTTTTTAAATTTTTGATCATTTTTGTAAAACTCATCAAAAATAAATTGTACAATTTTAAATAAAAAAAATTGCCGCTACAGAGTAAAAACAGTACACTACAATGACATCACAATTTGAAGACAAACAGTAAATCAAAGTGGGTATTAATTATAATTCTGGTTGATTATTATTATTATTATTATTATTGTGTATTCAAGCTAACAGAAATATTGAAAATAAAACATAATTTCAATTCATCGATAAAAATTATTAATACCGACATGTTTGTTTATAAATTGCAACTTCATTTTCAAATAATGGCGCATTTTCAATAATTTGAATCGTCGTTTAATTTAAATTAAATAATAAGAATACCTAAATTAAATTAAATAAATGTAGAAATTATAAGAATCGTAACACAATAACATTTGCTAGGGAGTAAAACACGAAATGTTGTTTTTACCGCTTCTCTACTATCTTATTCACATTATGTCTGTAATTAATATTTCAGATAATAGATGTCATAAAGATCAAAATTACCTGTGGTAATTTTTGTCGGGCAAATTACCAAAATTACCGTCGGGTAAATTACGGTAATTTAGTAATATTACTAGACTCACATCACTACCTGTGTCGCCGCCCTGGTGTCAGATTTAAATATTTTGAGAAAATGCCTCATAGTCAAAACCATATATATATATATATATATATATATATATATATATATATATATATATATA
Organism: Brachynemurus nebulosus; assembly: GCA_035578155.1. NCBI lineage: Eukaryota > Metazoa > Arthropoda > Insecta > Neuroptera > Myrmeleontidae > Brachynemurus > Brachynemurus nebulosus. The sequence continues at coordinate 156,556,017 of JAPWDM010000001.1, read as the reverse complement.
TATATATATATATATATATATATATATATATATATATATATATATATATATATATATATATATATATATATATATATATATATATATATATATATATATATATATATATATATATATATATATGTATATAGGATTTTGTCTTAGCAGGTGGTTATTTTGGCATATATGGTAGTTTAGCAGCACTGCACAACATATTTAACAAAAATGGTAATTTTAGACGGTGGTACTATCTGATATCTGTCGAATTTACTGTTCATAGAACTTATTATTTTAGAAATTTATAATTTGTAACATTTCTATAGTAACAATTACAAAAAATTCTATAAGGAAATTTTCATTTTTTCGAATTATTTATGACACTGAGGAGTGAATCGAACATATTAACATATGTTTGCTAGAGATACCACAGGCATTAAATTTTGTAGCATGACTCCATTTTAGTAAGCCCAACTTGTAACCAGGGAGACTTGTTTATAAATATTAGATAAACCATTAAATTAATGGTTTGACCGTCATTAAAGTAATCCCATCAGTCAATTTCTTTGCTTCAATTTCTTAATGTATTTGTAATACACAGTCTCTCTAGACGATTCTCTCCTCAATGATTTATGAGTAATTTGTCTATTTTTTTGAGTTCAATATTAAATTTAATAATTTTACTTAATTATTATTGGAGGTACGTATAACTAACATTTATTACTTTATTTTTATTTGAAAATTACTTATTTTATTATCACAGTAAATTAATTAGAAAATTAGAATACATTTTATCTGTTGCAGAAAAATGGAAGCACACTTGTCAGAAATTAAAATCAGTGATAGTGATATTCATTTACGAAATATTTGATTAATGTATAATTTTGAATAAAAATAAATTTACTTTAGTTTTTAAACAAACATATGAGTTTATAATTATTGTATGAGTTTTAAACTTGAAAAACTGATCAAAATAAAATGCAAAAACGCCGTGAGCAGCGGGGCCCCATCACGGTAGTCGAATTTTCCCCTTCATCTTCGGTATTGAATGTCTACAAGCGAAATGTGATTGAAAGTCTACAACCGAATTGTCATTTTGTTGGTTTCAAAACTGGTGATGAGTGTTCGGCTGATCGAGGCTTTAAAAAAAGGTTTTTAAGTATTTAAGGGCTGTATCTCAGTAAATTTCAATTTTGTGCCGAAAACAGGTAGCAGAAAAAAAGCCAACACAATTCGTACGAGGACATTCCTGCCCATGTTTATCCGCTAATTGCCTTTATGTTTTAGTTTTAAAAATTAAAAAAGGACCTTAAATAGTAAACTGGAAGGCCTTTATAAAGATATTTTTTCTTTCCAAAAAAATCCAAAATTTCTATTTTATAAATACTAAAAATCCAAAATTCCTAATTTATAAATAAACAGTGACTTTAATAACATTTTTAAATTACTTAATATGTATGTATTTCATTTGTCATAAAAGTAAGTTCACTTTTTTTTAAATTTTTTAAAATTACTATTCGCCTACTTGTATTTAGAATAAACATAATGCTTTTAAAACACATTTAACAATAGCATTCAATTCCGATGTAAAAATGGGAGAAGTGGGGGGAAAAGTGATGCGGACTCCCTACAAGGTACTAGCTGGATACTAACTGAATACACGTACAAAATTTCAGCCCTTTAGGTTTCCTTATGGAGTCTCTAGACGTGTTAGAAAACAAGCAAAAAAATTAAGGAAATATTGGCGTAAAAATCGTGGGGGTAAGGGTTAAAAGTTGAAACCTCCAAAAAACAGTGTCTGGCTATTAGCTTAACCTGTACACCAAATTTCAGCCCTCTAGGTTTATTTGGGGAGATTTTGACCCGAACGAAACTGTTAAAAAACAAGAAAAATCATGTTCTTTTGGGTATAAAAATGGTGGGGGTAGGGGTTAAAAGTCGAGACCCCCAAAAGGCACCCCCTTGATACTAGCTCAATCCGAATACAAAATTTCAGCCCTCTAGGTTTATTCGGGTGACCTGTGCGAGTGGTACAAACTTCGAAAACGTTGAAAATGCATGAAATTGTAGCTTAAAAATGAGGTGGGTGAAGGTAAAATATTAAAACCTCCAAAAAGCACAACCTAGGTACGAACTTTATCAACACACCAAATTTCAACCCTCTACGTTAATTCTGGGGGGCTGGGGGCCTGTTAGATCCAGCGAAAATCGTTTTTCCCCCCTCTACTCCCACCAAATCGTCCTAGAAAGCTGAATTTTGGATATGTTGTAGATAATTGACCGAAACATTATTTAAAACCGGTTTGGAAAAGTTTTATTGCTTTTCCGCCCCCCACCACCCCCTTAAAGGTCGGGTCAGAAAAAAAATTTGCCCAAAATTTGACCCCACTTTGATAGTATGAGGTGCCTCGAAAATGAGCCCCATTTACCAAATTTCATCTCTTAACTTCCATAGGGGGGCCCTACACAAATTAAAAGGTGGCGGGAAAATATATATATATATATATATATATATATATATATATATATATATATATATATATATATATATATATATATATATCAGACATTTTTTTTTTCTACATATTCGTGTTCTACGGGTCCGAAAACGGATAGCGCCCCTACTCTCGCCTCTCGCAGCTCTTATCGTATAGACTGTATAAGTCTAATTTTTCGGAGAAAATTCGACTAATTAGGAGAATTTTAGTGGATTTATAATCTACATTAGAGTTCCTATAATAAATAGAGTCGTGACATGTTATCCATCTTCTATCCAAAACAGAGCGGGAAGCTTCAAAATTAATTATCACATGTTTGAGTAAATATTTTTGAGTACATAATTATTGTTAATAAGTTATGAATTAATGAACAATTAAAAATTTTTAATTTAATTATTCTAAGTTAAACTAAATGGTTTTTGTTAACATTTAATTTATTTCTAATGTATTTTAGGCAAACTTTTGATACAAAATGCCGGAACCAATCAGTGTTCAGCACACATGTCACCACTCTATTTATTATAGGCACTCTAATCTTCATTATCGGATAGTGCACTCTAATCTACATTATCTGTTCTTTTCAAAAAAATGTATTGAAGTTGGCTATCTTCCAGAAATAAAATTCTAGTATAGTTTATCTATGGTCAAAACCTAATAAACAAACTTTGCCTACTACTGGCAGTAGTTATATTTTTGGTCACTAGCTTGCGTATCTAATTGTGAGTTTTACGATTCCCAATATTATTTTTTTTAGCGAATTTTCAGAATGAAAATTCAGCTATTACAGCAGCTCTTATGGTAAGACCTAAGCCCGGGACTATGGCAGAATTTTAAATTTTGCAGTTTATTCTTAAAAAAAGTTAAATTTTATTATCAATATTATTTGACAATAACTATTTGAAAACACATTAACCCTTTTAAACTAAAATTAAAAGTTCCAACATCAAAAAAATGAACCCTAGGAATTTACAAAATATAAATTATACTAAACTATGTTGATAAAATTGAACATTATTTACAATTATATCGTATTTCGGAAAATCTGTCACAGATAGTGGCACTTGTACCAGTGAATATATACATACCACAGCATTTTGTGCCGCCATATTGCACGACGAGTTAACTCGTCTTAATCATTTGAAGTGTTAAGAGTTATTACTACAGACACCATGATTATTACACTAATTGTAACGTAGCAGTTGGTCGTATTTTGAACGTGTCTTGAGGCTTAATCAATACACTGATGTAGTAAGTCTGATACAATATGATTTTCAACCATTACAGCCATTAACGAACGGTCGCAATGGTTGAAAACGCGTTCACACATTAAACGAAAATATAGTGGATTTTAGCAAAGTAATTTTGTTTTATTTGTTTAAAATGAATCTTCACACAGTAAAGCTCACAACAATTAATTTGAAAAAATTTTACTTACCTGCTAAAAATACTAAAATACTTCCATCGGTAGCGTTTAAATGTAAATACAGTAAAACTTCTAGTACTAATTCGTAATCAATAAATTCATCTTGTACTGTTTGTGAATACAAATTTAATCGGTGTTCATCGATATCATTGTTTACAGAATCCTCATTAGAAACACTCGTACTGTTAGTTAATATCGATAAAAGTTCCACAACATCCATATGACCTTGATTTCTGGCCCAATCCAATGCAGTCTGATTATTATTTGATACTAAAGATACATTGGCCCCTGTGAAATTCAATTATTTTTATTTAGTTACTCACAAAAGCCAGACGGACTGAGTTTAACAACATTAACATCTAGTTTCAGTTAGAAATAAAACTTTTGGTTTTCTGTCAAATGTCAAACTGAAGAATATTCTTATTTTTTTGATAATTAATATGATTTAATTGGAAAATTGAATGAAAGTGTGGTTTAATATTTATTTAGCCTATCCACAGTAGTTTTTCCATTCGTCACTAGATGGCTAAAGTTAGTAACTAAACAAATGGTAGCGATTTCGCACTGTCCGTTTTTATTCGGAAACAATAAATTAATATAAAAAAAAATAAGAATAATATATATATATGTATATATATATATATATATATATATATATATATATATATATATATATATATATATATATATATATATATATATATAGTCTGAGTTTTTTGAGAGTTGTCATTTTTACTACAGCCAAACCGTTGATTTAATTGAGAAATTATTCAAATGAGAGTTGCCGATATTGACGGGGGCAACCGATTGCTACAGTCAGGATCTTTATAGCTCTTAGCTCTTATCAACGGTTTGACTGTAATAAAAATGGTAACTCTCAAAAAACTCACGCTGTATAAATATAATAATAAGTAATTGTAATGTTCTTTTTCTAAAAATTCAAATATGTGACGTATTATGACATAGGTGGCAAAATGCGCAAAATAGCTTATTGAGTACCTATCTTAATCTACTTTAGCAGTAGTTATTTTTTTGAGCACTAGGTTCGCGTATTTAAATTTTGTGATTTCCACTGTTAATTTTCTTAGTAAAATTCAATACAATGTTTAGTTAGTGTCAAAATTTTACACATAATATTCAACGTTTTCAAAAATTTTACGATCGCTCTTTCAAACAGTTTACGGCATTTTGTATGGTTTTGACTATGTGTAATTTATTTAGGTAGTAATATCAGGCCTCTGGTAGTAATATCAGAAGCTGTATCCAGTAAAAGATGTATATATACGTTTTAACTGGCATAAAAATATGTATATCCGAAAGAAAATGAACTGAGATGCGCAGAAAAGCATTTTAAAATGAGTCAGTGTAAGTCATTTTGAAGGTAAGGTCGACATCTGTCAAATACATGTGTCTTATGAACCACAGGCCAGTGAGTTAATTTATTTTACCCACTCCACCTGTGCAAACAAAGACAGGTCTCTTACTTCAAAATCTTTTGGCTATATTATACAAATTATGTGCGGTTTATTTAGATTTTATATTGTCAATTAAAAGTATATTTTTACTTGATACAGCTTCTAATTTTACCACCACAGGCACGAGTGAGAATTTTTGCGTTGCCAATATTATTATTTTATCCATCACTCCAGTGCTACCGTCTATAGTTCAAGCTCGGTTGCTATCACATACTAATGTTTTAAGATGTGACTTAGGTCTGTTCCCGTGCTTTTTTTACCTGCTAATTTCTTTATATTTTATGTAGTAGGGATAAATATAAAAGTAAAAAAGCGACTTCTCCAAACTAAAACCAAAACAATTGGGTATTTGACAGACTTCGAAAGAGGGTTTTAAAATATTCCAAATGACTTAAATATAATACCAGTAATTGATTTTTGTATAAAAAAAAGCGATTTAAAGGGAAAAAAAAGAGTTTTTTTCTATTTAATTGAATTTTGGTGCGAAAACACTTAGTCACGTGTCAGTGACGTAACATCACGAACCAATTCGCCTTTTATATTTTATAATTAGGTAGTAGGTATAGTCATTATTGTCGTATCTATGACATTAAATTTTATATATATTTTGTGTTGATCTGTCATTAATTACATAATAATATACCCTCATTTTTAATTTAATAAAAATGGAATAAGATTTTGTTAAAGCTAATATCACAAAGGGTAACTTCAAAAATGTAAACTTTACCGCATCGATGCAGCATCATGACTTTACTGATACGTCTAATACTACATGATGCGTTGCTGATGCTCTCTTGAAATTTGATGCACAAAGATGTTTTTGAACGGGATATTGGCATCATTTAGCCTCTGATTTGGCTATAGATAAGACAGATAATGTAGCATGATAAACTATAGATAATATAGCAATACACTCCGTGTATAGGTATATTATCTTTGAATTTCAACTTGAACTTACTTGAAATTGAAAATATTCAAATTATTTGAATAAAAAATATTACATATTTTGAGTGCAAAATGTATTCAAATAGTTTAAACAATTTTAATAAAAGGTAAATACATTCATTTTTTTTAACAATTACTTTTTCGGAATTATTCCTGTTGGTGTTAATACCTATATAATATGGCAAGTAGTTATAATTCTACATTATACACGTTACAGCATCTTGGACACGCATCACCAAATTTCTTGATGCATTGTTTTGACGCATCAAATGCAAAAATGAACTTTTGATTTTTCGTTGTGATGCGTCTGATGCATTTTTGAACTTTTGATTCTGCCTCATGCAAGCAGTGATGCATTTTTGAAGTTAGCCAAATTTACCAAGAATAGACTCGTTTATGGTAGCAAACTTTTTTGCTTTGAATCCCAAAAACTAAAATGTGAGTATCTTTTTTAAAAAACACCTTTATTGCAATATTAAATCTTTCGTGCTGTGACGTCATATGCCCAAATAAATCGTTTCAATCATTTCAGTCGCTAATTCCAAATTCGTAATTTTTATTTAGAAAAATAAAATATTTATATTTTTTTAAAAATTATTATAAATAGTTAATCATTATTACTGAATCATACGCTATATTATTCCCAGTAGTTTACTATCAAATGCTACATCAGTCAAATACCCAATTGGAGACACAAAGATTCTCACTCGCGTCTCTGATGGTGAAATTAGAAACTGTATCTAATATTGTACTGTGAGAAAGGAGGAACTGGCAGTTAAAATTTCTATCTTTACAAACAAGAGGGGAAATAATCAACTGATGAAAATTTTACTGTACAGTAAAAACGTTCTATATTTTTCTTATTTTTCACATTTCTAGTGGTACGGAACCAAACTTAACCGAAATGTTATTTGTCTATATAGATTGGTGATTCTCAAAGTGGGGGTCGCGAATACTATTTGAGGGGGTCGCAGCCATAACCATTTTCTACACATTTCCTACCTGTTTCTACATATTTCGGAGGTCATTTTAAATTTTTTAGTACAAAGGGGGATCGCGGACCCAAAAATTTGAGAACCACTGGTATAGATTACCTAAATTAATAAATTGTTCCACCATATTTAAATTTCCATGTACTGCTGCCACCATTAAACCCGAAATTCCTGTCTCATTGTGCTGATAATCAACGGGTACATTTTCGGACATAATCAAATGAATTAATTGCATAAAAGCGTCGTCAGAACCTGACCTCCAACATTCTGAAAACAAAGCAATATTTATAAGATACAGTTAAACCTGATTACATGTAGCAAACGTATACCTAGTAAACACTGATCGGCAAGCTGAGCAACCAGAGGATCAACATTCTTTTGTTCGGCGTTAACTTGTGTGACATTTTTATTTAATTGTTTCTTTCCGTTATTTTCGCGATCAAATTTGGTCATTGCATGCGACATATAATTAATAAGACGTAGCACATCTTCTAAATAAAATTCGATAACTGGATACTGTCTTCCCGGCACCATGATGATTGGTAAATTTTGAAAATATTGTTGAAATAACTGTGTGTCAGCCGTGGCCGACATTAAAATTAATTTAATCGATTTATTTTGTACTAAACATTCACGTAAACAGATTAATAGAAAATCACTAAATCGATCGCGTTCATGTATTTCGTCAACAATTATGTGCGTTAACGTGTTTAAACACGACATGCCGGACATTAAACTTCGTAATAATACGCCATTTGTACAATAGGTTAATACTGTTTTTGGACTTACACGAGATTCTAGTCTGAAAAAAAAAATAATAATTTCGATAAAAATGTAAACTTTTGTACTGAGAAATAAAATGGAAGTGTGGTTTAGTGCAGTATTTCTCAACCTTTTATCAGTCACGGCCCGGTAAAATCTCGGATAATTTTGCATGGGTCGATCACATGTAGGGCCACATATGACGATTATTAGTTTCCTATAATTTAATATGAAATGTCGTTTTCCGAGCATTTGGTCGACCATCTAATTCAGGTAAATATGGGCACTTTCTTAAGAATTACAGAAATGTTTAACCCTTTTAAACAAACCATGTGGAAAAATTTTTTTGTCTCAAAATGCCGGACTTTTTACTCCCAGTGATAAGTACAATATATAAGGTTACCAAAAAAGAAAAATAAAAAAATCAAAAATCCCAACATCAAAAAAGTGAACCCTAGGAATTTACAAAATATAAATTATTGGCGACGTAAAGATTCTCACTCGCGCCTCTGGTGGTAAAATTAGAACTAGCATCACGTAAAAATATATACGTATACGATTAATGGATGATATAAGATCTAGTGATCCGAGCATAATTTGTATAGTACCTTTTTTTATCGACAATTATACGTATACAAAAATTTTTACTTGATACAGCTTCTAATTTAAAAAACCAGGAGCGCTCGCGTAATCTTTGCGTCGCCAATACTAAACTATGTTGATAAAATTAAACATTATTTACAATATGGTACTTGACTGTATTCAAAATTTGTTTTAAATGTGAATTTGTTTATGTATTATCCTTAAGGTCCGTCCACACGGCTCAAGCTTTACCACCGACTTACTTGCGCAAACCAGGTTTGTGCAAGTAAGTCGTTGGTAAAGCTTGAGCGTGTAGACGGACCCTTAAATATATTCAATCTTAGCAGTGAGAAATAAAAATATTCTTTAGTTATTTAAAAATTCTATTTTGAAAATTACAAATTTTTAGCCTTCACTTAAATGACTAAAAACGCGGTGGTATTTGAAAATGACGTCATTTTTTTTAAACAAATATTACCGTAATTACAAATTGCATTTTCACATTGACATTTTCACAATTCTAATTGACCAAGTGAAGTTGTTTTTCTTTGTAATTTATTTTGAATTTTTTGGTTTGTAATTAATTTTGCACTCAAATTATATTGATGGAAGAAATACACCGTCACTTAATGTGTAAAATATCTTTATCAACTTGTTGTAAATATTATGTTAAAAATACTTTTATTTTTGCTACAATTTTAAAGTTATGTAAAACTGTTTTCTTAAAGTGCATATAATACTTCTAGGGCTTTATGAAAATCTTACGGTGATGATGCTATTGGTTACATCCAAGTGAAACCAGAGGGGATCATCTGTACTGTCAAGTGTAAAATTTTGCTTGCAGATAAAATAAAAATCCAGAACATATTCTGTTACATTAGCTGTAAATGAAGATAACAAAGTAAAAAGTTATAAATACCACTAAAACTGAGCATGATAAATGCTGAATATTGTGTAAAAGTTTGACATGACGCCGTGTACCGTGTCGACATGAATGAAAGCGACATCTGTTTGAGTCAAATCGTGACGTCATTGCATACGTTACTACGACGAGTCGTTTTTCGCGCCAATTTGTTCATTTAAAATTGAACGGTGGTTTTTTCAAGATTTTTATAAAATTTAACAAAAATGAATTAATTTGTACGTAAGAACAAAGCATTTAGAATCATTTTTCAATTGTAGTCAAGTACCCTATTATACCGTATTTCGGAAAATCTGTTACAGATGGCGGCACCTGTACCAGAGAATATAAACATATTACAGCATTTTGAGTCGACATATTGCAGGACGAGTTAACTCGTCTTAATCATTTAAAGAATTAAAAACAATTATTACAGTAAAACCTCTGTTAACCGGATAGCAGTGTCACGCAAAAATTTTTCCGGCTAACAGAGATGTCCGTTTAACAGGGGCACAGTAAATAATAGCATTAAATAATGTAGTATTATTCATAACTAACTTTTTAATCCAATTTTTTTTTAAATTTTTTAATTCAAACCAATTTTATGAACGAATTTAGGTACTTATACAAAAATATAACGTTTACAAATGAATCGTCACATTAAAACTGTTGTTAACAAGTTAAAACATGAATAATTATACCTAACCCATATAGGTATACATACGCACTAGACGTACTCGTGACCGGTTAATGGAGGTAATAATGTATTAGAAATTAGATAATATGTCTTCGTCAAAAAATATTGTATCCGCATTCAGTTAACAGAGAGTCCGCTTAAGAGAGTACTGAATGCATTGGTTTTAGTATAGCATGCCAATGTCATAAAGAAATTATTCGGCTATAGGAGAGGTCCGGTTAAGAGAGGTGTCCGTAATTAGAGGTTTTACTGTAATTATAAATCGAATTCTTGTAGTCTAGATTAATTTCTGCTCTTTTAATTGGAAATAACAATAACTCGTGTAATATGAAATGTCCTTTTCCGACCACTTATCTACCATGCAATTCAGATAAATATCGACACTTTCTTAACTATTAAAGCAATTCTATAATTTGAAATCAAATTCTTGTAGTTTGGAGTCATTTCCATCATTAATTGGAATAACGTTCGGTCGTGTAATATGAAATGTCGTTTTCCGACCACTTGGTCTACAGTATAACTCAGATAAATTTAATATCGACATTTTCTTAAGCATTAGAGAAATGTTTGTAAAGTAGTTCTTTAAATTTAAATAGAATTCTTGCAGCCTGGAATTATTTCCATCGTTAGTTGGAATAGCATTAGGTTGTGTAATATGAAATGTCGGTTCTCGAATACTTGATCGACCATATATTTCAGATAAATATTGACACTTTCTTAAAAGGGTATTCTGGTTTAGAAATTCAAAATAGATTGTTTTTTTTTTTTTTGCATATTTTCGAAGTTTAGAGGAAGGAATATTATACGAGGTGGGAATTGCTGATTAAAAAATGTAAGTATAACACACCATAAATGACTCAGACGGCCCGAAACGAGACTTCAAAATTTAAACTCGTTTTTCTCGAAATTATGTTTTTCGAAACAGTTGACATTATATCTCAAGTTCTAGTGGACCGATTGCTTTGAAATTTTGTACAGAACTTCTTAATATATCCAAAATTCGTTTGACGAAAGGTTTATTGAAACTTTTTTTAGTATTTTTAAAAACACCTCAAATTTAAAAAAAAAAAAACGATGGGAAAAAATACTTTATTTTAAATCGCTCCCATCAAACGAAAATGACATCCTTACTCTTTACGAATTTACTAAGATTTTGTGTTTCAGATCTCCGAGGGGGTTGGAATTATGTCAACCAGGGGGCAGCTTTTTTGAGTCTCTACTTTGCCGGCCTGAACTTTTTTCAATTTTTACTTTTTTTTTACTTTTTTGTACTTTTCAAATACTGATAAAAAAAAAAAGATAGTAAAAATGTTTAAGGTTTTTTATTTATTACTGTTTAAAAGCAAGTTTTTAGTTTTAATTAGAATTCTTTTAGCCTGAAGTCATTTCCGCCATTAACTAAAGTAATATTAGATCGTGTAATATGAAATGTCGTTTTCCAACCATTAGTAATTCACACATCTTTTCACACACCCCGGTATTGGTTCACGGACCAGTGGTTGAAAAACAATGGTCCAGTGTAAGTGTTATTACTTGTTTTAATTAAAAATTTTTTGATAACTAAAGTTATTGACTTATTTCAGGATTTTGTTGCTGAAAACCATTAAAATGTATAGTTTCATACCTGATTTGATACCCTACACTCTGGCCAATAGGTTCGCCCCTCTCGGTAGCAACTCTTTCAGCTACAGACACGGCCGATATTCGTCGTGGTTGAGTGCAAAATATACGGCACTTTTCATTCTTTGCGCACGCATCTTCTAAAATATACTGTGGTACTTGGGTTGTTTTACCAGAACCAGTCTCGCCAGAAATTAAAAGAACCTAAGAAAATGAAACACATGTAATGTTTAAATAAAAAATCTGATAATATTAAATACTATTTTGATTCAGTTTGAGGTTCAGATTTTGAACTATGTATTCTTTGAGCATCAATAAAAGAGGAAGAGATTAAAGTAAACACATTTTATTCAATAACTCAAAGTTTTCAAAATCAAAACCGGCAGCAATAAGCAACTTTATGATAATTAACACCTCAAATAATTGAGACGAGTTAACTCGTCCAGCAATATGGTGGTTCAAAATGCTTTATTATGTATAGGCTAGTGACTTAACCCTAATTTTTAATAAAAAGTGACCACGAGCTTTTTAGTGTCGATTCAAAATTTAAAAAGGAATAAAAAATTCCAATAAGATTTTTTTTTATCAAATATTAGTGTCACTATGAAAAGCAGGATTCATGAAAATAATAGGTAAGTTATAATTATGTATAAATTTTGTATTAGTAGTATTCAGTAAACAACACTGATATAGAAAAAATTATTTAACACATTTCTTTAGAGAGAGAAAACTTTTGACAATATGATATTTTAGAATGAATACGTAGACTTAAATCAAATATTATTTTATAAGAATACTTGCCAAATTTGAAATTATTTATGTTAATTAATTTTTAACACTGACAAGAGATTTTTTGTCTATTTGAGAAGAGTTGAGCTGCGTTTTAAAATAAAATGTACGTCCGAATTATCTCTCGAACAGGGTCGAATTGGCGAACTCAAGACAATGGTATAAAATACAAGTACAATTCAAAACCAGAAGGATGTGATACAATTGCCCTACGTGCAGCTGTTAGCGGATAGAATGGCCCCTAAGACTGGTCGTCCACTGGATACGAATATGTGCGAAATTTAATTTGGAAAAATATGCAAGGAAACGGACGAACGATCCAAACAATTGTGAAGCACTACATCCTCGTCCATTGAAAGCGTCTCTTGAAAGAGGATCGTGTGGTCTAGGGGGGCAAGACACCTGGCTACTTATCAGAAGATCATGAGTTCGAGTCCCAGTCGATCCAGTTTGATAATTTTTCAATCACTATGTGATTTTTAATTTTAAAATATGTACATCTATTCCAGAATACATATATACATATAAAATAAAATGTAAATGGCAATAAAGTTGACTTTCTAAAAGACTGAAAATATTTTTGTTTTATGATAAAAATTAAAAGCAATAAAATTTATAGCCCTCAGTCAACAATATAATATACCGCGACTGTGTTAGGGACCATTTGAGCCATTACTTAGTGCAGATATAATCAGGATTTTTTCTGATCCAAAATTAGAGACGAGATTGAGTTAAATACAAGGTATTTTTTTTTAAAAATATGTAAAAATCGTGATCTTTATAATGTATAAAAAATGTAATTATATTCTATTTAGATTTTGGTGACACGAAAATCGGGAACAAAGAGTTTCTCGAAATATTATTCTTTTTTGTTTAGCACGTCTAGATCTTTAAGAATCCATCTTCAACTTTTGCGGCCACGAAAAGTAAATTGATTAAAAAAATAAAAATAAAAAATTCGAAAATGAGCTAGATTGCCTGGTTATCTTACCTGATTCTGTTCTATGGCATTAATAAGAAATTGTCGAAACTGTGCTATAGGTAGTTTCTCTCGAGCCGATTTATATGCTTGAGATGTTACCGCCGGTGGAATTAACGGCTGACCATCATGTAATCTAACTAACGTTTGACAAGGAACCGTATCTTCAATACCATTCTTTTTATGACGATATTCCAAATTCGGATTCACTTCATTCAATTCTTTTGCGCTTATTGGAAAAGTATTTAGTAATTTTTTAAGCAAGCTTATACTATTATCAGTTAGTTCTAAATGATAATCATTTGAATTTATAATTTGGGTTTTCTTATAAATATGTAAGCAACGATTCGGTTCTTTTCCCGTTGATTTTGATTTCAAACCATAATTCTTTACAAATTCATGTATATAGGCTCGTTCCACGTTTGTTAAATTTGGTGGGAAAACATATTCGGAAGCTATTTCGTCTTGCAAAAAATTACGTATCGTCGTGTCAATGGAAATTTTGAATTCCTCTGGTTGTGGTTTCAATTTTTGATTTTTACGTTTCGACATTCTTAACGATAAACAAAGAAATTGAAAATGTACAATTAATTTTTAATTAAGATTTTGAATATTTTAAAAATATTTACCTTATGAGTTCGGATGAATTTAAAATTTAATAGTGTTTCGAGGAGAAGAAATCGTTGTGATGTCTGCAGAGTCTATAAACGAATATTGGCATTTGTTCTTTTGTGGCTTTTGTGGTTAACAAGGTTAACAATACAGAAAATATTCGTTAAATATTTTTCGCGCTAACTAATTAGAAAAATAAATCAATCCACAAAAATTTAAATACAAAAATGAAAAAAATAAATTGGTAGCAATGACATTGCCCTACTGTCAATTGTTTTGATACTCTGTTGTTGTTTGACAGTTGTGAGTTAAGTAATCTTGCTTCCTGTTAATACCTACTTGATCAAGTTTGTTTTGAATTATTTTTTTTTAAATAACAAAAATGACTGGAGTTACAACGGCAATGGATTCGTTAACCGCAGCATTAAGTTGCAATATAATTCCAAATCAAGAATATTTATTACAAGGTTCAGTACTAGATGTAACAGTGGAAGTTCTATTACACAGGTTAAGAGGTTTATGCGATAACGTCGACAGTGGTCCAGAGCCATTCCACGATCATGAATTATGTCTAAGTTTACGGGGAAATACAACTGGGACACCGTTATCACTAAGAGTTCGTAGAGCGATAGACGTCCCAGACGCACCGTATCAATTACGATATGTCGGACAACCAGAATTAGGAGATAAAAGCCGTCCGACCGTTGTAAGATCAAGTATTGATGTTGCTTGTAGCAATACTGTTGTGGATTTTCTATGCGAATTGGGATTTCGAGTTGATTTCGAATACATTGTTCGAGGTTATATGTTTCGTAAAGGTAGAATGAAAATTACCGTCTCGAAGATATTTAAAGTTATCAGTATAGGAAATAAACCAACAGAAACCAGTATGGAACCGATTTCTCAAAGCTATTTAGTCGAATTATCGGTACTTGCACCGACTGGACAAGATGCTATTGCTGAAGACATGCGATTATTTGCTGAACAATTAAGGCCACTAGTGCAATTAGAAAAAATTGACTATAAACGTTTAGCACACGTTCCTTAAAAATAATTCGTATTTCCCGCTTTATTTTTAATTAATATTTATTATCGATATTAATTTTAATTCTGTTTCAAATCTAAAGAAAAAATAAATATATATTTTTGTCATTGTATTTATTTGTTTTATTTATTTTTCAGACTCAAAAAAGTCCAAAAAATTCATAAAATTATAAAATTATTTAAGGAATTACTTTATTCAAGTCAAATTTCCTATTATACCAACATAAGAAAAAATAATGTGTAATAACAATATAATTAAATACGCATTTTATAATTTTTAAATGTTAGTAAATTATAAAATATTTTTCATTCAGATAAATTTTAAACGAAATTAAGCTAAAAATATGAATTGTGCTTAAAAATGTTGCCAAAAATATATTTATCAAAGTGGACCATTTTATCAGTTTGCTGATTCAATGTTGGTCAACATGTATGACGCTCGCCATATAGACTTCTGGGAAACAATATGTACGTCTGTCTTTTGTGAATTCTTTAAAAATAATTAAGGCATTTTGCCGCGTAAGTTTAATATATGCATATGTTTATGTCCTCATAGTGTTTTGTGAATATAATTATTTATTTTAATTATATATTAATGATTGAAGACGTTTTGTTTGACATAAATGTAAATGTAATAATACCTAGTGGTGTCACATATACTTAATGATAATCAAAAAACTGTGCAAATGTATGCGTTTTAATAATATTATGACTTACTAATATTTCTATTGTGTTTGGGAATACGTTTTGGTAAGTTATTCAAAATGTTTCCAATATATTTTTTTCGATGTGAAATGTTTATGTCCGGGTTATGCGTGAAAAGAGAAAGACCTCTGTAACGCTAATTACATACAGTGATATTAGACAAATATATGTCACAAAATTTAAGTAACTACAACGTTTGATTTTTGCTACATTTTAAGTTTTTATGTTTATTTTTGTAAATATTTGATATAACCAAATATTATTGGTAGAAATGTAATAGTAAACAAGTTACTTATCTATGTACTTTGAGTACTTAAATACTATGACATTAATTATACTTATTAATGTAGTAATTGACTCTTTTTGTTTTAGAAATTTCCCAAATAATCATGTGCGATCAGAGTGAAGTGCAATATAACGACGGCGATGTGGTTTGGGTGAAATTGGGCCCGTGTTGGTGGCCCGGCGAAGTGCATGATATTAAAAAAGTGCCACCGGAGATACAGCCGGGTCTTAAAAAGCCGCCGATTGCGTTTGTACACTTTTTTGGCGAGGACAAATAGTACGTATTTTAAAAATTTCCTACCAAATTAATTATATGTATAAAAATAACCCAATTATTTTATGATATAGTGTCATTTATGTCATTTATATATATATATATTATCATTTGTTATATCATTATTAGAAGGTTTACTTTGAGTACGTACTGTAAAATTATAGTTTTTAGAGAACTATAGGATAAGAATATTTTTTTGTAGGTATTTAATAGATATTTCTTGGTGCTTCTTAGGACCAAAATGTGTCCAGGGGAATATTTTCGAAGACATAATTCAGTTTAATTACTTCAGTTGTTTTCAAGTAGGCATTAAAACAGTTTGTCATAATATGCAATATTATTTAACTGGTGCAGCTCATAGACAATCTAAATTGCTTGAAGTATTGGGAAAACAAATGGAGGCGTGGTTTAATATTTAGCCTACTGGCAGTAGTTTCTTCATTCGTCACCAGATGGCAGAAATTGGCACTTAAAACAATGGTAGCAATTTGGAATTGTCCGTTTTTATTTTAAAACAGTAAATTATTATGATAATTTAATTCATGTGTAGGTATCAAGTCCCATAAGAATATTGTAGTTTTTTCACTTTTACCATGGAAAAAAAGTCGGGACAAATTTTTAAAGCGATAAAAATGGTACAAAACATTTTATTGTAGGTAAACATGATAAAAAAAATTTACTGGC
Source organism: Brachynemurus nebulosus (assembly GCA_035578155.1). Classification (NCBI taxonomy): domain Eukaryota; kingdom Metazoa; phylum Arthropoda; class Insecta; order Neuroptera; family Myrmeleontidae; genus Brachynemurus; species Brachynemurus nebulosus. The sequence goes on along the minus strand of JAPWDM010000001.1, from coordinate 156,538,774 downwards.
TTCAGAACCATAGTAACAATCACAACAATATATTAAATAACACTGAGCAATGATTCGAACATATTAACATATGTTTCCTAGAGATACCACAGGCATTAAATTTTGAAGCATGACTCCATTTTAGTAAGCCCAACTTGTAACCACGGAGACTTGTTTATAAATATTAGATAAACCATTAAATTAATGGTTTAACCACCATTAAAGTAATCCCATCAGTAAATTTTTTTTGCTCACATCAGCCAATTTTTTTGCTTCAATTTCTTAATGTATTTGTAATATACAGCATTCTCTCTAGTTGATTCTCTCCTCAATGTTAAATAATAAAATGAATTGTACTAATTTATTTTATTCGTTAAATTATCTTACCGTATTACACTTGAGTTTTATATTTTTGCTGAATAAATTTGTATTTTCTACAACTCAAATTTCTTGCCTAACAGCAATTTAACTCGAAGAATTGTCAACCCAAAAACGCTTCAGCTCCGCTGTCGCGTTTTTGTTAGTTGACAGTTCGTCTCGTTAAAGTGCTAGGCAACAAATTTTCGTTAGACAAACCCAAATTTATTCGAAAAATACAAACCTCTCGTGTAATAATAAGTGAAAAAATTAGAATGACATTCAAACAAATATGCCAGTTTGTATTTTGTAAATTAAACAATATACATTTTGTGAATTTTCAAAATCTAATAAACCTTGCCTACTGGCAGTAGTTATTTTTTTGACCACTAGTTCGCGTATCCAAGTTTTACGAATCCCAATATCGCTAGGATTTCTACGTAGCGTTGCCAGAACATGTTTTTTTTTTGATTTTGATCCTTTTTTTGTCTACTTTTGTTCTCTTTGTCAAGTGCGTTAACTATGACACAAGATGGATGTAATGTGTGTCTAGTTTGACACACGTTGGCAATCAATGGCACGCGCATTACAATGTACGTGAAAATATGACAATGTTGCAACGTACGTTGTAAATTACGTTATTTTAACGCTCTTGTGTCGGAGGCAGTGGCGTAGCTAGGCGCGGGCAATGTGGGCTCACGCCCACTGCCTCACACTAAAAGGCCTCGCGAGTAGCTGTTTTTTTTTTCTTGTCGCCTAATTTTTAAAACAGAAATTTCAAAAAGAAAATTAAAAAGGGTCTCGCAAAAATTATCTTGTCCATTCTTTATTTTCGTCTTGCGACGCCACTGGTCCGAGGCCTAAGTATACGTTCATTTGACGCGTTTGCTCCCGCGCGATTATTTTAATTACTGAAAACCCAAGTTGTCAGTCTTCGTTAAAAACAAAATATCTGTGCGTATTGTGCCTGCTTATCACTACCAAACATGCCATACCAAAAATTCAGCTATTACAACTACTGTCATGACGCGTTTTGAGTCCGGGACTATGACAGAAATTTGTTTTGAGGTCTCTAGAAACCGAAAATAATGACACGCCTGATGCCCGAAACATGTTTTTTGGGCCTTTTTTGTGAAAAAAAATTAATTTTTTGCCAAAATTTTCCTAAATTTCAAAAAAACAAAAACGTTTTTGAACTATTATTATGTAAACTGGTTTTCGAAATAAATGGAAATTCGCTATGTTATGCAGGATGCTGCGACAGAGCTATTTTCTTATTATTATTTAAATCGTTAAGAATAGTATATTATAGACTAAGTGTTTAAAGTGTGACTTTTGATTTTGAATGTGAAAGTTTGTTATCAGTGGGCCTGTAAAGGCCCAAGAACAACAATTCACACGAGCAATTAAAAGAAACACTTTAGTGTCGTGGTGTATCGTGTATACACTATTTTTGAAATTTCAGATAATTTAAAATTATAAATATTAAGAAAAAATTACTTGAACGTCTTTGTGTAAAATAATGTAACATAATGTATACTGAGGATAAATTAAATAAATTACAGTATAATATAACTTTATCGCTGTCTACAAGTTTGAATTTGTTTACTTTAAAATAAATTAGTTCATTACTTAACAACACTATATAAGTTAAATTTCGTTGCTGATTGATGTCATTTTATAAATTCGGCTACTGATTGGCTTAAAAGCCTGAGAAAAAAATTTAATAAATTCTTTTGAATTACAGTAGACTCCCAATTATCTAATGTTGTTGGGACCGAGGCTACCTCGGATAACCGAAACCTTGAATAATACGGAAGATTTTGAGGTGATAATTAACACTATAAAGCCCGAGAACTTTCACAGTAAACTTCCCCAGGGACTAGCAATAATATTTTTAAAGAAACTTTATATAAACAAACACATAAAATTTTCGGATCAAATACCATCGTGTTTTGTATGTATATGCAGGTAGCTCGAACTTGATGTATAAATAAAAGATGAATACATAGTTACTATTATTTTGATAAGACAAACATATACATACAACGCACACATACATATGTGTATAAAAATATTATTGTAAATAAAAGATCAAGAGATATTTTGATGATAAATTGATAAAACATACATATATATTATATGTATGTATGTACAACAAAAATGAAGTGTCCGGTACGTAGTAATAAATTATTATTTTTATTAGAATAATATAAAATCTTTTTATTAAAAGCTTTTAATGTTGGTTTAGATCAAATCTTGGAGTCAAAATTTAGACAGGTTCTAATTGAGCTAGAGGTTTCAAATTTTACATACGTGTCTAACTTTGATGACAATGCAATATTATATAATTAGTTTCGCCCTAAATCATCCCAAATAAAAATTTTTGATTTTTAGTCCTGTGCAACTTTTTGACATTTCGAATTGTCAAATATTGTCCATTGATTTTACATTGCAATTTTTTGTTTCCATAGTTATATTTGATTGGGGTAAGTTAACCGATTAAAATATAGGTAAAAAAAATACTTCTTTAATTTTTTTTTAAATTAATTGTGATTAGACTAAAAAGTAGAAAATAAAGTAAAAAAACTGTTTTTTAAGAAAAAGCTTTTATTTAAAAATGGGCTAAGAAAAAAAAAAACTTTTTAGTAAAGTTTGAAGTAATATGCAACATAATTTATAAAAGTTTGAGGCGTTTAATTAAGTTTGGTAACTACTGAAAAGTAAAATAGCTACACTTATATCCAAAACAGAAATAATTAATGATAACGCCTCAAGCTTTTATAAATTATGTTGCATATTGCTTCAAACTTCACTAAAAAGTTATTTTATTTTTTTCTTAGCCCATATTTAAATAAAAGCTTTTTCTTAAAAAACATTTTTTTTTACTTTAATTTATTTATAAATATTTTTAAGTGCTTTGTTTATTCTAAATATTGATCGCGACCGGCCTTTGCGATTGCTGTGATTATTTTTGGATGGCGAAAACGTGGGACTGAAAGTGTTAATGAATCATACACATTTATATGACCAAACTAAAGTGTAATTTCTTGTATTAACAATACATCAAAGTAATAGTACATAATATGTAGCTATTAGAGGGACTTATAATTCCTAACACTCAAGTAAAATTTATTTACAATACCTGTAAAATAAAATACCCCTATCGCAGCATCTGCATAATATAGTGAATTTCCAAAGATTGGACACTGGCGAATCTCATACAACAACCTGTATCCATCTAAAATAGTTTAGCTCTCTAACTAAATTTTCAAAATCGGTTGGGTAGTTTTATTTTTGGCGCTTTTGGGACCACCGGACACTGGCAGACCTTATATAACATAACATATATCCATCTAAAATAGTTTAGCTCTCTAACAGTAAACAAATTTTTAAAATCGGTGATGACGCGTTCTTGAAAAGTTAGTTAATTTTTATTTTGAAAAATGAAACAGATGTAAATATTGTTTTTATTATAATGATAAAAACAATGAAGTATTTATTGTAAAAAAATTCAGCAAATTTCTTAATTTTTCTCAAAAGCTAGTTCATTTAGAATAATGTTTTAAAAGCTTGTCTTATGTATTTTTTACGCCCTTTTTGATGGTGTTAAAAAAATCAAAAAAATTTTTGAATTCTGGCCAAACTTTGCAAAAAACCACTAAAAATGGTGAAAAATGGCCAGTTTTGGCTTCTAAAAATCAGACGTATCTGGCTGACGAACTTATCCAAGCTATTGCGACGTGAGATCGTCTCACCAAAAAATTTCGTAACGATTGGATGCTTCGTTTGAGAGTTATCGCGCAGACTGAAAAGATTTTTCCTGCAGTACATCCTCGGTTATTCGAGCCTCCGAATTATCCAAAGTGATCCTTTTACTTTTAAGTGAATTTCCATTTTGGAAAAATTCACTTATTACAGCGGGTGCCATGAAAAGACCTGAGCCCGGGACTATGGCAGAAATTTGTTTTGAGGCCTCGAGAAACCGAAAATTTCACTAAAATTTGTATGTAAATTTTATATTGTAAAAAAAACTAAATTTTTTAGTTTTTTTGTATGTTCGCCGTATAACGCGCACTCAAGCTTTGATAATAAAATAATAAATAAAATACCTATTTTATATATTACTTTTATGTTTTTGTATATATTTTTTTTAGCTTCCCATAGGAAGTTATTGTAATGGGTCCGATTTTACGAATCGCTAATTTTGACATATCTCCACGTTTCAAGGTCACTAGAATCCGAATCCATCATTTTTTGGGTGATGTCTGTGCATGCGTTCGTTAGTTCGTTCGTTCGTGAATTTTTTTTCGTCTCGCATATCTCGAGAACAAATGATGATATCAACTCCGGACTAATTTCATTAGATGTCTAATCAAAAAATGAAGACCGAATAAAGTTTTCAGCAAATTCGGATTAGCGGTTTGTTTTTTGTGGTAAAAAAACAGAATTAACTTTATTAAGATAACATAGATTATATGGATTTTTACCATAACATTATTATATAATGGCCTAAAAACCTTCCTTGATGTTAAAAACGCCAGTATTGAATTATAAAATTTAAAAAGAAAAAAAAAAAAAAACGAAATAAGAAAAATTGAAAAAATTAGTTTCTTGCCAAAATATTTTTGTCTCGCATATCTTGAGAACAAATAATGTTATCATTTGTATGATAAGGGTGGAGCCCCCACAGGTATGGAACAGAAGGCGAACACCCGTAGGTATAGAAGGCGAAGCCCCCGGTATGGTGCAAGAGGCAAAGCCTCTATCGGGGGCCCAGGGGAGGAGTCGCCTGAAATGAAAAAAAGAATTATTTATTATTATTTGTGTACAGTAGTCTCTAGTCTTTAAGGACACCCAATGGGAAGTTGACAGTGTGGGTAGACTTGTCCCCCCAATTTTTTTTGTTTTATTCTATCTTATTAAATTTGTATTACTGTTAAATTTTCTTTATTTTTTTGATAAGCTACTTACTATTGACAAAAAAATACAGGTATAATATTAAAATAAATCTTTTTACTCAGTTTTATATCCGGCGTATAACGCGCGTCACAAAATTTGGACAATATTTTTGGTGTTAAAAGTGCGCGTTATACGCCGGAAAATACGATAAATTCCAATTTTTATCGCCAAAAACCTTTTTTTTCATAAAGCTTTAATAGCTCCACTATTTTCCTTTATTTTTGTATTTTTTCTTTTTTTAAAGCAAAAAATTAAAAATTTTAAACATTTTTTAAATTTATTGTAATTTACACATCTTTCTGCGAACCGGTGATATATTTTCGCAGTCCGACACCGATTTGCGGACCGGCGGTTAGGAAACGGTTGTACTAAAATTATCTATAAGTAAATTGAATGATGAATATCAATAAATAAAATAAAACACTTTACTTTGCAAAAATATCACATCTTTTATTATAGAAACTCTTATGACATGTTTCGATCAATATGATCATTATCAAACAAGCTGATTGAAACATGTCATAGAAGTTTCAGTGATAAAAGTGGTATTTTTGCAAAGTAAAGTGTTTTATTTATTAATTTAGCAAACATGAATTCCTATAAAGTAATGCTTAAACTTATTAAGTGAATAATGAATCTCTCAAAACGACTTTTCTTTCTTAAAAAGCGTAATACTACACGATAACTTTTTTTTTATAATCAAAGCATTTAAAAAAAATTTTGTTTGGAAATGTCCGACTTTTTACTGCCAGTGACAAGTATCAAATAAAGTTTAATAAAAAAATAGGTAGCAAATCAGTAATGTCAACATTAAAAAATACGCTACCAATGGGGTGTGGCAGAAAGCTTCCTCGTAGGTACCCGTAATAGAGTTTTACACAATATTTGAAGTGATTTTGTGCTTAACTGCTTCTTAAATTTTTATGATGTTTGAAATGAGAATAACTTTAAGGTATAAAATTTTCAAGTTTTCCATCAAATATACATATACTCTGAAATTATATTTTCGTCGTAACTATAGTTCATGAAAATTTGTTGTAATTCAAAGGCCTATCCATAAAATAAAACCAAAACATATTTTACAGTTTAACACCCAACTACTCTGAACATTTGAGCGAAGTGGAACTAGTAGCAAGAAAAACATCGTCATTTAATGGGATATCATGGTAGCACCGTGGCTACTATTACTCTGATTGCGATGAAATTCGTAGGAGATCATCTACAAACCAAACCGCATAATTTCTGAAAATTTCATCAAAAATAATCTAATAGTTCAGAAGTTATGCCACTTGGTGTGAACTAGTATCTAAATCGAATGTCACGGTACCGGCATCGCTAGCGTTACTTCGATTGCGATGAAATTTCTGAAAATTTCATTAAAAACAATCGAATAGTTCAGAAGTTATGCCACTTGGTGCAATCTGGCGACACATAGACGGACAGACAGACACCAAACTGAAATTGATCAGGAAGCTCTAAAATGTAAAATGTACGTGAAAATTTTCATTTTGGAGGAAAAAAAATTGTTATATTTCAAAACTGATCACAATGCTTCCGCTACTTTAGTAGTCTCCGAAGCAAAATAATTTACCCTATCAAATTGAAAAATGTAAATCAGTAACACAAATTATCACATAAACTATGTTGGTAAAATTGAACATTAATTATTATACAATATTAATTCTGTCTGTTATTAATATGTACATGTCCAAAGCATTTTGATCCTCCATATTGCTGGACGAGTTAAGTAGTCTTTATTATTTAAAGAGTTAATAATGATACGTATAACATTGATTTATTCTTAACCGTATCGCTCCCTGTTCGATTTGATTGCTTGCAAGTTCATATATTAGGAGATGTAAAATTTGATCTACAGAGTTTTTGTTGTTCAGGTCACAAAATGTTAATTGAAAATTTATAAATAAAAACGGGCAACCTTCAACAAGCTATTAGTCAAATCAACCAAAAATGGTCTTTTAATGTCATTAATAAATGAAGCAAAATTAGATGTACATCATAAGTTACTATAGTTACTCTTATATTCGTAGTAGTTTCTCTATTCGGCATGAGATGGCTAAAGATTATGCCACGCCCTCATTTCATTTTCCAATAGTGAGAAAATGTACAAAGAAACCTTTTATCTATTATAACTTGTTCACACATATTAAGTAAGTTGTAAGTAGAACGCGTAAGTAAGATAAATAGTACAGTAGTGTAGTGCAGTGGTTCTCAACAGGGAGTCCGTCGATGTTCATTATGAGGTCCCCGAATTGTTCAGTAATATGAAAATTAAACGTGGCTTATCCGGTTTTTAGAGTCAGTCTTATTGCACAAGAGAAAGTCACTTCGTAACTTCGTAAATAGAAACAAAATTTAAGAAACCGTGTAAATATTTTCGCTGGTTTTCCAGAAAATAAATAAGATTAATTTGTGGACTTAAGTAGCGGCTTTTTGAAAAGTGTTTTTAATGATGGGAAAATTATTAATTTTTGGTTAATAGCTCACAAGGATTACAGAGAATTTGATAAAATGGCTTTCAAATATCTCTTTTATAACTACCATAACCACATATCGATGTGAACAAGCATTCTCCACTATGTGTTATACGAAAAACAAATGTAAGGAAATAGACTTGACATGCGAGCTGATTTTGAGTTTAAAGTGTCAAATCTTGATTGTAATATTTCTAAAAGAGTGAATTTTTAGGACAGATTTAACTTACCTCATTAGGATTTGAAACTCTAAGATAGAATTTTATGAAAATTATTTTTCTATTACTATTTAAATTTGTGTCAAATAAATAATACTATAACTTTGATAATATTACTTTATTTTGTTTTATTATGAATAAATCTTATATTTCTCGTCAGGATACTTTTGGTATGAAAGCACCAAGTGTCGTCAGAAAGTAATGGTCAAACCATACAAGTACATAGGTTCTAAAGAAAAATTAATTTTATTTTTTTGCAATTTCGGGACTAAAATACACATACTTTAGTCCCTCATAATAGAGAGTAAAGCGTCACTTTTAGTCTCAAGGAACTAGAAATACTTTTTTTCTACAATCATAGTAGAAAGTAGGTTTTTGCGCTCTGTGAAGAAAGCGCAAAATATGTGTTTGCTGAGGACTGTTATTTTTCGCTTTAAAGCAGAAGTAGTACTTTGTCGCTCGCTCAACGTATATTTATACGTAATTACAAATCGGGTAGGCGTTGCTTATATTTTTATGGCAACAAATAAACATATTTTAAATTTGTGTATTATTTTTATTGTGATCAAGTGAAATATTAATTTTGTTAACTACAAAATATTAATTAAAAATAATGAATAACTATAATTAATAAATAATAAGAATAAAAAATTGAAAAAATCTATACATAAGTATATGATGGAAATATACAATAGTGACAGTGATTTCTCAAGTACACCTCTAGATATTTCTGAAGCTGCAAAAATTATAACATTTAAGTAAATATTAATGTCTATTATTATTTTTTCAAGTATCTTAAATAAAAAATACATTTTACAAGATTGTAGAAAAGATTTTGTGTGTAATTCGAGCAGAAAATGGCATTGCACTCTCATGAGAATAACGCGCTCCGCCTGGCGGCGTCGCTAATCGAGCGGTAATGTACCATTTTGCGCTCTTAATACACAAATAACTATTAAAAAAATATATACATATATGATGGAAATATGCAATAGTGACAGCGATTTCTCAAATACACCTCCAGATATTTCTGAAGCTGCAAAAATTATAACATTAAAATAAACAGTCCACGTCCATTATTATTATTTTAAGTAAAGCGAATACATTTTACAAGATTGTATAAAAAATTATGTGTATAATTCGAGCACAAAGTATCATTGCACAAAGTATCGAACACAAAGTATCAATGAAGCACTCCGCCTGGCGGCGTCACGCGTCAACATTCTCAATCGAGCTGCAATGTACCACTTTGCGCTCATAATACACAATTTGAAATAACTATTGCTCCTGTTTTTAAGCCAATCAACAAGCAGAATTATAAAACGTCAGTAGTCAACAAGCAAAAATTAAATTAAATAGCGTTACTAGGTAATGAATTGCAAAAATTATTAAAAAACATAAAAAGTTTAAAAGATTTTAAATTTTTTTAAGTTATATGTCAACGGGAGCGACGGGAACCATATTACGTTAGTCATTTCAAAGTATTTTTAAACGTAGCCCTAGTGACCAACGGCATCAATGGTTGCGAGCACGCGAACACAAAGTAGCGTCACTCCTCGCTACGGTAGCGACAACGCGAATACACCCAAAGACAAACAGTTATATTGTATTGTCAGTTTTAACGAATTTTCAGAATGGAAATTCAGCTATTACAGTAGGTCTCATGACGCGACTTGAGCCCGGCACTATGGCAGAAATTTGTTTTGAGGTCCCTAGAACCCAAAAATAACATTCACTAAAATTTATATATATATATATATATATATATATATATATATATATATATATATATATATATATATATATATATATATATATATATATATATGTATATATGTATTTATGTATCAGCACGATAACTCTCGAATGAAATGTCCTCCTAGGTTTACGAAATTTGGTGACAACGTTGGAAGTCCAAAAATCTTGGATGAGTTCTTCAGCCAGACACGTCGAATGCCAGGAACATGGTTTTTGTTCTTGCAAAAAATTAGTTTTTTGCCAAAATTTTCACTTATTCAAAAATTTTTGCCAAATTTTTTTACACCATTTAAAAGAGGAGAAAAAATTACATAAAAAAGGTCTTTAAACTATTATTCTATGTCAACTAGTTTCCGAGAAAAACTAATTTTTATGAACGGAAATTCGCTATGTTATGCAGGATGCTGCGACAGGTTTTTTTTGTTTTTAGTGGTTAAAAAATAACTACTGTCAGTAGGCAAGGTTTGTTTATTAGATTTTGACAACTCCCAAAATTTATGTTGTTTAATTTGCAAAATACAAACTGGCATATTTTTTAAATGTCATTCTAATTTTTTCATAATATTTTACTATTTTCAAATAAAAACGGACACTTCTAAATTGCTACCATTTTTTTAAGTGTCAGTTTTTGCGATCTGATGACAAATGAAGAAACTACTGCCAGTAGGCTAAATATTAATCCACACTTCCATTTGTTTTCCCAATACCCAAGTATACAGCGTGAGTTTTTTGAGAGTTGCCATTTTGATAGCAGAGAAACCGTTGATTTAATCGAAAAAATGTTCAAATACGATTTGTAGATATCGACGGGGGCAACCAATTGCTATAGTCAGGAGCTTTATAGCTCTTACAGTTTTCGAGCTATGATACAAACTTATAGTTTTTTAAACAGAAACGTATGTTTATGATTCAAAACTACCAGTAACACTCAAATTTTCATTGTTTTATCTCATATTTTTGAGTAATTACGTTTTAAAAATGACACTTTTAAATTTCGCACTCAAGTACTTGCAAACGATTTGGATTTTACGTAATTTAAAAAGATATTAGCCCAATGTGGCTGCCATTTTGATCAATGTAGTAACGAAAATTTAAACGATTATTACGTTTTTCATCGGAAATTAAATTTATTAAATAGATTAAATTATCATATAAAAATGATATCTACATACAATAAGGAAATAAAATTTCAGTTTTAATTCATTGAAAAATAAAAAAATAATTTCTCTGGAAAGTCACTGTTTGGCAGATACATAGGCGTCTAAACATATTTTTGTAGCAAACATTTTTAACTCTTTAAATGATTAAGACGAGTTAACTCGTCCTGCAATATGGTGGCTCAAAATGCTGTCATATGTATATATTCACTGGTACAGGTGCCGCCATCTGTGACAATACGGTATAATCCTAAATAATGTTCAATTTTATCAACATAGTTTAGTATAATCTATATTTTGTAAATTCCTAGAGTTCACTTTTTTGATGTAGGGATCTTTGATTTTTTTTCTTTTTCTTTTGTTTTTTTGTAACCTCATCTATTGTACTTATCACTTGGCAGTAAAAAGTTTGGCATTTTGAGACAAAAAAATTTTCCATATGGCTTGTTTAAAAGGGTTAAAGAAAATGAAAAGTTTTTTCTGAAAAAACTTCTCCTTTTTAATTTGGTTTTTAATAAAAAGAAAATACTATCGAATTTCAAATATTTTTACACTATTTGAGTGCATTTATTAAGACTATTTTCGTTTCCAGTTAACCTCACTTTGCTATTATTAAGAAACGCCAATGTCACTTTGGTTTGTACTGGGTGTGTACATTGATTTTACTGCCACCTGCCGTTCTATAAAAAAATAATAAATATATTTTTCAGTAAATTAATGAATGATTTCAAATTCTTTTTAAATTAAGTTACTTTAAATACTAATCTTTTAAAGTAATTTGATTTTATTATTCAAAAATGCTAAAAACTTGAAATAGAGCCCGACATCTATACTCCAAAATTTGAATTACTATCATTTGTATTACAGAGAATGATACTGAATAAGGTTCTTTTCTTGGATGTAATAGAAATGTTAACCGACTAAAACACTGTCGGTTGAAGTAGCCTCAAATTCATATGTGTGTTTTACCGCCCAATTGCTAAATTAAAAAAAATTCAAGAAATAAACTTGGGTAAAAATTTTTTTCCTGCATTTATGTTTTTAATTGATGCATTAGATCAGTTTCATCGAAAAATTAACATGTAGTCTCATTTAAATATCTATAAGTTTGTATCATAGCTCGAAAACCATAAGAGCTATAAACCTCCTGATGATAGCAACCGGTTGCCTCCGTCGATATTTACAACTCTTATTTGAACAATTTTTCGATTAAATCAACGGTTTGACTGTAATAAAAATGGCAACTCTCGAAAAACTCACGCTGTATATAAAGTAACCTACTTATTCGTTCTACTTACTACTTACCGTTTCAGTGCGAACGAAGTATTAGATTAGATTTTTTTGAATGCTACAAATATTAGATGCAGCTTGAAAACAACCTGTTTTATGTAGTACGTCATATGTTGCCTCGTCTTTGACTGCAAATCGATTTTTTGATAACCGGTAATGCACAACGTCGTTTGTGAAGAGTGTGATTTTCCATTATGACCCACGTATGATTAATCATACATTGTTAAATATCATAATTACTGACAGTTTACTTTATTAATGAGCGGCCGATGCTAAGTTAATTAAGAAGGAATCCCTTTTTAATGAACTTTTTTGAATAATTTTACTTTCTTTTTTTTTCAGTGAATATGTTAAAAGTTATGATCACATTTATCATTACAATTGCCGAAGAAAAGATGAATTTCTTAAAAAAGGATTTCGTAAGTATTATTTTAAGATATTTAATTGAAAATAAGTTTACTTTGTGAAAATTCGTAATTATGGTAACGATTTCGCTTTGTCTAAATTTTACTGATATTTTTAAACAGTTTTCAGTTTTTTTTTAACTATTTACGAGTTGATTTTAAAATGCATATGTTTGATAATAATAAAATTAATAAAACACTTTACTTTGCAAAAATATCACTTACAGATCGATTCTATTTACATATAAAATGAATTTTTAACAATTTCTCAGAATCACAGAGTAAAATTTTTAATCGACATCTAAAATATTTCTTTTTTTTGCTTTTGAACAGACGCATATCGTGCAAAACATAAACATATGGGTAAATTCCCAGAGGATGTTAAAATGGCTGAAACACTCACAGACGGTGATCCAAACATTATGGAAAGTGAAAAATATCAACCTGAAGAAAAACCTAATTATCGTAATATATTTGCATCTCCATCACCATCCAAGAAGTCAACACCCAAAAGTAAGCTTTTAAAAAACCGTATTTTTTTAATCTAGAATTTTCGAATTTTTAATTATATTTACACTTAAAGGTGGTGGGAAAGTTGGACGTGGACGTAAAAGTGTGTCCGGATCAAGACCTTCAGGTGGTGATAATTACCGACGAAATAGCTTAAATCCATATTTGGATTATAGTTATGAAGTACATGATCTAAGTGTGGATTCGAGTATGCCCACGCCAATTACACTAGAAAATTCTACAACAAATATAGTGTACGATTGTCCGAAATGTAATTTTACGTGTACTCGTTTGAATGTTATTGTTCTACACCACAAATCACATAACTTAGACGAATTTGGCCTACCTTTGAAAGGCAAGAAGAAGGCAAAAGAAAGCCCTACAAATAAATTACCAAGAATAGCTCGATGTTTCACGTCTACTATTGACGAAGATCTCGAATTACTGAGTAAAGGTATCGATATCTGTGCATACAGTGATTCGCCCAAAAAGAAATTTAAAACACCGAAAATTAAACTACCTAAAACGCCGAAACCATCTGAAAAGAAGAAAATTAACAATAAAAAAGACGTGAAAGGTATTCTCGCTGATTGGGAAGACAGCGAGAGTGAAAAAGAAGAAGAAAAGTTGGACAAATCAAGTAGTTCCGAAAATCTCGATAAATCACAAAATACTGTCGACGATTCAAAAACAAGCATATCCAATAAAGATTTAAATAAATCTTGCTTTGATTTCGAGGAAGAAGAAGATATTGCAACAATTATTAGTAAATCTCCAGGACGAAAAATTCCTCGAGTCATTCCAGAAAGTCAGAAGACCAAAAGTTCAGAATTAATTGTTACAGAGATTGCTGCTGAAGTTAACGACCAAAGTAAAACAATTCCTGATGTAACAGCTAGTCCAAAAGATGAAGCTAATGCTGCAGAAGTTCAAAATTCATCCGAAAAAGAAAACAAAAGTACTGAAAATAAAATACTTGATATCGAAAATAAAATTACTGAAATTGAAAATAAAGTTTTAGATGATGGAATCAAATCCCCTGTTTTAACAGTAAAATCAAAAGGTAAACGAGGTAGAAAATCTAAAGCCGAATTAGAAGAAATCCGACGACAAGAGATCGCGAAAGAAAATGAAAATCAAGAAGAGATTAAAGACAATTTAGAAAAAGAATTTGATGTCCTTATGGCAGAAACTGTCCTCCCGGAACTTCCCAAACTGCCATCTGATGATACATCATCAAAACAAACCGAAGACACACCCGAAACAATTAAATTACCAGATAAAAAAACTCGTGGAAGAAAAAAATCCGAAACACCTAAACAAGAAACGGTTATAGAACCTGTCCCAGAACCGCAAGAAGTAGCACCCACCAAAACGGAAAGACGAAACAAAAGAAAATCGGAACATCAAGTTCTAAAAGAAAAATCTCCGGAAATTATCGAAACAGAACTGAAACCTGAAACTGTTAATGACGTCGAAAAAGAAATCCCAAGTGAAGATCAAACCTCAGCACCAATTACTGAACCTGAATCACCGAAAATTGAAAAACGAGGAAGAAGAAGAGCGGAAACATTAAAAGAAAAAATTTTAATGCAAGCTGAACTCGAAGAATCGAAAAGTGATAAACGAAATAAGAAGAAAGTTGAAATTGCAAAAGAAACAACCACTGAACCAACAAAACAAAGTAAAAGAAAACAAGACATTGCAAAAGAAGTTAAAGAACCAAGTCCAGTAGCTGAATTCGTACAAACTGTATTAAAAATTGAAGACAGAAGAGGTAGAAGAAGATCAGAACAATTGCTTAAAGACAAGTCACCCGAATTTGTCGAAGAAAAGAAAACTAAACGAAAAGGTGATGTAACCTTAAAAGATAAATCACCAGAGCCAGTCATCGAACAAGTAAAGAGCCCATCTCAAAGAATAATCAAAGATAAATCCCCCGAATTATTTGCAGAGAAAGAGAATGATATTACGAAAACTAATAAACGAGGGAGAAAGAAATCTGAATCGTCATTTAAAGAAAAATCACCTGTCACGATTTTAGAAAAAGTCAGTAGTCCTCAACCCGATGATAAAATTGACACAAAAGAGAAACCTGAATTAGTTGTAAAAGAAAAAACTGAACCAGTCGTAAAAGAAAAAGTTGAACCAGTCATAAAAGAAAAAACTGAATCAGTCGCAAAAGAAAAAACTGAATCAGTCGCAAAAGAAAAAACTGAACCAGTGGTAAAAGAAAAAACGGAATTAGTCGCAAAAGAAAAAACTGAACCAGTCGCAAAAGAAAAAACTGAACCAATCGCAAAAGAAAAAACTGAACCAGTCGTAAAAGAAAAAACTGAACCAGTAGCAAAAGAAAAAATTGAATCAGTCGTAAAAGCAAAAACTGAATCAATTGTAAAAGCAAAAACTGAATCAATCGTAAAAGCAAAAACTGAATCAATCGTAAAAGAAAAAACTGAATCAATCGTAAAAGAAAAAACTGAATCAATCGTAAAAGAAAAAACCGAATCAGTCGTAAAAGAAAAAGAGATTTCCACTACTGAAACTCGGAGTCAAAGAAAAAGAAACTCCAGTATTAAAGATCACAATAAAATTGAAATTGAAAATGTTCCTGAAAAAGAAAAAGCATCCCCTGAGCAAACGCCAGAGGATCTGCCAAAATCTCCTCTACAAAGCGAACCTAATGAACAAAAAATTGCTCCAGTGGATGACAAACAAATTAACGAAATTATTCCAGATGAATCTAAACCGGATAAAAAAGAAAGTCCAGAATTAAGTAAAATTGACATTATTCCTAAAAAATTAAGAAAATCAAGATTTTCATCTATTAAAGAGAAAGATGAAGTTGATAATCTTATTGTCCAAGAAAAACCTGAAGAAATTCCAAAAGAAACTGTTGTAACAGAAGAAATTAAATCTCCTAAGAGCAGAGATAAATTTGAATTTATTCCTAAGAAAACCAGACGGAATCGACAAGAATTTAAATTAATTGAAGATGAATCTTTACGAAGTTCTGAATCAGTTGAAAAGAGTGATGCTATAGAATCGACCAGTAGTAAATTAGTAGACATGCCCGAAATAAATAAATCTGCTCAACCACCGATAATTACAGAAATCAAAAAATCGACTGATGAAAGTACGAATAAAAAACCAAATGAAACTCACGAAATTGCAGCAAGATACTCACCGAAAAAGAAATTACCAAAAAGAGAAAAATTGGATGAGGAATTAATGGAATATGTATTGGAAACAAATAAAGACTTACAACAGGAATCGACTGATACCAGTGCCAGTAAAAGTGATGTAGTTAAAGATACTTCAAAAAGTGCAGTAGAACCTGTGGTCGCCTCCGTTAAAGAGGATAAAAACCTAAAAAGTCAAGATACAAAAGATTCAACAGTACCCCAAGATGAAAAATCAAAAGATATAATTGATCAGGAAAAGAGCATTATTGAAAGCCCTACTGTTGAAGATACAAGCAAAATTCCAGAAAAAGCTAAAATATTTAGAAAACGTGGAAGACCTTCTAATGCCTCAAAAGCAGCAGCAGCAGCGGCATTACAAGAATTAAACCAAAGCGCACTTGAAGAACCGTCAGTCGAAAATCAATCCAGTTTAGCCGATTCTAAGGAAACGAGCACCACGAAACAGTTTACTAGACAAATTAAATCTCCTACCAGAGAAACAAGTTTAAGCGACAAAAAAGTTTCCAAACGTGAACAAGACTTGGATTTAAATAAAAAGGATATTCCCGAAAGTACTAAATCAGATGAATCAGTTAAAGTGATGATATCATTAAATGATTTCAAAATGGAAGATATTCCACTGCCGCCAAGTCCTGCCCCAAAATCAAGCACCATAAATTTAAATTTTACTGGCGACACTAAACAACATACAAGTAAAATGGCTGAAAAAGTTGACAATACTGTAAATACTTCAAAAGAGTCCAAAGAAATCAAGAGAACACCCATCAAATTTGAAATATCGAAAATAAAGGCTCAAATAAATAAGAAACTAACAACACATAAGAGTTTCTTAGGTGATGAAGAAGATAGTTTAGCATTGGTTCGAAAAGGACAAGCATTTACTCCAGAAAAAACTGCTGTTTCTGGTTTAAAACGAAGCTTCAATAAAGACTTCATTAAAGAATGTGAATCCCCGAAAAAGCGAGTCATGGCCGATTATAAAAAAGAAATCGATATGGAAAAAAACAAACAAAAGAAACTGGAAGAAAAATTGCAAACAGAAAAGGCACAAGAAGAAACTAAAAAACAAGAAACTCAGCTAAAAGAAACCATACTACCCTGTGATACTTCTAAAGATACAGTATCGAAAATTGATTCTGTACCAGAGACTGATTTAAAATCTGAAGATGATACGAAAGTTCCTGAAAAAACAGAGAAGCCAGAAGAAAAATTAACTACCCTACCAGTCAAACATGAAGATATTAGTGCTGTGATTAACAGTGGGACGGAAGTGAAAATAATTGATCCAAACTCAGAAAGATCCGAGCCTCATCAGTCCGAACAAAAAATTGTGCAACAAATTGTTCACGAAAATATCGCCGAATCATCGAATTTAACTGACGATAGCAGTTTAAATAAACCAGAAATATTTACAGAAAAGACACCCGAAACTGAAGATACTTTCCAAGATAAATCGGCAGAAACTAAAAAGTCGGATGCTATTACCGCAGATTCTCATCCAGATTCGGAAAAACTTGATAAAAATTCGGAAGTACCGCTTGAAATTCCAAGTGTAGCTGAGAATGATTCTCAGCTAACTGAACCCGCTCCTATTTTCGAAGAATCGAAAAAAGTTTTAGAAACAACGGAAAATAAGCCGAGCAATGAAAGTCAGTCTACTTTACCAGATTATGTGGATGAATTAGAATCAATTGAAAATGAAATTCAAAAAATTACGTCATCGGAGTCCAGTCCTTGTAAGGCGAACATCTTTCCCGAAAATATTGCTCTTGCAACTACACCAACCAAAGAAAACCTTACATTAAACGAACCAATTTTAGAATCTAAAGAATTATACTCATCACAATTGAATGAGACTGGTGAAAATGTGTTGTTAACTTCAGAAATTAAGTCTACTCCATCAGTTTCTACACCAACAACCGCTGATAATTCAATCGAATCCGAAATTGCAAAATTGACTGATACAAAACCCGAGGAAGGCGAAGTAATACCTGAACAGTCATTTTCTACCACTTCTTCCAAATTATTAGAAATTTTAGAATCCAAACCTGATCAAAAAATCAAAATCGAAAAGAAACTTGTACCAGTAACTTTGGGTGATAAAAAACAAACATTTATAGGTTTAACCGCTGCCCAAAAGAAAAGTGTAGCTCTAGGAAGCAAAATATTACCAGCAGCAAAAGGTACGAAATTTGTTATCAAATCCTCACCAGGCATAAAAGATGTCAAGAAATCAAAACCAATTATCTTATCCGAAGAAATTATTAAACCGGCTAATGATCCAAACAAAAGTATTACTGCAGTCTCTGCTGTTATCTCACAACCAGCTATTACTACTACTCCGAAAGGTGCCACAAAACGTAACTTCGAAGAAGATCTATTAGAAGACAAAGGCGGCATTAAGAAATTTATAATTGAAAAAGCGGTAGCTGATTCTTCAACGCAACCGAGTGTAATGAAAAGTCGCGCTAAACCAACTGTTCTATCGCAAACGATTATAAAACCAACGGGGAAAATTGAGACTGCTGTAGAAACTTCGAAAGAATCTGTCGATGATAACATGTTTGATATTAATTCAATGCCCATTGTTCTAAGTGATGATTTACTTACGCCTGAAAGCATCGAAAATATGCCGATTGTCATTTCGAACATACCAGAATCGGATAAATCGCAGAAAACGTTACAGGTAATAAGTAAATCAGGGAAATTAGTTACACCCGATAAAACGAAGTTTGTTCCACAGCAGAAAACTGTTGGTGTAAAACCTATTATGCAACAGACTATCTCCAAAAATCAAAAGATATATCAAGCAGCTTCAACAAAGCTTCTAGCTAATAAACCGGCTGTTATTACGCAACCAGGAAAACCAGAGAAATTCATAATATTACCACCGACGTCCGCATCACCAGCTACTGGCTCTAAGTACACTGTGGGTAAACGCACAATTCGCGCTAGCGGGCAAACATCAGTGGTCGTAAGTAAAAGCCCTGCTGCGGTTTCTACCCCAACAACAATTGTAGACGCTAAAACCAAGTCAGCATTACAGGCTGGAAATAAAGTAATGGTTGTAACTAATTCACAAGGACAACAATCACGTATTATACTGTCTCCAGCTCAACAAAAAATGCTAGGCTCTAAAATGGGTACGAAAATAATCACAAGAACCGCTCCAGTAACAAAAGGAACCACTCTTGCTCTTAATAATATTGTCACGTCTAAAGGTACTATCCTTACACCAACATCTACACTAGTTCAAACTAAAACTCAAACTGTGTCTCCCCAAACTGTTATTACATCGAAAGGTCAAATACTGACAACAGCTGTTCAAAATCAGTCAATCATAACATCGAAAGGTCAAATTTTAACACCCGTGACACCCACGCAAATGAAAGCCATCAAAAGTGGAACCGTATCTTCGGGTAAAAAAATTCAAATACCACAGAAAATAATTTTACCAGCTGGTGCTGCCGCCAAATCGAATTTACAGACTATAGCTGGCATGAAAACTAAAACAGTACTTGTCAAAGGAAGTCAAAAACAAATTGTACAAAAAATCCAACCAAGTACTTCTACTAGTCAGTTACGTACTGTAGTTCAGAAAGGTAGCCCAACTATTAAAGCAGCATCACCAACAGTTTCACCAATCATATCCGGAAAGCAAAAATTAGCTATTGCTCCAAAAACTCCTAACGTTATCAAACGGCAAGTGGTGCGAGGTCAGAGTACCAGTTCGCCACAATCAACAACTCCACAACGGGTTATACTACAAAAAATGCCATCCGGTGAAATGAAATCAAATACAACGATTCAACGAGCGTCACAATCTAAAACAGTTGAACCCAAACTATTCCCAAAACAGTCTAGACCGAGTTCGATTGTCAGTTCAGGTCAAAATGTTCCACCGCTAGTTCCACTTTCACCGAGTCAAGCAAAAATTGCAGAATCACCTCTTTCTCAACAAACTGCTGCAAGTGGTTCACAACCGTCCACAAATGTGGAGACCTCGGTCCAATCTCCGAAACAGTTAATAATTCAAGACGATATGGGAAATCAAACGAGTGTTTCTCAAGGTCAGATATTAGCTGTACCCGGCGGTGAAGTAATTGATGGCCAACCACAATCGTATATGTTGGTTACGGTGGATGAATCTGGAAACTTACTTCCTTTGGACAATCAAGCTTTAATGTCCCTGGATCCAAATTTAATAGGTCCCGACGGCAATGTTATGTTGCAATTTAATCAAGGCATTAACCCGCCAGAGACTCAACCTTCATTACCGGTTTCAAGTGCAGATACTTTGACGCCTGCAGCAGTTGAATCTACAGAAATTCCTAAGGTGCAGTCACAAACAGTAGCTATAGAGTCACCAGCTCAAGATTATCAACAATTATTAATCACTGATGATCAACAAAATTTAATTGCTTTGGCTGGTCCCGATCAACATTTATTAATGACCGAAAATCAAAATTTAATTCTAGATCAAGCTGTTTTACAAAGTCCAAAAACGACTTCTGAACAAGCAGTAACTTATAGTATTTCTAATGCAGAAGATGGCCAACAAATTCTAATATCAGGCGATCCAGAAAAAGCTCAACATCTGATAAATGTTTTAGCTTCTGGATCACAAGATCTCAGTCAAATAATGTCAAACACCGAAGGTAATTTGATAATTAACGCAGATGGACAACATATTATCCTGAATGCAGATGGTGCTAGCACAGAACAAATTATCTTAGCCACGTCTACAGATGGATTCAATTTACAAGAAAATTATAATTCTGATTTTGCCAATCAAGCAACAACGAATCAAGATATTCTAGCAGCCGCGCTAGCGAATACCGTCTTTCCACAAGAAAGTAATATTACCGAGGGATTGAATATCGTTACCAGCGCTACAGGAGGTCCACTAATGTCCACAACATCGGAACTAAGTCCTTCATTATATCAAAACATGCAATTGCCCAATTTAACAAGTGGAGCAGTTTTAGAAACGTCATTAACTAATTTGGCTCCAATTATGTCACCTTTGGAAGTTCCAACAAGTGGAACCAGCAAGAAAGTGCCACTTGATATCGAAACAACAAGCCAAGTTCCAAAATCATTAGAATTACCGATAACAATTACCGATCCAAATATATCTCAAACAGTTAATTCACAACTAGCAAATGAGCTACAGAACAACTTAGGCTTACCAATCACAATCACCGATCCCAACATTTCAAATGTGCGTGTTTCGGAATTAAATACTTCTACATTTGGATACTCTTTACCAAATATTGAGGAGTCCGTTGAAACAGCAACAACCACCAGTTCAGGCCCAATCTCAATGCCACTATTGACTGAAGATTTAGAACCTGAATCATCACAACAGGAGAACAAACCGGACGAGAGTACCAACAAAGACGTTCAACAACCCCAAGAAGAGGCCACTCAACCCGAAGCATTAAACACTATATTCGAGCCGAAAAATAATCCTGAACGTAATGAGAATGAGGATATCGAGAACGCTGGAAATGCACTCGATGTTTTAGCCAGTGTCACAACCGCTTCCGGAATGATCAGCGAAAATAACGCCGAACTAGAGCATATATTTGCCGAGAAGAAAGATGATCAACTACCGTCAGAAGTGTTTGCGCAGAATACTTATCTAAATGAAAACGAGGGAAAAGAAGAGAATAATGAGTGTGAAAATAACAGTGTAGTTCATGAACCATTTTCACGATCGAGACTCGGTGATCATTTTGTATTAGAATCACCACACAGTGAAATTGATGCAAATTCCGACGAAATATCAATACAACCGTCAATTGTACACGATGAGGCGAGCCATTCATTAAACGAAAATTCGCATAAGAGAAGTTTTGATGGATTAGAGGATGAATGTAGCAGTGACAGTAAAAAATCGAAATTTGATATAAGTTAGGTGATTATTGATACATTTTGGTGAATGTAAATAGGATTCGTAAAAATATTTTTTTTAATAATAAAAAAAAAATGTATAAAAAAAATCACGTTAGGCATTATTAGATTCAGGATACATATTTGATTATTTGCATCAGTTTCAATTACTAATCCCTCTAACGATTCCATGATAGGGCCTCTCTGAATCATAAAGGTTCATCCAGATTTTCGGATATCCTTGGCAAATTGATTAACAAATCGGCGTGAATAATTTCATCTATGTGGCTGGTATCCAAGTACGTATTTGTTGCAATATCTCTTTGAATGTTTTGCTGACATGGATCGTGTTCGTTGGTGATGAAGTTTGGTAATATAAATTAGTGGTATGTCATCTATTTATACGGTAATTTTGTTAAGTTGTCAAAAATTAAAATTTGTGATAGCTTATCATGAATAGTTAAACAAAAATTCGAATACAATTTTTCTCGAAAGTGTATAGTTTTCTAAATAATCGTTTGATGTGTAAATGTCTATACGGGCGATTGGGGGTGTAGCAAACCCAGTTTTAGTAACGTTACGTAAGAAGAAGAAGAGTGCTGCACTTCAGAATTAGGTTAGGAATTGTACTGACAAAAAATCTCATTACAATCACCAACTAACGTGGATGTTGACACATTTTAACTAAGTCCTGAACTCACAACTTCTTTTTTTTTAAAAAAAAAAGAATTGAGGGCTGATGGTAACGGACCTAATTACCTGTACGTAACGTACACAAGCTCTTTACAATGTATTCAGTAATCACGCACACGTTAAAATATTTTGCTTAAAAGACCCCTTGGATGGGTCTAAATGACCCACATGAAAAATATTCAATGCTATAAATAATCATAAATTACAATCGTTTGGTCTGAAACCGTAAACAAGTTCTTTCTCAAGTTCAAGGAACGTTTATATGAACGACTTTAAACTGTGATTTAAAAATTTCTATTAGGATTTAAATTTAAAGAAATTCGGATTTTTTATTCAGATTTTTATGACTTATTGTACTTTTAATTTTTAACAACTTAACAAAATTACGCTGTACAGTCGGACACATGTATTTTCAACCTGTTGGGACTAATCCATTCATGAATTCTCAATTTTTCCTTCATCCTCACTTCGTGACAGTCATAGAATTAATCAGTAATCACATTTTTTAATGCATAACCTTCAAATCATAAAATGTCAAGTGACATATGATAAACAAAAAGGGAAAATGGAAAAATTGTAACAAATTTGTAATAAAATTATTTGTGAACACTTGCGAACGATCAACCGATTCATTTGACAGTTATTTTTCTGTATAGAGTTGAAAATACATTAATCCGACTATATTTGCCAAGAATATCCGAATGTCTGAATGGATCCTAATAAACATTAAGAACTTTTATAGCGGATAAATAAACTTTAATCGTTAAAGGGATTATATCTCGTTTATAACAAATATAGATTTACGTCATAACATTCATGTTAATTGTATATAAAGTCAAATTAAATCAATTAACCTTTAATAATTAAAAATTTTGTGTATACATAAAAAAAAATTATGTAATGTTTAAATTGCATTTACACAAAACGATTTTTTTTTTTTAAATCATATTACGTTTTATTATGAGAATTTTTTAAAGTAAAATCTGTAAATGTGTTTTAAAATTATTATTAAAAAGTAAATCCGTTATTTGTTATAAACAATAATTTATAATATTTCACTGAAATGTACAAAATGTCGTTATCAGATCACGATTGAATTCGATATACATTTCTTTCTTGTTTTCATTTCAAAAAATAAAACGAAACAAATTTTTAGAAAATAAAATATTTAGTACTATAATATTATTATTTTTTGATATTTGTTTTCTTATGTATTTGTAGGCTTTGGGAAAAAGAGTGCTAAAAAAAATTGATAAGTCTGAAAAAAATGGCGATAATTTCGTTTATCTAATTCAGTCTGTTGTGTTGTTTCCATATATTGGTTCCATTCGTATCTTATTAACAATCGATTTCAGTGAATTTATTTAAAATTTTACCGTTTGATTTGTCCATCAGAAGTTATCAAGTTTCTCAGTGCTTCCCAATTGAGTTGAATTTCTTTCTTGGAGGGAAGGTTAAGAAATCCGCCATCTTGGTCTTGAAATATATGGAAAAAATTATTTGATGGAGAATCCAGTGTTGAAATACAGTAGCTGGGTTCATAAGTGATTGAATGCTTACTCTTATGTTAATATGATGGTAACAGCCAAGATCTGATGGGCAGTCACAATATAACCGTCCGAATCATATTTGACGATACATTTTTTTTAGTTTGCTAGAAAATATGTTATAACTAGGGTGTCCATAAGTGTCGTCTTAAAATGTACTCTAAACCGTACATTTTGTGTAGGTAGTTCTTTTCTAGGATTCGATTTCCAAACGTATAATACTGATTTTTCGAGTTGTAGATCGGTTACATTCTTGAGAATAAGGTCAACATATTACCAAAATTTTGTAGACTTTTGTAAATTGTAATTTGGCTGTCTGAAAATTTTATTAGTAATTTGTTAACGAAAAATCAATATTAACACTGAGGCCCGAGCACTTTCACAGTAAACTTCTACGGAAGCCGACAATATTTTTAAAGAAACTTTATATAAACAAATACATAAAATGATTCAACATGTACATATATGTGATACGTACATACATATATTAGACATTCAAACACATTCAAATCAATTAGAGAATTACAGAAAGTTTAGATAACAAACTGGTAAAAATAAATTAAAAAACAAACAAATAGTTTTATTAATTTTTATATTGTTTATTTTAAGATTTTTTATAAAAACCAAGAGAGTAGTGTGTGTTGGTGTTTGTATGAGTTGAGTATATACACATCGGTGTGGTAACATCGCACACATACATAATGCGTAATCAATTAATCATTGATCGCGATCGGCCTCTGCGGTTATTTTGATTATTTTCGGATGCCGAAGCCGTGGGACTGAAAGTGTTAAATGAGTTCAAAGAGCAAGGAAGACGGAAAACGAAGAAATGAACAACTTCGAAGCTAAATAATTTGGTTAATTTTTTATATATCACTTTCCGTTTCTTTTTTAGAATTTCGTAGCACAACTACGAAATCCTTATGTTTTTGTGAATTCTGGCGCTTTTTGCGCATCCAACACGCATTGTGTAGATTTCAGTTGTTCAGTTATGTAAACAAAAACACTTGTTATGAGATTTTTTTAAATGTGTTTGTCGGTTTGGTTTTGTTAAAATATGGACATCCTAGCTGTAACTCAACGAAAGAATACGTATTTTTATAACAGTTGCGTTCAGCAGAACGTAGCCAATACAATTCATCACTTATCGTTTATTCAACGTTTCGTTTTACTGAATGTATAGCCACTGTAAGTGTGAAGGCGATGGAGAATGATGAGTATGTATGCGGATGAGTGAGAGAGTATTATTTTAGGTAGCATATGACGCGTATCTTTGTCCAACAACAAAACATTTTTGTCTGATTAATTATTTCGAGTTTTATTTAATGAAAATAATTTACAGAATTAAATTGAAATAATGGTGTTTTCTGATTAATATGTTTGGAAATATAAAATGACGAATTTTTGATCAAAATCATCGAAAATCGAGATCTTTAGAAGTCTATTTATTATTAATATTGTGAGTTTGATGCCATTTAAAAATTTGGTTTAACAGTTGAGTTTGATAAACGTTTAATTCGATATACTTATTGTATGTAAAAATTATTAAAGTTTAGCATATACTGTAATTTGTTTTTAAACGATTTCCTGAAGTGTACAAATCATTAAGTAATTGTATATGTATATAGTAAAAAATATAAAATTTTTAAATGTAGTGATAAATATGTTTATATAAGATTTACAAATATATGTATTAGATTATATTCAAGTAATATTTATTGCGCACGATTATCAAAAGTCAAAACAAAAAAATTAACAAATTTATTTCATCGTATTAATTCAATTCTCACTTGAAAGTAGATTATTTTTTTTACAGTTTTTAAGCAAAACAAAAAACTTCAAAAAAAAAGTTATAATTAAAAACGAGTTTAAACTTTGTACAAATAAAATGTTAGTATAGCATAATTTAGGGCGAAAGTTTACAAAATAAAATCAAGCACTCAAGTTCCGTATTGTAACGATTTACAATAGGAATTTTGAGTGTCGGTTTAAATGTTACAACATATTTTAAAAAATAAATGCCATAATTTTTAAGTGATGTTCGTTTTCTCAATTTAACAAATTTTATGTTTCTGACCAATGAATGGATCTATTGTACTATATCATATTAATAGTTTTTAATTTTGATGCTTTTTCTTTTTAAAATAGAGTTAGATTTTCGTACGAGTGTTAAAACACTTCTCTATCTTATCATTTTTTGACGTTCTCATTTTCAAATCACACATGTATTTAAGTTTTATTGTCAGATTTTGTTTTTGTGAAAATATTGATAATTTTTACAAATAAATAAAAATTTAAGAGTATAAAAATATTTAAAAATATTTTATTTCGAGACAAATGGATAGTAAGATTCTTCGGTGCGTTAATATATTTTTTTTTTTATAGTATGTATATCTTTATTAATTTGAAATCAGTTATAACTTACATTATTGCTTTTTATTTTAAAAATTTGTTCATTAAAAAGATTAATTGTAATTTCGAATGTTGCAATATATTATAACTGTAATGAATATATAATTTTTACAAATGTTACATTTTATTTGACTTGTTCTGTATCTTTCTTTTTCTTTTATTTATTTATTTTTTAATTTCTGATATTATTTACGTTATTTACATTCACGTGACGTGGTTAAATTTTTAATGTTTGTCGTTTTTTAATTTAGTGGCCCATGTTAATAATAATCGAATCATGCCTAGTACATTAATTCATAAAACAAAATAATAATAATAAAAAATACTAAAAACTATTATTATCATAAAATATATATTTTAGGTAGGTATAATATTTGATTAATATACATACTTTTATATGCAGTGGTGCAAGTTTGGTCCTATAGACGGTAGTACTGGCGCCAATAGTGGCGCCTTGATGTGGCATAAATGACAAATTTTACTTGCATAACATTATACATGTGAATATATCGGCGACACAAACATTACGCACGCGCCTCTGATGGTAAAATTAGAACTATGTAGTATACGTATACGTTCAAATGGCATAGAAATTATGTGCGGATTACTAGATTATATCACCAATTAACGTATAGAAGGACGTATTTCGAAGGACCAATTAACGTATATTTTTATTTGATAGGTACTAGTTGTAATTTTACCACCAGAGGCACGAGTGAGAACCTTTGTGTCGCCAAATATAAAACAGAATAAGGGAAAATTTTGTGAAAAGTACACAGCCAAGATTACTGGCATTTCAACAAGTGAGGTGTCTGTCAGTAGAGAGTGACTCTAGGGGTGACCTAACGGAGCATGAATTTACGGGTCCCGAAAGTTTAAAAAAATTATTGTACAAAATACTATCTTGGTAAACTATGGGGCTATTCGTAACAACATCGCTTGCAAGCACATATGGCTCGACTGCTTGCAAGCACATGCTTAAAAACGAACACACTTTAACGAAATTTTGTACTTTATACACGACTGTAATATGTTTCAAGTTGCATGAAATACCAATGGAAATACCCTGTATATTGTTACAATTTGACAACTACTCTTTCAGTTGTCGTGATAATGCGTGATTGAGAATATTGTTGCCAAGCTTGGTCTTCATTGGTAACGTAAAGATTACGCGAACGTACTGTATCAAGTAAAATATGTGTATGTATACATTTGATTGGCGATAAAAGTAGGTATGCAAATTATGTGCGGCTTACTAGAATTTATATTGGAAATTAGAATTAGAACTCTGATATAGAAATTCGGATGCATATAGTGGTAAATGTATGGTGGTATATAATTGGAACATTTTATTCGATTTATTGAGGACATAATATAATAAGAATGTTGTACTTTCACACTTAAATTTTCACTTTTATATCGATCAGTTTCAAGGTAAACTCGGTCGGACAATAAGTTAAAATAGGAAGTAATAAGAAAATGGCAGAACTTTTTTTAATGTACTCAGCTACATATCTGGGCACACAAATAAAAGTTCAATTATGGTTAACCGAATTCCATAATAGAGGGTATAGCAAGATAAGCATAGCGAAATGGTCGCCATAGCCGATGTCTGTAATAATATAATAGATATAATGTGTAGCGACATTGATATACTTTTATTTATGTGAACTGAATGAAAATGACTCATTTATATAAATTTATGTATCAGACAAGCTCGTAATATAGCTATCTCTCACAAGATCTACTATCTAATATATTGAAAAAAGACAGTAGAAATTATAATAACTTTTATACGTGACAAAATTTTATTTTTGAAATGAGTCATTTTTAGTTCATATAAATAAGAGTATAGCTCAAGTGTTACCAAATATAAATAGTGAGTCACTAATCCTTGACCTTGATTTGTTCTTGAGATACTGGTAAAAATATGTGTGTGCGCTGTAATTATTCAAACCTAATAGTAGCACTACACTCTCGTCGAGGCAACACGAGGCGACGCGAGGCCGAGAGTGTAGTTGATGCTCTCGTGTTACCTCGCCTCGCCTCGTCAGGTCTCCGATCTGAGTCGGTTTTTTGTCACAAGTCAAAGGACACGAGACACGAGGCGAGGCGATCAACTACACTCTCGAGCAGCTTCCACATTCTCGCCGAAGTTGGACGAAGTAGTTCCTCGCGAGGTTGGCCGAGGCATACCAACCGCGAAGCACAACGAAATGACCCTCTACATTCTCGACTCGTCCAACCTCGGCGAGAATGTGGAAGCTGCTTCGCATATACTCGTGTGTTGATATTAGGCTTGCGCATTTTAGTTTACTTGTAAGAGCGCTCAGTTTAGTTCATAGTTCTTTAATGAACTAGTTCGTTCTTTTAGTTCGTTAGTTCACAGTTCTGGATCAACAGTGATGAATATGAACTGCATTAATTTAGTTCTTTAGTTAGTTCATTTTTCTGACGTTTTTATCTTAAAGATTTAAGATTTTTTTAAACTAGTAATCTTTTATTTTTGACAATTTTCCCATATCGGGAACGAAGAATTTCGATATGAGGAAATGTCTAATAATAACAACCTGATTCTACAATTCCCATTGGTGTGTCAATTTTTACAAAATTATTTAAAATGTTCATTTGTATGTCTTTATTTTTGTGCTCTCTGCAACGCTAAACACTACCTTGATTTAATAGTACTTTTTACAATTAGTTCACGAACTAATGAACTTACTGAACTGAACGAACAATGTAACTAACTGAACTACTGAACTACCAAAATAATTTAGTTCACTAAATCCTCATAGAACATAATTATATGATAAGTGATAAGCATTGATAGCTACATATCTACGATACTTACCATAGATATAATACCTACAAGTCAGTGTCTCTAGTGATCCAGAAATAGAGCTAACGAACGAAGAGTGGAATTGATGGTGAACTAGTTCGTTCAGATCACTTGTAAGAACGCTCTATTGAACTAGTTCGTTCACGAACTACACAAGCCTAGTTGATATTGCATATGTTGCATATCTGCGTACTATTATGTTTTTA
Organism: Brachynemurus nebulosus; assembly: GCA_035578155.1. NCBI lineage: Eukaryota > Metazoa > Arthropoda > Insecta > Neuroptera > Myrmeleontidae > Brachynemurus > Brachynemurus nebulosus. The sequence continues at coordinate 156,508,846 of JAPWDM010000001.1, read as the reverse complement.
TACATAACCTAAAATCATGCCTTAAATTTACAAAAACGTTATTTTAAACTTTTTTGTGTAATATGCATGAAGAAAATTATAGGATTCAAAAGTACATAGAACTGCAGCAGCAGTTATTTGAATCCATGTCACCGACATCACCCATCTTGTCCATCTATGATTGACATTTCAAACTATACGAACGCGTATGAGCAGTATGAATAACTGAGTAATGAGCGAGAGTGTAGACGGTACATACTCGTGTTGTCTCGCCTCGTCAAAACCTCGACGAACGTCTCGTCGAGGCGACCTCGCGAAAATGTAGTGCTACTATAAAACAGTTAAGTATAATTATCCTTTATTCTCAAATAATAAAATTGACCTCTTTACCCTAAGATTAGCATAAAAACTGGTATGATTTATATCAGTGTTTTTCAAATTTTTTAGTTCGCGATCCCTTTTTTTATTTAAAAGTTTGAAAGAACGCTCACGAAGAGTGAGTGTGTAGAAAATGAGTATGTGAATTGTAATCAATTTTTTCTGGGAATTTCAGTTTGTGAATCACTGACATTTATATTGTTTAAATTAGATACAAAATTCGCACAAACAGTGGCAAAATTCGTATTATTTTTGGACAGCTACTGACTTTTAATTTTCATAAAATTTTAGTTATCAATTATCATATACATATGTATATTGCAGCCATATTGTCAACAATTTTCCATTTCCTTTTTTTTTTTTTTTTTTAAAAATACATATTATATTACCTTTCAGTGAACGTGGTTATAGCTTTTAGAGAAAGTAATGAAATATTGCTGCTATCTCCTAATAACGGCAATTTTTAGCAGACCTGCATGCAGTAATGCTATAAGGCCAGCTATTGCAAATGATATAGTTAAACAGTTTCATACTGGTCAAAATTTCAAAATACATTTTATGTATTTTTCGACGCTGATCACAAATCTAAAGTCAAGCTGTTGAGTTGTTAGAGGACGAAAGTTGTTTTCGATCGATCGCTATAACTTAGAAATGCAATGAAAAAAATGGAACTTCCGTGATGAAGTAGAGTCAAAGAGCAGTACAAAAGGAAGTGAAAAGAATATTTCAGAAGCCTTAAAAAATGTCACTTATAACCTGTCAATTTTTAAGCCCGAATTTGTGTATGATTGATCATATTTTGATATTGCATCCTTATGTGACATATCAAATTAAAGCTTAAAGAAAACTTAAGGGGTTACATGGGTTTTTTAGCAAAAAAGCACTATTTTTTCTGAAGAAACGAAAATTGAAACTACACGGAGAGAAAAATCCTATAATTTTTGTAGAAAAAATTTCAGAAAAATTACTATGCTCCCCTATAATCCGTGCGCGATCGACGACCAAAATAAAAAATATGTGCTAGCATGGTAAAATTTAATGTGGTGCTAACACAACTTTTATCACACTCTTATGCATGTATATTATAGTTTAATTCTTGTTGTCGTACTCTTTCATTTGCGCATCTGACTCGCGACCTTATATTGGTTGCACTGTACCTGTAAAAACATGTATACAAAAATTATTGCCAACAATATATTGTAATTACATAATTATACTAAATAAAGATAGGTAAATAACAAAAAGATGAATTAAACGATGACATCATCCTAAGAGAGTGTAAAAGCAACTGACTACTAAGCTGCATCAAGGTGCTTGGTGGGAGCTGTCTGACAAAGTTTCTTCCACAGTCCACACCTATGGTTCGCATCGTTCGCATGTAACCCATGTAACTAACTCGCTGATTGAGGTACATTTCATTACAGCGATCCCAACAAAACCAACCTTCTTTCTGTTTTTTTTCTTTCTATTATTAGCATGTTAGCATGGAAATTTTTTTAATAAACACAATTAAAAATTATTTTTTTGTCGGTAATGGAACTTTTTACTGTGCTGTTTTACAAATTTTACGGAGATAATATTACGAAAAGAACATTCCATCCATTAAATTTTTTATGATTAATTATAATCTTTATATTTTTACCTTACAGAATTTAATATGTTCGTCTTTTACACGTCGATTGTAGTGCTGAGCACAGTAATTTTTATAGGAATTTTCTCCGTGTAAATTCAACATTTTCCTATATTCACTAACTGATATGATAGAACTATACTCCCGATTGAAATACATCACAAACGTACTTATTTTTCAATTTTTAGGGCTCCGAAGCATTACTTTGGATCCCTATTGGTTTTGTTGTGTCGCCTTTATTCGAAGAGAAAGTTTCTAAAAATATAAATAATAATGAATTTAAAAGTTTTTTTATTTATTTATGTTACTTATTTTTCTTGTTAATTCAATAAAATATTGCTTTTCTAGAATCGAAATTTTCTAGAATTTGAAGTAGAAAGTTCATTATAAAAAATATAACATCTAGAAAAAATTGATTTAACGAAACAGAAAAAGTAAACCTATAGTGCAGCGTTTCTTAACGTTTTTTCAGTGTCGACCTACATAGTATGTAAAATCTCGAATAATGTGCGGACAGATCACATAATATATGAGATAATAATTATGATGATTACAACAATATTTCTTTGGGATATACAAACTTCACGAAGAATTCTTTTCAACCTTCTCCCAAATTGCGTGGACTAGCTTTATAGAAGGATGGACATAATGAAACCAATATCTTCTATTTCATCACTGTGCTACCATACCAATAACAATGTACTTGAGGAGTACATTGTACAAACTGTGATAATTTAAAAAAATTCTCTTGAAATTTTTTTGACTTTACATTTTAAATATGTTTGACTTTTTTAATTGTTTTAAATTAAAGTAATTATTTTATAAAAAATTTTTTCGATTGACAAATTTCCATGTGAAATGCAAAAAAACTAGTTAAATTGTTCTAATGGATTGTTGGTATGGTTGGATGTTATCCAAGAATGACAATCTGAAATTTAGATAATTTCTGCCACTGAAGATGATATTAAACATATCGAAAATATTTTGGCAATTTTAATAAAGAAAAGCTATGAAATAGAAGATATTGGTTTCATTATGTCCATCCTTCTATAAAGCTAGTCCACGCAATTTGGGAGAAGGTTGAAAAGAATTATGATGATTACTAATCTTCTAAATTACATTTTTATTTTTAGTGTTCCGTATCAAAATTGGCAAAACGGAACACTTATGCAATCACTTCGGTGTCTGTCCAAGTGTCACAGGCAATTTCCTCTGAAACCACTCAACGTGAAAATTTGAAACTTCCAGAAATGTAGTTGAATTTCGATTCTGGAGGTTAATTTTAGGGGATAACCTGGAAAATAAAAACAAAATTTTTTGCCAAGAGCACCGAGTAAGGTATCAGAATAAAGCCTATTAAAGCACGAATTCAGTTACATATTATGCAACTACATACTTTTGACCATTTTTTTTTTTTTTTATCAAAACTTCATAAAAATTGCTGTTCCCAGCCTTTATTATCAGAAGGATTGTTCAGAAAAATCTGAAAAAATTCACGAACATTAAGATTGAGCGAAAATTATCAAAACTGAACTACCTTGCACAACTTTCTTGGTATGTAAAAAGTTGATGACATATTTTGCTTTGATCAAGATGTTGTTAATCAATAATAATTGTATTAATAGTTTGTTAAACAGGTATTTTGGTAATTTTTTTGTACAGCTGATTTTAGAAATTAAAGAAGTAAGTAATATCTGATAAATCTCTACACAGAAAATATATAATCTCTACACTTGAGTATTATTATGGTATTATCTAATATTTGTAAAATTTTGTTAGGTATCCATAGAAATAAATAATCCAACCTATTCAAAAAAATTGACAAAATATGTAATTTCCTGACTTAAAATATCTAATACAATTTTTATAAATATAGGTATGTAAATAGGGTAAATAGTACTGCTAAAGTGCTAATAGTTATTATTGAAAGAAAAAAAAAACGGCAATTCTTAGTACATTTACTTCATTCAGTAAATATCACTTCGTTTCTGGTAAACGTAAACAGAACAAGTATAAATTATACCATCGTTCTGAACTCGAAAAATAGGGTTTTTCTACTCTTGTTGAAGAACATACTTATTACATATCCGTTAATTGTTGAGAAAGTTAGGCATTATTCAAAGGTGTGAAGCAATGATCATTACTCAATACTTTTCGACCAATGAAATCACCGTATTAACCATTATTCAATGGGTCGGTATTTGTTTTGTGTATAATATATGTATCAAATTTTAATTTCATGTATGTTGCATAGTAACGTGCAAGTAAACAAAGTAGTTTATATTTTGTTTTCATCGTTTGTACATATATAAACATTTATTGAAATTAGAGATAGATTAAAAATTGTATTCTTTTGATTTAAAATTTATTTTCAATTTCATTTAAATCAAAAAGGAAAAATGTAGAAAAAATATCGTATTCTATTCGCTTGCAATGGCTATTACTCACTCAGATGCATTACGACACTCGCCTCGTAAACTAGGCTCGTGTTGCAATTTCATCTTCGTGAGTAATAGCTATCATTAGCAGCTATTACTGAATAATATACTATTACTTTAGGACTAAAATTTATTCATTAGAAAAAATATTTCATATTCCGTTACAAAATTCATAGAAAAAATTTTATTGATTGTACGAAACACTGTTAGCGCAAGTACAATTTGCACTTGGTGACTTGTTTAATATGAAATGTCGTTTTTCGACTAAATGTTTAAAAGCAAAATATTATTAGTTCTTTATTTTTGATTGAAAATTTTTAAAAGCAGATTATGTATTATGTCTTAATGTGCTTATGCTACTAATGCTACCAACGCTATTAACATTTTTAGCTTGAAAATATTAATGCATAGTGGCAATCGTTAGTACATGAATGTAACGACAGCGACAATCATGGATAGGTGCAGGTTACTCCGTACGTACGTATGTTTATATGTATGTATGTTTATGACACGTAGGATTATTCTTCATACTGTTCTATGTTCATACTGCTTCGTACTTATATAGGAATATATGAACACTGCGTAATTATTAAATCCTTCAAAAATCTCTATATTTAGTATTGTGAGAATTTAAACATTAACTTAAAATATTGACTTATTTCATTGGTATTGGACTACTCACATTATTTTATCAAAAATAATTCAATTAAAATAACGACTCTCACTAGTGGTTTAATAAATTGGTAATGTTATATACTAATTTAAAGGATGTGTTCGTCACCCTGGTCTCTCTTCAAAACGAATAAATCTTTCGCCTTTTACTAAAGATTTCCGTGGAGGGGGACAACCCAAATGGGTCTAGAAAATAATTTTTCTTACAGCCCAACCCTTTTCGGGGATGGGCTTCAAGTTAAATCTAAAAATATTGATCTGATTGATCTTACAATTATTGTAAAGTAGAGGGTAGAGCAAATTCCATGTACACAAAATATAAGTTGATCATCTAAAATGGTATGTCCCGTATGTCCTTCCAAATTAATTTCCATGTTGTATATGGAGTGTTTCCATTAATAATTGAAAATATTTTTTAACTGGAGATCTGGACTTTTAGAATATGAAGATTTAATCCAAAATCACGATAATAAAATGTTAAATGTGGCTTACATAATACACACACCGGCATAATTAGCGGAACATACAAATATCTGTAAAAATCAAACAGACTATTTAAGCTATTTAATTTCAAGAAAATATTAATCTTATTTAATTATACACTTAAAATTACATGTTCAGAAATTGCGATATACCTTTATTTTCGGTAGCAAAAATAAGTATCTAACCATATAAAATGGCAAATTTTCGGAATCTTATGTCGTCTAAGAATAATTTAAGTTAAAGATTATTATTTAACAAATAGAACATTAAATACAGCGTTTTAATACCGCTTGGTTCCTCCCGTGCTCTTATCAAAGCTTCCATTCGTCTTTCTATACTCAGAATGATGTTATCTATAGTCTCCTGGGACAGTCCTTGCCATTCGTCAATTACGGCAGTTTGAAACTCGACCCCATTGAGAAAAAGCGGCATTTGAATTCGAAAGTGACAGACCTCTTAAAAAGATTTCCACCAATAATAAATAAAAACAATTCTATGGAAAGTCAGTTGATTCCTTATAATCCGATCAATTTAGCCCTAAAAATAGTAGTAAAGATACAAAAATTAGCGGAGAGCTGAAAATTGGTACGAATGTTCGGAACACCATTATAAATAAGTGTTGAAAAGTTCTCATCGATCCTGTATGTGGAAAAAATTTTATTCGAGGTCAAAGGTTTCAAAAATGGGTTTTTCGCATTTTCCAGCAAAACGGTAACCTTTATCATAAGATTAGGTCACACAAAAATTATAGATCATATAATTATCTATAAAAAATGTCTCAATACTTTTTTTCCTAAGAGCCACCGTTTCTGAGATATAACTAGTATTATAAGAGTTGAAAAAGTAATCTTCATAATATGCATAAGTACGCCACGTATACACATCACGGAAGCTGTAATACAAGTAAAAATATTTTTCTATCGGTCAATGTAAATTGCATACACAAAATATAGTTATACTCAATAGAAACATCTGTCTTCTATTGAATTGTTTGCGTGGTAACGGCCGTATATTAGTCTTGAGCGTAATTTCGTAACCTATTTCGTACTGATTTAAGTTTTATAATCACCATAGACCATGGAATAGGCCTACCGCGGAGCGTATATAGAAAAGCTAATCGAATACGTCCCCATAGGCGTTGTGACGAACTGAAATAGCATTTCCAGACAATAAACACTATAAAACACACGTAAATCCTACTCCAGTACGTCTCGGACGGTGACATATTGGAGTAGGGTTTCTAAGTTTTTATGCATTTAAATGCGCTGGAAACCCTCATCCAGTTCGTCACCGTTCAATTAATCAATTATATCAAATAATTCTCTGCTAAAAATTATGTGATATGGAAACCGAGTTTGTTTGTTTTGGACGATTAATTTTAAAATTAAAATAATTTAATCGGAAATACTTATTAAAAGTTTTTGGCTCCAGTTTAATGATTCAGAATCAGAATTTTTATTTGTTCGACAATTAGTAGTATTTACATGATGGTTTTAATAATAATAATAATTAAATACTAATAATAGCTCTATGTTCTACCATTGAAAAAATTTTATTTCAGTGTGACTTTCTAACAAGAAACCAATGAAACCAGTTTTTGGTAAAATTTTTCGTTTTTGTCGTATTTTAAAGAAAATTCCCTTTCCATCCAAAGTTTATATTAAAAACTAAGTAAGTATTTATATTAAAAACTTTTTCCAAATGCAATGGAACATTCATACCAATTTTCAGCTCTCCCCTAATTTTTGTGCCCTTGCATGTTTAAATTGTGTATTACTTCAATATTATTTTAAGTAAAAATGAAAAAAACCGCCAACTTTGTTTTTTTATATACCTATAGATTTTTATATTTTTTTTCATGTTCCGCTAATTATGCCGGTGTGTGTACATGTATGATAAAATAAACAACATAAACAATATGAACATGTGCAATAACATTAATTTAAACTTAAAACGTTCAATGTTCAACGTTCAACTTAGAATGTTCAATATCCGGCTGTAGACCGGATATTGAACATTCAGCCAAGCTGCTAGGCGAAGCGTCGAATATTCGGCGAATACTATTCCGTATTTTGTATTTTTCATATTCCCTACAACAAAACCCTTTAGAAGTTGCTCCACACGAAATATGAAACCAAACAATTGGAATACTTAATTTTCGTCAAAATTTAAAGTGCGGACATTGGTCCATACAAACGAGTTCAACTATTTCTTTTGTTTATGGATATAATATATCTAATATAAATTATACGTGTGCATATGTGTATGTATTTTATAAGATTATAGCGTCCAAATAGTTTTAACTCTTTAAATGATTAGGACGAGTTGACTCGTCAATATGGCGGCTCAAAATGCTGTGATATGTATATGTTCACTGGTACAGGTGCCGCCATCTTCCGAAATACGGTATAATTCTAAATAATGTTCAATTTTATCAACATAGTTTAATAGTAACAATAATAATAATGCGGTTTAATGTCCGTTTTTGAGACTTTGTTGTCTATAACAGACGCCACCCACATCGTTATTTGTATCTTTTTTTTATTTATTAAATCATACTTTCTAACAATACTTTTTACATAATAAATTCTTATGATGCGAGTGGAGGACAAGGAAAGTGGGTGGGGGGCTAGGATTTGGAAGGTGTACGTCTGTAGCCGATTTCTTAAAGGAACTATGCCGATATTCATCTGGAATTGTGATGGGAAAGGGTAAAAAACCTTTACGAACATAGCCGGCAGCTGGATTAGTTTAGTATAATTTATATTTTGCAAATTTCTAGGGTTCACTTTTTTGATGTTGGAATCTTTGATTTTTTTTCTTTTTACTCTTGCTTTTTGGAGATCGGGACCACTGTGCATTGGCAAGTTTTCGAAAATCACTGATTTTTTGCCGTAGGCAGAGTAGCCCATGAAAATCTTATTTGAAATCAAAAAACCAAATGTCTATTAGTAGATGCTTATGGCTTATATTTGAACGAAGGATTACTTTTTCCGTTCATTACATCTCATTTTACAAGTAGAAAATCAACGAAAAACGCGAAAATTATTACTGAAAATAAAATAATTTTTTTGTTTATAATAAATATCGCGTGATTGGCCCTATAGTAACGTAGCCGTATCACGCGACATCGCGTGATCGGCAACGAAAGTGTCAAAATACTGTCAAAAATTGAAATTTCATTTTTTTAAAACCCTTCGTTCAAGTACAGGCCTACTAATAGAAAAAATTTTTGTTTTTTAATTTCAGATAAGGATTTCACGAGTTACCTTACCCACGGCGAAAAATCAGCGATTTTCGACAACTAGCTGCTAATGGCCAAAATTTTCATTTTTTTCTATGAATTTTTTTACAGTTTCTCAAAATAATATATCGTCGGCTTAAAAACAAAAATTGCCTAACTCCATTTTAAAAAATAAATGAAATTAAGCCTCAAAATATATTTAGAGGCTAATTTCATTTTTTTTTTTTTAAATGGAGTTAGGCACTTTTCTTTTTATGCCGACGATATAACTATGTATATGCCAAAAGTTGGAATAAATTATATTTTTTTATTAAGCAAAAAAGAAATCGAAAAAATTGTGTTTTTTTTTTTGCTAAAAAAACCCATGTAACCCCTTAAGTTTTCCTTAAGCTTTAATTTTATATGTCACATAAGGATGCGATATCAAAATATGATCAATCATACGTAAATTCGGGCTTAAAAATTGACAGGTTATAACTGACATTTTTTAGGGCTTCTGAAATATTCTTTTCACTTCCTTTTGTACTGCTCTTTGACTCTACTTCATCACGGAAATTCCATTTTTTTCACTGCATTTCTAAGTTATAGCACTTCGATCGAAAACAACTTTCGTCCTCTAACAGCTCAACAGTTTGACTTTAGATTTGTGATCAGCGTCGAAAAATACATAAAATATATATCTATAGTTAACTATATCAAGCTTCCAAATATCTATAGTTTTTGGAGAAAATGGAAAAATTTTGACTGGAGTTTCAAAAAGCGTATACCTCCGATTGAACCGAAATTCTATTTACATAATTTGTTTGGCTTAAGAAGTTACTTCCTAAACGAATTAGTATATATAAGTAATACAGACAGATATTATGCCTACGACTGAACTGAAACTTCATTTATATATACTCTTCTGACCTAAGAAAACACTTTTTAAACTAATTTTTGGAAACAGGGACCGGAAGTGTATTTTTTAACCCTTTGAATACAGACGACGCTGGAAGAAGGTTTCCGTTACCTTGATAACAGAAACTAAAGGCAGATTATTATATGTAGAATATTACGAATAATATAAAAATGGAAGAATAAATTTTTTCGATATCCTGCTTAGTTTTCGAGATAATACGTGTCAGATTCCTAAAATTTACAATAGGAATGGGATAATGTAAACATACACATATAGAATAAATTTTTTTTTGAAAATAACTGTCATTGATTTAAACAGACTGTATAATAGAGAATATAGATATAATCATAGATATACAAGATCTAAATTTCCTATTTTATAACTACCATGCCCGCTGTAGCCGGCTAATGACGTGGACGATGCTACCTCTACCAAACGATTATGATAAATATACAACAAAACACATACACATAATTTGTATCTACACCACAGATGAGACAGATCAAGCCTACATTTAATAAAGTGTGATCCGGAAGTTGCAGTAAGTAGCAATTTACACCACTACTGATTTAGTCTGTTACTGTTCGTCGTGGTGTTCACGTCATAATAAATATCATGTTTTTTAATCAACTCGTTAAATTTAAACAGAAAAAAATATCAAGTGTGTCGTATTTAAGTGTAAAAATTCTATTTAATAAAAAATTTCTCAAAATAAAGGGATATCTTTCTTAAAATAAATAAATTTATTTTTAATTGTTGGCTGGTTGTGACATACGGTGGCCATAATAGTATATAGTATATGTATGCGAACTGTATACATCATCATCAGCAAAAAATAGACAGTGAATAACACCATATATAAAATTTTTATGTTCTCAAAAGCGTGAGATGTTCGAAGAATTGTCTATATTAAAAATACTTTGTTTTGATGTAACTTACTTATAGGCTTTTGACTATGTAGTTGAATAAGTGACAATTTCCATGAAAACCTTTATACACCCGCAAGCTATTTGCTCCAGTAAACTTTGCGGTGCAGGAGGTTTTGTTGTTTTAATTGGCACTAATCCATTTTTAGATTTTTTCCAACCCCACCCAAATGGATTTAAAATATTTCCTTCCCACTGTTGAATTTGGTGGTACGTCCTTAAACCGTGATATTTAGTGGCATCAGAAGTTGGTGGCAAATTGGCTAGAGAAAATTTTGTACTTTTTGATAATTTTTGAAAAAGTTGTAACCGAGAACTACTTAAACTGTTGGTCTTAATGCCATAAAGAGAAATTACGATTTAATTCTATTACGTAAATTGCGGCTGTAGAAAATTAGGAATTAGCTGCTCCATGTTCTGCAAAGAATGTATGGGCTAAAATTGTAAAAATGCGAATGTTCCAGAAATTATAGAAGAAGATGTCCAAAACGATGTTGATGAAGATATTGATATTGAATTTGAAAACATTATGGGAGAACTATAATAAGTACATGTAATTGTTAAAAAAATTAGAATTATAAATTAGCACAATATTAAAGTTTTCTTTTTTTTTTATACCTAAGATCATATGAATACCAAAATTTTTAGCAAATACTTTTATCGTTACCTTTGATGAAGCAGAAATAATTTTTGTACTGAATAAAAATAATTTTTGCGTGTAAAAATTACAAATAACATGGTATAAAAGTCAAAAGTAATAAAATTGTAAAAAAGTAGGTAACTTTGAACGAATGTATCTCAGCCGGTTTTTATCGAAAATATTTTTATCGGTCACCATTCTGACGGGAATTACATCAGCTTTATTTTTTGTGAACCAATCCCTAGTACAAAAAAGTACTACTCAAAAATTAAAAAAAAAAAAGAAAAATTGAAAAATTTTAGCTTTTTTTTTAAATAGTTTTTTTGACTTATTTTGTTGAGAAAAGAGTTTTTTGAATTCATAGTGCCATTTCGATAGGAAATTTAATTCTCTACAAAAAATCTTATCATGTGTATTTACGAAAAATGCATAGTTTTTAAGTTATAGTTAAAAAACGTAAGCGTCGATAAGTTTACGCCGTTCGTAAAAACCCACGCCTAAATTTAATAGCACTTTGTGAATTTATCATCTTTGAGGTACAACTGAACATATGAAAGAATAAAACACCTGTTATAAATTAGTTCCTTTTCCCCCTGTTTTTTTGTACATAGTCAATAGCCTATTACAACAAAACTACAAAGAATTATATCGACATATTAAAAATACAATAAATAAAAGTAAAAGAAAATTTTATGATGATAAGATTCAAAATGCCGCTAATAAATCGAGACAGACATGGAAAATTGTAAATTCATTACGTCAGAATGATAATTCAAACGATCAGCATAACAGTGAAAATAGGCAATAATATTTGTACAGATCCTGCCACTATAGCTGGTACTTTCGATGAATTCTTTATTAATGTTGCAAATAATTTGCAGTTAAAGGCATCAATTGATCATTGCAGAATAAATTCTCTTATCAGTAAAAGTCTGTTTTTATTACCATGTGACGAGTTCATGGGGAGTTCACTAAAATTAGAACGTACGTATGTATCGTATGTACAGTGGACCACCTCAACAAGAAACATCTCCCTCTTTCTCTATGTATATATATATATATATATATATATATATATATATATATATATATATATATAATATGTATATATATAGAGAGAGAGATGTCTCGTGTTGAGATGGTCCACTATATGTCCATCTTCGTCCTTTTCCCCTTGGCAGCTGGCCCCCGCAACGTCTAAGATCTCTAATTGTAAGATCTAAATTTAGCGTTATCTATTCAAAATTAATTTAAACAAAATATGCGCGCTTGCGTTATAAAAAAATATACATATGTAAAACAATTACAGGTGGCCAAAGTGGCCATATGTTTTAAATTTTTTGGTTATATACGTGTAGGTTATGTATGCAGTATAAATAATGAAAATAAAGTCTGAAAATAAGTTTTTCCCGATTTTCTACCTAATAGAAATTAAATAAGTGTTAAAAAAGAGTTTATAATATATTTTTAAAATAAATTATTTGCTTTTTTTCCTTGAGTATTAATCGTCAAAATACGTAGGTAAGTTATAATAAAATTTCTTATGTTTATTTTCATTTAAATTATAATTAATAATTTTTATTTTCATAATTTTTATTTAAAATAATGCATGTTAAGAATTGTATAAAATAATTTAATCCATATCAATTATTAAAAATTTAATTTAAAAATCGCGGTTTTCATGATTGCCTAACTGTGCGTTTGACCTTGCATAGGTCAAAATTTGAACGCTATTTTTGCGTTCTATTATCGCAAAATATTATTTCATTGTATTTAGAGCAATCTCTGTTTGATATTAACAAAATTTATTATATTATTAAGTTATTATTTAACCAAATTCTTCGGTGGTGCCGGATTTATCACTGTGGAGGCTCCGGGACATCTTTCATGTGGTGGGCGGGCTCTCAAGTACTTGACATGTTGAAACCCTTTAGTACCTTTGTGAATGCCCGCTCTTGTAACTTAATATAATTATGAATTACGTTTCTAATATCTAATAAATATTTTGTTTCAGATGCATATTTCGGATATCCGAAAATGTATTGTGAGCAAGAATCCAAAGAGCGGCTGAAAATTTCACTGTTTTCCACATTGTCTCGACAGGTAATTATAACAGTTAATATACTATTACCAGTTATTATACTATATTATAGTCAATTATTGTATTTTAGATGTAAAAAATGGTTGACTTTATTCAAAATCGAAGATCTATGCTGTGTATTTGTTCGGAAAAGGTACTCTTTCATCAACTTCACTTCTCCGTGTCCAAATTCATCGCTACCCGGTATTTCTGTTTGAAGCACTGGAGAAATAAAATTGAAGTAGCCAAGTTTGGAATTAATATAAAAATAATGACTCATATTAATTTCAATAAATCTTAGAAGATTGTAAAGCAACTTCTACAGTGGTAAAAAATCAAACATTAGAATGTTTGTTCTGAATCCCTTTTAACTATTAACGTTTAATAATATTGTTAAAAATACAATTAGCTAATAAGTCAATTTGTTGTACAAATTTTGTTCCAACTGCAGTGGCGTAGCTAGGCGTGGGCGGTATGGGCCCACGCCCACGACCTCGCACTTATAGGGGCCTCGCGAGTAGCTGTTTTTCGTTTTTTTTTTGCTCGTCGCCTAATTTTTAAGACAGAAATTTTTAAAAGGAAATTAAAGGAGGCCTCGCAAAAATTATCTTGCCCACGTCCCATTTTCGTCTTACTACGCCACTGTCCAACTGCAGGCAATATTATAGGAATTTTTATAAATAACGACAAAAAACTTGCAGGTTGTTGTTATTTCTAAAAATTCCTTGGTCAATTTGTGTTAAACTCTCAATGAACTTGCATAAAATTTTACAGAATGTAGTTTATTGCGGTTGTAGGACTAGCACATTCTAAATTTCTAAAGACTAACGAATGATTTTTGGAAGTTATTTTTAAATATATAATACACAAAATGTAAAAATTTGAATTAATTCTGCCATTATAGTATATTATAAAGTAAAAATTATTGTTTAACATGCAATTAATGAGAAAATTCCCAGAAAAGACTGAAAATCAACACTTTGAATCACAAATTAGCTTAGAATAAATAAATATCTTCTTCTAAAACACTTATTTTAAAAAACTTTAGCAACATTCAAAGAATAAGATCAACAAAAACTTACGAACAGTATTTTAGTATGTAATTTAGTTTTAAAAACTGAGAAATTTATCCAAAATTAATGTTAGTCATACTAAATATTAGATGAACATCCATTTTTTAATATATATTTTTAGTTAGTCATACTAAATATTAGATGAACATCCATTTTTTAATATATATTTTTAATCTGTGAAATGAGTGTTCTCAATGTCAGTGTAAATTTAAAATTAAAATTAACACGTTCATTGCCAATCACGCGATATCACGTGATACAGCTACTTTACTATATGGCGAATAACGCGATATCGCGAGACAAATATAAGGATATACTTATTTAACATAAAATATTTGGCCATCTCACGAAGTCTCTATTTTTAGCGTGGTAATGAACGTGTTAAAAACAGAAAATTTAAAAAAAAATTGACAAAATATAAAGTAAAGCAAATAAGTTTGCAAAACAAAAATTTCATAATTAATCAACTTTAATTTGCGACAATAATTTCATTGATAAATTTGGGATTTAATAGTTTTTGAATCCCTTTAACTGCGGCAGTCAGTTTAATTTTAAAATGCGTAGTAAATTTATTTTTAAAAATACGTGATGTTGTTTCTTTAACATAATAATATTGTTTTTGTTAAATTTTTCTGTCCAAAATTTTGTTTAATATTTAACTGTGGATTGAAAATTATGTAGTAAAAGATTTTTAGACCAATACTTTTATAATCGAATTTTTTTTTAATTTAATGTAATTATTTTAATAATTTTTACTAAAATTAATGTAACTTTTTAACTGGTTGTAAGAAAATTTGAGAAAAATAAAAATAACTTTCTTTTTACATGTTGCATTTTATTTATAGGTATAAAACATTAAATTTACAGATCTAAAAAAAAAGAGTTTAATTATATAATTTGAATTTGGCGCGTTAAATTGTCTGTTTGGTCTACTGGTAAAATTACGAATAATCTATTTCAGGGACATTTTTTTTTTATTTCTGCCATCACGACTATGATATAACGATTATACGTTGAACTAGTCAATAAATCATGTAAACAAAAAAAAAAAAAAAAAAAACAAAAAAAAGGGACATTTTTAATGCCTCCCGTTCCGCCCCTTGGCAGCTAGCATTTGAAAAACACGTACCCCGAAAACGTCCACAAGCTCATAATGTTAACGTATACGTACATACATTTTTAGATCATTGAGTGAGGTATACCTGGACGAGTTTGAGGTTTATCGTGCCTGCCTTACGTTGAAGAATACAGGAACAGTTGGTTGCGATAACATTCCATCAAAAGTTATTAAATCTAGTGCTTGCATTATTGGTGAACCATTAAGTTATATTATTAATTTGATGCTCAGCAAATGCCATTTTCCTGATAGATTGAAAACTGCTGTTGTCAAACCTTTATTTAAAGAAGAAGAACGAGAAATTATCAATAACTATAGACCTATCTCCTTATTGTCTAACTTTTCAAAGATCTTTGAAAGTATAATTAAGTCTAGGTTGCTGAATTATTTAACAACTTTTAATATTTTGTCTGATAAGCAGGATGGATACATTCCCAAAAAATCAATAAATCAAGTTATATTCAAAGTTCTTTCAGAAGTTGTTGATCTTTGGAATCAAAATAGTCTAGTTACAGCAGCATTTGTTGATCTGTCAAAAGCATTCGATTGTGTTGACAAAGATATATTATTAGCTAAGTTAGATTCATATGGGATTCGTGGGGTCGTTAATGATTTATTTAACCTTATATGTCAGACCGAAGTCAATATGTTGTTCAGTTACATTCATTAATAAACGGATGTATGAAACGGACGGAAGAAAACACAAAAATTATTAAAGGTGTACCGCAAGGTTCGGTACTAGGCCCAATTTTATTTCTGTTGTACATACATGATCTTCCTAATTCAGTTACTGATGCCAGTGTAATTCTCTTTGCAGACGATAATTCTATTATATCTAAAGGAGCAAGTGCTAATGATCTCCAAAATAATTTAAATAAAAATATTGAGGATGTGACAAGATGGTTCACCAATAATGGCTTAATGCTGAACTTGAAGAAAACACAGCTGATTAAATTTGACAAGTACGGTGAAGAAATAAATTCGTTACAAATAAAAAACATTAAAATTATGTTTAAAAATGAGGTCAAGTTTCTGGGTATTTACTTACAAGGAAAGGTATCCAAGTGTATTTCTCAAAAATTTTTGAAACTTTGGTGGACTCTAGATCTTACTAAAAGTAATCACGAGCCATATTTCGTTCGTGCCCATAAGCGGTTTAAGAGGGTGAAATTCACCCCTGAAAATTTGAGTTTTTTTCAATTTTCTTAAATATCTTGGAAATGGTACGAGCTTTGGTAGGGAAACTATATATATTTATAAATTACACTTTAAGATCTTTATTATGATACCAAAGTTAAAGTTATAAAATCATTGGGGTTTCATCCCCCACCCCCAACCCCTAATTTTATCAGGTATATTTTGGTAAAAGAGAAGGCTGTTAAGTGTAAATGAAAGAATTTTTAATTAATATATTTTACATCACACCAGTTTATTTCTTTTTGCATAAATACACCCTTTACTAATATTAACTTGGGAAAAATTTTAACTTTTTGATTTAATAATGGGCAAAAATATGGTCAAAAATCTCGTATTTTAGTAATGAATTGTTACAAACTTACGATATACTTTAAAGTGCATAGTTTAGAAAGAAAAAAAAAACTTTAAGGCAGCTGAATTGACTATAATGGACAGGCAATGTGCGCTTATTTTCGATGAAATGGCGATAAATATGATCTAATATAGGTATGGATATAGTGATTTTGGAGAAATGAGGCGATCTAATCTTGTTGCCAAACACGTCATTGTTTTTACGCTTTGGGGCTTGAATAAAAATTGGAAGCAAACTGTTTCATATGTTGATTTAGTAATATTAATAATTTTTTTTTTAAATAAGTTTCTAGGAGCAAATTTTTTCTTGTTTTCAAATTTATATTATTTTTGGTGAATTATACATTGTTATTTAAAAATTTTAAAATTATCATTTCGAAATTAAAGATGCAATTACCATTTTATAAAGGTTTATTTCGTATTAGCAGATTATATATCTTCAAAATTTATGTATATACTTCAGCAATTTGTGTAATTGTCAACAAAATTTTAATGTGCAATAAAATTATTACAGTGCACATTCTGAATATTTCCGCTCTCAATAGTTTTATTGTTAGTTAGATTTAACCATTTTTTGGTCATCGATGGGATCAATTTATTTGTGATAGGATTGCCTTTAAGAGATTTAAACTGTAACTGATTTAAGTTATTTTTAATGAAATTGGGGGTTAAACTTAGTTTTTTGCACATCGATAAAATGTGCAAAAAACTTTTTCCATCGATGACCAAAAAATGGTTAAATCTAGAAATAAAACAGGCTTATAGTGATTTGGATAAGGTTAATAAAACTTTATTGTATTTACATTTACATATAACTAGTGTTTTTCCAACATGTCTATTCGACTCTTTTTTAAACAACCTCCATGAGATAATCAATTTCATTTCTGAAAGGAAACGTAACAACTTAAATAAAAAAATCTTTAACCTTCAAAAATCTAAAGACCTCACCTCATCATTTTACCAAAATAAACCGTTATGTGGATGACGTACTTGTAGTTTGGACTGGTACTCGGGACCAGGCATTGCAATTTTTAAATTTCCTTAACAACCTGCATGACAGAATTAAATTTACTCTAGAATTTGAGGAAAATAACAAAATTAATTTTTTGGACATCACCGTGAAAAGAGACCATTATTCCAAACGTTTTGAAATCTCTGTATTTCGTAAATCAACACATACAGACCATTGTATTCACCAACTTTCTTCTCATCCTATTTCTCACAAATTAGCTTTTTTCAACTTTTCTTTTAATAGATTATTTTCATATCCACTTAACACCACTAATTTTCTTCGTGAATTATCCATCATTATACATATAGGACATGCCAACGGTTATGAAACCGATTTTATATTTAAAATTTTTTCTAAACATTTAAATAAGCACTTTGACACATCGCTGTTTCCGAATTTAACTAAATCTATAAAATCACCTAATTTGAGATATGCTTCTATTCCATATATATCCTCACAAGTGAACGGGTTCCGCAAATTTTTTCATGAAAATGGCGTTAAACTAACTTTTTCATCTTGTAATACCATCGCAAGTCTTCTCACTAAAAACAAAGATACTATTAATCCTTTACACAGATCAGGCGTTTATAAATTCGAATGTCAATGTGGGGCTCTTTACGTTGGTCAGTCTGGCCGACGTCTCTGTACTAGATTTTCTGAACATTTAGCAGCAATTAAGGCTTCTAATTTAAAAAATTATTCTGCAATAGCTGAACATATTTTGGAAACGGATCACAAATTTGTGATCGATGATAATTTTGAACCGTTACATTTTGCTAAAAAGGGGGCACTCCTAGACATGCTGGAAAAATTATATATCGCTCACCATCATAATTTGAATCAATCAATTCTTAATAAGACTGCGCAACTTTTGTCTTATGATCAGTGTCGTTCTCTCATGAAAACAATATCTATGCAATTTGAACAGCCATTTAATTACAAAACTTCAAACACTACACATGATCCTACTTAACTATTGTTTTAATAATTAATTAATAATCCCTTTTTAATTTCTTGTCTAACCTCAACAATTTAATTTTTCTACTAAAATATGTTCAACTTAATATTGAGTGTTTTAAGTGTAATAATTACTGGGTTTTACTTTTATTTTATTTTCTAATTTTTAATGAATTTCGTAAATTTTTTGTGATGTTACATAATTTCTTTGTGACATACCTGTTTTTCCTACAACTTCGTTGGAATTTTATATTCTTGATGTTTCCTGATACGGTAAGTATTTGGTCGCATCTCGTCTTCTAATATTTTATCATGATTTTGACTTTCCCTATTTAGTATGGGGTCCGTTAATTTTTTGATTCTTTGATTTTTAATTTTTTAATTTCGTCTGTCATTTTGACATTCATTTGACATTTGGAGGTTATGTCCTTTTGATATTATTTTTCTCAGTTGTTTTCACAACTGAATTATTGATTTTCCTGAAGATGGTCATTTAAATGACTGAAACATGTAGAACAATTTTCTTTCTTTTAGTTCGTTCTTAATAATTTATATGCAGGCTGTCGCTAAAAAAATTTTTTTCATTTCATTTTACCTGCAGTTGGATTCTAATAATTTATGTAATATAGGTACATATGTAGTCAGAAGCGTTCTACGTGTGACGTGGTTCTACATACATATATACGTATCCACGGAATCCACGTACAGAAAGAATACTTTATACATACATAGTCGCTCATTAACATTATTAATATCAGTTGTAGATATTACGTCGTATGTCAATATTAAAAAATACAGTGACTGATTCCAATTCTTTTCTTAAATTAATCTAATCGGATTTGTAAAACAATAATTTTATTTCGAAACAAAAATAAAATACATTTTTTTAAATTTTACTGAATGATCATATGGATGGCATCTGTTGCATTTAAAAGTAAAATAGTCCAGGTTCAGAAAGAAGTTGAGCGATCAAATTATTCACTCGAAATTTGTTGGCATAATCTTGTTGTATACACAGTAATTATTATGAAAGTTCATCTTGCCACCTGGCAACCTGGTCAGATTTTATATAAACAGAAATTTTTTATAGGAATGAGAAAGAGTAACATATTTTTAAATTTTGTTTCATAGTTTTTGGTACAACACCAACAATTACGTCTTTAAACTTTTTGCCATCAAATTGGTATTTCCATTTGCCAACCAATTGGTATTGGTTGTACAATATGTTCTTAAGTTGTAAAAATCACGAATTTGTTTGATTTCAGATCCCTGTTACAACTATATAAAATTTGAATATAAAACAATATGAAAAATTATCCAAATAAATTTTTCCCACATCTCTGATCTTATTAGCGAAACCGCTTAATAAAAAATTCAGTTTCGATATTAGACACAATAAAGATCGTAATTATTAATAATCTACCAAAGAATATGAAACAATTTCCAAAAATGCAAATATGTTACTTTTTCTTATTTGTCTAAACAATTTTGCTTTAAACAAAAGCTGACCAGGTTGCCAGATGGCAACATAAACTTTATAATAAGTACCGTGTAATCGTGTATGTAACAAGATTATGTCAACAAATTCCGAGTGAATACATAATTTGATCGCTCAACTACTTACCGAACCTGGACTACAATATAGGTTACATCCAAATTTTAAAATTTTTGTTTGAACGTTTTAAAGGTTAAAAAAATCAATAAATCTTTCTATATAACAGATTATTCCTGTAAAGTGTGCTTACAAATATTTTACACAATAGTCAATAATTTTTAATTAATAATTACAATTAGATTTTTAAAAATAAATAAAAAAGAAGTAAAATAAACTTGTTAACTGCGTACATAAATAGATGTTTATAATGAAAATGATATACCATTAAGTGATTATACATACTAACTGTAAGTCCAATACCGTACACAGGTACATTATACTCATATAGTACAATTATGAATATCAGCATATCTATACATAATATGTTAAACGTAAACCACTAGAGTTTCGAGTTTCGTTACATGGTTATATAAATATTAATTTAAATTTTTTAGTTACATTATAATTTTTAGACCCCCGTACTTGTTTTGACGCGCCTGGAAAAATTTTCAATTTTGACACAATCATAAATTATTGAATTAAAATTTCTGAAGCTAGAAGTAAAGAAATTTATGTACCTTGATAGCGAGCAATTGGACTTGGGTGGGGGAACAACAATTCCTGGAAAAGCTATTCCCCTCGTTTCATTTTGCGGAACTATTGGGAAGGATGACTGTATTTAAGTTTCGATTTAAATCGATCCAAAAATCGATTTTTTTTGGGAGATACGACATCTGTGTCACTGAGTGAGACGATATTACTTAGTGCGTGTCAAACACGCACTTGACGAATTTTTGGAATTATAATATATTTGGATCTGTGATCAAAATTTATACATAAAAAAGCTTCGTTTGTTGAATTAACTGAAAAAATGTAAATAATTGTTAATCTACTTTTGTGCTTTATGTACACATGTTCCATTTTGCTCAAAGTCAGGTTCCATCTTACCTTCACATAGCGGGCAAGATGGAAAAAATGCAGTTTTTTTTTTTTTTAAAATGGCCGTTTAAACCCAATACTGTATTCTTTGCGTGATTTTTTATGGTACTTTGGTTAAAAAATAACCAAATTTTAGATCAAACTCATAAAATGTTTACTAACATGCAATTTTTGCCTTCCATTCTTTTAAAAGTTAACACGTTTCCAACTTGTCTGCCTCTCCCCTATGTATGTGTAATGGAATTGTAACTTTATAATATTATTGCTAAAGTTGAATGGCTATCCTACATTAGCTGGAAACAAGCATAGCAGCACAACAGCGTCAATGAATATTTTCTCACTAAACTTTACAGTTGTGTATGACTTTTAAAGTTAGAGTTAATGGTATACTACATATATTTTGTTTAAATTATCTTTTTTATCGCAATTACTGGATAAAATGTCAGTATGTCTAATACACACATGGTTATTTAGTTATATAAACATAATAATATGTATATGTGTCGCCGATCGATCGCATAAGCAGCCAGATCATGATGTGCCTAGTTATATGCAGGCACTTCATCTAATTCCTACTTAAAAGTCAGTCATTTCATGAACAAGTTAACTCAAAATCAGTTGCTAGGGCCGGCGAGAGCTGTGACGGGCCCCCGGGTATAAATTTTAACATTAACATTTTCTTTCCAAAAATAGAACTGACGAGCAAAAAAAAAAGGTCGTCCTCCTTTTTCCGGGCCCTTGATTCAGTTTGCGGGTCCTCTTATTGGTGTAAGACAAAAAAACTCTTCCTTTTTTCGGGCCTCCTCAATGTTTCCCTCTAAACATAGTAACAACCACAGCCCACAATTAAAAAATCTCCCCTCATTTTTGTCGGGTCTCTAAACACACCTCCGGGCCCCCCTTTTAGGCCCGCCTCCCAAGCAATTACCTCACCTACCCTATCCTCTCACTGGCCCCAAATGTTGATAGGCAATTTGAAAAATAAAGATTAAAAATCCTACATTTTACAATATTAAAGGTAGGCATTGACAAGTAAAACTACCCAAGTGTCAATCGCCGATCTTCTTGAAACTTTGTTGGTGTGTAGAATAGGCAAAAGTAAGAGACCCGTATTTTTTTTATCGGCCAAGGCCCACGTTCACAGGGTGAAACCAGTCCCTAAAATAGGGGGTTCAAATCATATTTCTTAAGATATCTCGAAAACTATAAGAGATAGAGGAACACTTTAAATTAACGAAACGTTCCTCTTTAAAAGACCTGTTCATCTGTATAGGTCAAACCAGGGTCGAGTTTGTAAGAGGGCCTGCAGGGATGAAAATGAGGGTAAATTTTGTTGTGCAGCCTAAGTGGTTAAGTGTATTAAATTTTTACCATCATAAATAGAAAGAGCACCAAAAAATAGGGGATACGTGTTTTTGCGTTTTTCCGAAATACGTGTTTTATTCAAAATATATAAAGAAGAAAAAAATTGAATAGATTATACTGTATTATTATTGATTGCAAATACTTTCTATATTTTTTTAATTTTATGTTTATTTCATCATAAAAATGTAAATTTTTACTTTTCGATAATTATTCATGTACTTTTCAGTACTTACTTAATTGGTAATTCAGTCATGTGTATATTTGGTTACTCCTATTCTATATTTTTTACACCTATTTCTGCCAAAGTTTTCTGGTTTGCCTGTTTTTATGAATGCTCGTCAAGACATCAAGACGTCAACTGCTTCTTGACGAGCATTCATAAACACAGGTAAACCAGAAAACTTTGGCAGAAATAGTTGTAAAAAATATAGAATAGGAGTAACCAAATATACATATGACTGAGTTACCAGTTAAGTAAGTACTGAAAAGTACATGAATCATTATCGAAAAGTAAAAATTTACATTTTTATGATGAAATAAACATAAAATTAAAAAAATATAGTAAGTATTTGCAATCAATAATAATACAGTATAATCTATTCAATTTTTTTCTTCTTTATATGTCTTGAATAAAACACGTATTTCGGAAAAACGCAAAAACACGTATACCCTATTTTTGGTGCTCTTTCCATTTATGATGGTAAAAATTTAATATACTTAACCACTTAGGCTGTACAACAAAATTTACCCCCATTTTCATCCCTGCAGGCCCTCTTATAAACCCGACCCTGGTTTAACCTATACAGGTAAATAGATCTTTTAAAGAGGAACGTTTCGTTAATTTAAAGTTTTCCTCTATCTCTTACAGTTTTCGAGATATCTTAAGAAATATAATTTGAACCCCTTACTTTAGGGGCTGGTTTCACCCCGTGAACGTGGGTCTTGGCCGATAAAAAAAAATACGGGTCTCTTACTTTTGCCTATTCTACACACCAACAAAGTTTCAAGAAGATTGGCGATTGACACTTGCGTAGTTTTACTTGTGAGAGTGCTTATGATTGTCATATCTACTTATACAAAGATATAGTTTTTGTATAAGTAGGTATAAGTATACAATGAGTTGCAATAAAAGGTGAAATGTAGGTAGAACCTTTCACAAGACCCCTTGAAAAGCCCTGTAATATGCATGATTTCCAATTACTTTTGACGAGAATAAATTTCTTTGCGTAAAAATATCGGACGTAAAGTTATTAACTTCCCATTGGAAGTTATTGTAATGAGTCCCATTTTACGAATCGCTAATTTGGACATATCTCCACGTTTCGAGGTCACTAGAATCCGAATCCATCGTTCTTAACGTGATGTATGTGTGTGCGTTCGTTAGTTCGTTCGTTCGTGAATTTTTTTTTGTCTCGCATATCTCGAGAACAAATGACGATATCAACTCCGGACTAATTTCATTAGATGCGTAATTAAAAAATGAAGACCGGATAAGCTTTTCAGGAAATTCGGATTAGCAGTTTGTTTTTTATAATAAAAAACCAAATTAAAAACTTTTTGTGAAATAGTTATCGTCCCGCATATGTCGAGAATAAATGATGATATAATTTGTTTAATGATGGGTGGAGCTTCCACGAGATACAGGGGGCGAATCCCCCCAGTAGGGCACAAGGGGTAAAGCCCTTGTCGGGGGTTCGGGGGGAGGAGCCCCCTGAAATGAAAAAAGAATTATTTACATATGTACAGTAGTCTCTAGTCTTTACGGACACCCAATGGGAAGTTAACAGTGTGGGTAGACCTGTTCCCCCAAATTTTTTCATTTTGTGTTCGAATGTGTTGAACGCTACTGTACATTTATTTTAAAAATTAGGTAAGTATATAAATATTTTTGTTGATAACAAATTTTAGATTTAAAAACAAAAATACAAAAAAATATTTTTTGTATCATAGAGACAGTCAGAGCCTGGTAAAGTTTTTTTAGATTTTTTTTTTTTAGTTTTTTTAGGTTTTTTTTTGCCTTAAAGATTTTTGAACACATTTCTGACAATCAAAAATCTTTAAAGCAAAACACTATCGGTACAAATTTATTAGGAAAACTTAATTAGTACAGTGAGACCTGTTTGTCTTGTCAGTAATGAGATTTATATTGTTTATATTCGGTATATCTTTATGCTCATTTTCCACTTAATTCCGATGTTTTACACCCAACCAAAATCCACCTTTTAGATCTAAAGCACCTCCATTTTTTATTTTAGGTGGTATGGACGTTTTATCGATAACGGTAAATACAAATTTCGATAACATATGCACTAAAAACACCTTAATTTCCATTAAAGTTAAACGAGAACCTAAAATAAAATCAAAATATAGGTATAATAAATATAATAATTCCTCTTCGTATACAAAAATTATTTGTACTCTGTATTTACCAATACAAATTCGAGGTCCATTACCAAATGGCAAATATGTAAATGGGTGTATTTTACTTTGGTCAGTGAATCGTTCTGGATCAAATTTCTCGGGATTTGGATAGAATTTTGGATCTCTTTGTAAACCATATATATAAATACCAATATTCATTCCCGTTTCCAAGTTAATGTCACCATCTTCTGTTTTTAGTGTGTATGGTTTCGTTACTTTCCGATGGGTCAACATTACAGCTGGCCATTTACGCATAGTTTCTAATAATAAATAAAAAAATTTTCTTAATTTCTTAAAGTTTTTTTTTTTAATGATTTGGAAAATGGGGATGAACATTTTTTCAGGTATTGTAAACATATAAAAATTATAAGGTTTAAATAATTATATTATTAACAAATTAAAGACTAGTTTTAATTTTAAATAAAAGCAGAAAATATTTCATCCCGAGAATTGTGAAAAACTCGAGTTACTGCTCTACGAAATTCTGGCTTAATGCATGTTTGACACGTACTTGCCGATTTTTATTTATTTATGTTACAAACTATATTTCTAAATAGATGTTAGAAAATCTATTTAAGAAAGTAAGTCCAAAGTACGGTTAAATCGAATTATTATTATTATTGTTATTTATTTATTAATTTAGCAATTACCTGTAACAACCAAATCCAAATATTTCATATTCTTCAAAGTATCATAAGTTAATTTGCCATCATTTTCCTCTAGTGTTTGTTTTATTTCGTTGTACAATTTATTTTGTATATCTGGATTTACCGCTAGTTCATATGCAGCCCAACACATCGTTAGGGCAACATTACCAAAGCCAGCGATAAAAAATACAAACGCTTGAGCAACTATGTCATCGTCAGTTAATACTACAAAAATATATTACGTATTATAATTGAATTCCAAGTAAAAAATTTTCATTTACCTAATATAATATTCTTTCATTTTCTTACCCAACTTTTCACTGGAAGGCTTGACAACTTCTGTTTCGTTAGTCACTGCAAATTCTTTGCTCCTTTCGACATTAGTTTCATGTTTCAATAGACCCTTCTTAGCTTCAGTAAGTAAATGAATCATATCTGGACGAACAATATGTTCCCTTTCACGTGTTTCAATTGTTTCTAGAATTGTATTTCTGAAGAAGTCACAAATCCAATTTGGTATTGGTTGAAGATTAATAAACTAAAAGAAAATTCAAATAAATTTATAATCTTTTATTACTCAGGCGGGAGAAGTACTAACTTGGTGCACACATTTTTGTACGCAAAATAGCGTTTGATCACTGTACTCTTCCCACATACTTTTTTGCGTGCGGAAAGTATACTTTCCACACGCAAATTGACAATAAAACACGCAAAATTTAATCAAAACACGCAATGCCGCCTCTTGATTTTTGATTTAATAAATATTTCATAATTATTTCTATAGAAACCACCAACAAAATAATTTAAACAATATTTAATTAAAAAAAAGACAAACATTCAAAAAGATTATTTTAAAAAGTAATAAAAAATAGTAATAATAATGAAAAAAAGTATGTGAAACTCGTAATAAAAAATAGTATATGCAACTCGTGCAGGATTGTCGATTGCCCGCATTTATTGCATAATATATTATAAAGTAAGGGGAGATTCGCCAAAAAATATCAAAACGCGATTTTTATTATTATTATTATTTTTTTTTTATAGAAATAAATATTTCATTAAAAAACTAAATATACAATATTATTTCTACATGTCTTGAGATTATTTTTTTTTTAAATTTAAAAATGAGGT
Organism: Brachynemurus nebulosus; assembly: GCA_035578155.1. Lineage (NCBI taxonomy): Eukaryota > Metazoa > Arthropoda > Insecta > Neuroptera > Myrmeleontidae > Brachynemurus > Brachynemurus nebulosus. The sequence continues at coordinate 156,481,674 of JAPWDM010000001.1, read as the reverse complement.
GAGTATAAGTGGCGTTAAAGTCGACACCTTGATGGTTTCGCGCGTTCTGAAATCCACAGTGAACCAAAATAAAAAAATAAAAAACTTTCTGAAAATATACATAATATATACGTATAATTGAAGACATAAGTGGATAAAGGTGTTATGTAACGTTTTTTCAAAAATTCATTTTTTCCCAAAGTTTGAAGTATTCTATGCTGAAGTATCATATATTAAAATTTAGTTCCATTAGGTCCAATAGTTTTGTAGAAATTTAATAATAAGCATGTGCTATTGCATGAGAAGTATATGTAAATAAAAACTTTCAAACGCTTGTATTGTAAAATTATAAAAATGTTATATAACACCTTCATCCACTCATGTGGAATTATGGCACTAACTAGAATCAAAAAAAAAAGAAAAAATAAGAAACCAGGGAGAAATCGCATTTTGAAAATAAATTATCAAAAATCACCGTTTTTTCTCGATTATAAACAGCCACTATTTTGAAAATATATTACGGAACCAAAAAAACCTAATTTCTGATAATATGACGGTGCCGAGGAATAATATGCACTTTGATGAACACTTTGAATCTCACCTTAATAGAATTACTCTAAAAATTTTACCTTTGCAAATCGTGGAAAATAGACCACAACTAGGGCACGCCACAATTGTAAATTTTGTAGACATTGACCGATTTTATAAAACTGATTATTCGGATTTTTTAGGGAATCAACTTTGATTCCCAGTGCTACTGTTGTGATTACGTCATTTGTAAATCTTGTAGCGACATCAAGGAGTTCAATTTCTAATTTTTCACCACTTTTCATTTGATTCAATTTCGCATCAAAATATTTAGTAAGTTGTTCACCACATTCTTGCATCAACACAAACATATTACGCATTTTATTTCCCGTAAATGCCGGGCTCAGTGTTGTCCGCATTGCATGCCAACGTTCGCCTTTTAAAGCGAATAAATTTCTGCTGAAAAAGTAATCAGTTTCTTCTGTTACAAAAGAATCGATGTGATCAGTGAAATGTTCAAAATCTTTAATCATTATTTGCCGTAGAATATCGGGATCCTTAATCAATAACATTGGTAAACTGAGTACATTGACTCCATATACACTAAAAAAAAATTAAACTCAGTATTATGGGTATTAATGGAAAATGTTCAAAGTTTGTTCTTTAAAAATTTTTTTATTCGAGATTAAAATTATTATATAGTAGGGCCCAGAATAAAAATTTTGCTGAAAATACTATTGAGATCCTAAAAAAGTAAACGTGATTTTTTTGTCCTTTAGGGTTTTGGTGTTTAAAATCGTAGTACTCCTATGATTATCAATATGGGTGTCTACGAAAAGATCTCAAGGTATGGAAATGAGATATGTTATAAAAATATTAATATGATGCTACTTTAGAGTCGTTTAGTAAGCACAGAAAACACTACAAGAAACTGATTTTTAACCAAATTTCGGAATATCTGATTTACAAGTAATTTTACCCATAAATATGCGAGTACAACCGCGGA